>VYZM01002161.1:120772-210336 GCA_013398915.1 Dromas ardeola | reverse complement strand
AAAACGACATAAAAAAGCAAAAAAAAACCCAAAAAAAAAAAAAAAAAAACCACACCACACTTGCCACAAATCAAGAATCACTGTTATTTTTGCACAGAACTGAAAAGGCAGCAGGTTTTTAAAATAGGCTAGTAGTATAGTCTAAGAAGAAACAACTGAAGAAAGAAGAGTTGAGCTGCTTTTTTTCAAGAATTCTCAGCATTCACATGGTCAGGAAGGAATTTTTCCCTTAGAAACCCCTATGAGTTGTCATTTTATCTGAATTTCCAGGTTGCAAAACAAAAATTTTAATGGTCTTAGTATTATTCAGATCAAGGAAGGAAGAACTCAATCTTCAATGAGTTCTGGTTGGAATGTATCACAGTAGAGGTGTATTGGACAAGATCAGATATGGTTCAGCACTCAGCAACAGTATAATTACCAACACTAAATAAAGAAGGCACTTTTACTTCCTAGCCTATTGACACTGGGAAAACACTGGGAAAAATTCTGTTTTGCTTGTTTAGCCAAGCCATTGGGAGGTGTTAGCTCAAACAATTTTAGAAAGTGAGCTGGTCCTTAGCAAGAATGTTCTTTTGTATGTACAATTTGAATTCAATAATCTAATTTAATAATCAAGTTGCCATTTTCTAATGGGCTTCTGGATTCTTCACCTAGAAAGAACAGCACGCTTACAGCTCAACAAATCTGAAACCCCTGAGTGACTATGGTGAGATAATTGATTAAAAAGAAAAGAAAAAAAGAAGAAAAAAAAGTTAGAGCTACAGTGTACTTCCTGGCACTAGGGTTTCTTGCGCTATTCACATTTTCACCACCACAAGGATAAAAGCAGCTAAATTCATTGCAGTTTCAGGAATACTTAAAGGACTCAGCAAACTCACATGCACTCTAACATGGGAGTGTTTCACGCAAAATCTCCAGGGCTTGGTCATCATAATTTACCAGTTTCTCAGTCCAGTTGGATGACAAGAATCTTCCAAAAGTAACTCCCAACCAGGTATTAGAGGTGTTACTAGAGGACTGCAAGACGAATTGAGTTAATGCTTTTGAAGAAGACAGCCCCTTCGCCCCTTCCACAGCTTGAGATGTCATTGCTGACAGTTCTTGTCTTCCTAAACAGAGCAGCAGAAAAACTACTTGTGTCTGCTTTGTGAAGATCTTTTCCTTGGATAATTCTGCCAGATCTTCTGGGAAGAATGAGTTAAAGACAGGACAAACAGGAAGAAAAACCTAAAGAGAGGTAAAAGGAGAAGTGTTGCGGTGGGTGGGTAAATGAGAGGCAGAGGGCAAGAGAACAGCAAGGAAAGGAAAAGAAGGTCCAAGTAAATGGGGGAATGAGATATGGTGGAAGTAGTAAGACGTTTCATTAAACTGAGCTGAAAAAAATACTAAGAGGCAGAGAAATGGTAAGAGAACAAGAGGCTAGAAGAATGGAAGGCCATGGGGACTGTATCTTGATGGACATTTAAGTACCTCCTGCAAGAGCAGAACCTGGACAAAATCCATGATTTTGCGCTGAGAAAACAGAAGAGCTCCAGTCAAAGGATAATACTCATTGGTCCCATCCTTGCAGTCAAGCTGAGCAGCTGAGCATCAAAACAGAATTTTGCATGCCAGATGACTTAAACATGCCCACACCATCAAGAGAGATATAAAATAGATGCTAAACTCAGTTCTTGCACAAGCTTTGCAATGAGACCTGGGGGCTAGTAGTGAGCTCTCCCATACCAACCCTGCACACGTCAGATGAATGTGCATTTCCTCCTCCAAAACCGTTAGCACTTGTTCGTTATACTGGGAAAACCAGGCTGTTACCCTTTTCTTGATAATTTGGCCTGTGATTGGTGCTTGCTAATTCTTTTTCTTTCTTAAAATATTCTAATTTGACAGTTCTTTCTCTGCCAGTGTCTTGTCATAAGTTAAAACCATTTTTAAATGACTCGTGGTTGAATTAACAGCACGAATATTGTGAAATAACTCATATTTAGGCTATTTAAAGGGCTGTAATGATCTTGGGACTGAGACAGTTATTGCAACTTCAACAATTAATAAAAATGTGAGATTAGGAGCAAGATGCAGATGTAGTGAGATTTTTCATCACTTTTTTGAGTCATTTTCACATGTGTCTGTTATGTGGGTGCTCTAGAAGCTGAGAAAGAGCCCAGAACAAAACTTCCTCTTCATTATCACTAGGCTGTGAAGAGGAGTAGGAGGCATTAGGAAATGCAAGCCTTAATGTTATTTCAAGTATGGTTTTCATAACAAGGATTGAGTAGGAGGAACAAAAAGTTCCTACACAGAACAGAAGATGCATATGAGTAAAAGGAGAAATAATTTCTGCAGCTGTGTCTAGACTAGTGTTTATTGTTGTCTTGTAAATTAATTTGGCATATTGTCAACTAATTCTACTTAACACTCACGTTGAAAAAATATGATCCAGATATTTTATAAAACCATGTGTTTACATCTTAAGACTTTGAATGCATGGGACACATTGGAGAAGCTCTCACTGAGCCTTGCCCAAAGCCCAAAGCAGGGGCTTAATTTAAGCTGAGGACTCTGATGGATCCTATCGCAGTGAGCAGGCCTACAAACTTGGGTATAACTAAGAACTTTGTGGAACTGGGACCAAACTGCCCTTTTGTCATTCAAGCTCCTATTACCCTTTCTTAGAAAAAAAAAAAGTCTGTATGTCCAGAGTGTGAAACTAGGAAGACTGAAGTAACCACAGTTCTTGCCCTGAACACTGTCAACCTGGTGTGCCAATATTTACAGTTCTGGCAAGGCACCCCTTGAAAATATCTGTTCTTGTGACCTGACAGCCTGGAAATCCCAGTCCTAAGCCTGGCAATCAAACTAACTTCTGTCCAGTCAACTTTGCTCTGACTGTTGTCTTACTCCCAGCTGAAAAGCGCTGCCTGACACGCAGCACAAGTCAACACAACTGTTATCGCAGTAACACTTCAGCCGTCAGGGGAATGCACCGATGACAGAGATGCCACATGCATCCTGGGAAGCCAGGGTGGGTTTGCTCATTCATCCCCAGCATCACTGGGCACTTTAATTTTGAAAGATTTTGGCTTAGTACCCTATAAAACATACAGGAAAGTAAAACCCATCAGAGAGTCCAGGATGCTTCTATGTAATGCTGACCAGTGCCACCCTGAACCCAGCACAGGATGACAACTGGTGCTGGGGGCAGCCAGGTAGAGAAAGGCTCTGGGGTGTGACTGCTCATGTAAGTAAAAGGGTGCCTACCTATCACTTCGGGTCATTGTCTAAACGAAAACAAGCATCTCTTAAGGGGCTGAGGTTAGTCACCGCATGGCATTAGTCATGTTAATGGCCTGAAAAAAGAAAGAACAACTTGTTTTTTACCTGTTTTCTTATTCCCTCCTTCCTCCCCACACGGCTCTATATGGCAAATACCTACATTGCAATGCCCTCCTTGTGCCACAGTCAAACACACTGAATCCCTTGCTGAGTTAAATGGCTAACATAATGTCAATTCCTCAGTTTTGCAACTTTATATTTTAACCAGTGGTACACCTACAATTCTGAAATTTGGCTCAGGACCTATGTTTTTCCAAACACTGAACTCTTGAGTTTAAAATCTTGGTCCAAGTAAGTGTCAGATCCCCACATCTTTTATTTCTATTGTTTGCATTCACTTTGGTTGTTGGCAGTCTGATCGCATTGGCAAAGTGCATTACATTCAGGTCATATCTTAGAATTAAATAAAAAAAAATCCAGACAAAAATAATAACAAAATTCATTATCTCACTGATGCTGGAAAAACATACATAACTGCAGCTGTTCAGGCTCAATAAAGAACTTTTTGTTGTGCTTTTTTTTTAAATACGAACTACTTAATGAGTTCTCAAATTTCCCCAAGTTATTTGTAACCAGTGCGCATTACGCACAGCATATTCAGGCAGTGGCTAATGCCTTTGCCTCTAACATTTCTGTTCAACAGTAATAAGGGCCTCAGCAAAGCACTAAGTTGCTGTAAGTAAGTGGATAAGCAAAATCTATTCTGATTCCCAGTGCTGTTTACAAGTGGTAAAGGGAAAGGAAGTTCCTTACTTTTTTCTCCTCTCAAATAACTTGTTCAGGCAAACTAAGTAAGGTAAGGATATTTTTTCTTGCACATGACTATATTTGGCCACCATTTGCACTATTTCCAAGCCAAGCAAATTCACCATGGATTGAACTCCTTCTGTGGTTTATGTTCCTGTCACTTTTATTTCTACTAGGACTAATTAAGCATATTTCAAACATTTTTTGGAATGAAAGAGGAATCATAATATTCCCCCCTCCTCAGTATCTCCAGAGTAGAGCAAACCACAGACATGAAGTTGTTCATCTTCATTATAACGAGAGTAACACCTTCTGGTCATAGAGAAGGGGAAATAGGTTAAAAACATTCTTTATTATTAGCAACTTCCTTTCAGATTGTCACACATTCTCTGACAGTGGTATTGCTAGGTAATATGGGATGGTCTACGTTATTGATGGAAGGCAGCACTGTTTTGTCTTGTATAAAAAAATAGTTGTGAGGTTTTTTGGTCTCTTATCTGGACAGATCTTCAACAAATGTAGGTTTATACCCACATTGCATTGAGGTTTATTCTCCCCATTGGGCTATAGCATTAGAGACCACAGTAGTTAGAGGCATCCCAGGTAGATCATGGCTTGGTTGCTCATGCTGAAACAGATGTGGAGACTGGTCAGACCCTGTCCAGCCCCAGTGGCTGCACCCTGGGGTGCAGCGTGGACCATGCCCAGAGCACTCCAGTGCAGGGCAAAGCCTTCTCTTGGAGTTTACTTCACAAAGTACCACTTCTTTGCTACAGTGAGTCTCTTGTCTCTAATGGCAGACGACCCTTCAAAGCCCAGGGGTAAAATGCATTGTCTTTTTATCCTTAATCTCCTCACCGTCTCATTCAGAAGTAGTCAGCTGACATCTGATGTTCCCAAATAAATCACCCTAATATCCTAAAATGTTTAATAAATAGAACAACAAGCTTGATTTAAAACCAAAACACTGAAGAACACTTTGAAATACTGAGAACAATTTCTTACCCTGGGATCCTTTTTCTCTGGAATCCTTTCACCATGTGATTTATTTTAACATCCCTGATATTTGAATTTCATGAGGAAAAAGCTCCAGAGTTTGACAACTACAGCTAACTCCTCAGTCTGCAGTGCTGGGATTTGCTTGTTGCCTGCTGGTCAAAGCTGTACAGCTCATCCTTCATTAGCATTTCTTGTAGCATCAGCGGAGTAGGATTAGTAGAGCATAAGGCTGCACTGGGTGCACGTCAGCTCATCAAACCCTGTGGTTCTTCAAAACCCCCTCTCAGCAGCTACCAGTACTGAAGTAGTTTAAATTCTGGCTTGTTGACATATGTAAAACCAACAAAATCTTTACATCATTCCCCCAGCTCGCAGGAAAATAAACTTCATGCCTTTTATTCTTTTAATATTTAATGATTAAACAAAAGATGTCACAGCTTCAGAATAAGAGTTTGAGAAAGGCTAAGCCTGGTAGACCCTGGACCTCTGTCATTACTACCCTCTGGTGGGATGTCAGCTGGATTTGGGACCTTCCTTTAAACTACCACCCTTAGTGGTACTTCTGAACGTGCCCTGGGAGTGCCACTGCCAACAGATGGCCAGCTATAATGCACTTGCCCCTGGCTTCTTCAAGACAAGGTAGACCGCATTTACCTGCAGACTCAAAGAGGCAGTTCACAGTTGAGAAACCCAAAAGGCACCATCTTCTGTCTCTACAACAGATACAAATGACCAGTTGACTTACAGAGCTGGGGATGAAGCAGGGTCCCTGTAGTTGGCATATTTCCCAAGCTATCTTGAAGGCTTCTTACTCATCTGTACTGATTTCAGGATTCGAGGCAAGGGTGTGCAATTCTTTGCATAGGTACCTTAGCCTAGATGAACCACAAGCAGCAGGGCAGGAAATGCTCAGTGCGATGCCAGGGTTCCCTCGTGGACCCAGCCTGAAGGACCTGGTTCAGAGACACTCTTTGTCTCTGCAGAATGGCCGTGCTTTTTCCACACCAAATGACAGCTGAATATCCCAGGCAGTATTTCTTCGCTTGGGAAAGCCTGTGCCATGTTCAGTTCAGCACTGCTGACTCATCTTATTAACATTGGTTTGGGTGTTTGCAGCCCTGGCTCCTTGAAACCAGCTGGCGGGAACCATGCTCACATTTGGGAACAAAAAGTTGGGTGAGAGTGATGGTTTGGGGGGGGAGAAATTGAATCTTTTTTAGCCACCTGTCTCTGGTGCTGAAGCTCACAAGTCCAAATTCCCTACTACAAGGTACAAAGATAGGGAGGGTCCTTAAAGTGGGATACATAAGACCCAGCCCAGTTGTTCTGGAGATGTCTAGGGAGACAAGCAAGCAGCGCACAGCACAACCCAAAGGTACAGACAAAAAAAAAAATAATTTGGAGAGCAGGGACAGTGCTTCAGATGCACCTTTCAAGGCCTTGGAGAATACCCTCCACACATCTGCGATTAAGAGGACTGAAAATACTTGATTGTAGTCTTTCTTCTAACAACTTGGTTAGGACTCTCTGTTTTCTTTAAGGTGTAAGGAGCTGCCCTCATTTTACATGATAATGGATGTGTCAGGCAGCCATCAAGGGAACAGTGAAAAACAGTTAAACCCCCTGTCCTGGTTTGAGGTAAAACAGAACCAACTTTCTGTTCAGTAACTTTACTTCTTAGCTAAGCCTCTTCTAACCCTCTGAAATTAACAGCATATTGTGCAGAAAACTGTGTGTAGACACAAAGATACATGAACTACAGGAAACTTCTGCATACAATTTCTCACTGTTTTTGAACAAGAAATATCATTTCAAGAGGTTTGTTAATAGTCTTGTACTAAATTGTAAAATTCTGCCTGGAATGATCTTGCCCAGATCAACCTGGATTCATCTCACTTGCTTTACAGCCAGTGCTGGAAAGGCAGGTTCTGTCTACAGTCCATGGAGATAAAGAGCTCTCTCCAGAGAGCAATTCATCCCATTTTCCTCGGACACAAGCTTTAGGATGGAATATATTAGGCATGAGAGGTGCCTGTCTCCACTGTCTGAAGAGATTATGGTTCTCTTAGACTAAATGTACAATTTTTAGACACTGGAATTTAACATAATCCCACCCTTAGTCTTAGCAGTGAGATAGATTCTTCTTCCACAAAAAGGAACTACTTTTCATAGAATCACAGAATCATAGAATATTTTGGGTTGGAAGGGACCTTTAAAGGTCACCTAGTCCAACCCCCCTGCACTAAGCAGGGACATCTCCAACTAGATCGGGTTGCTCAGAGCCCTGTCCAAACTGACCTTGAATGTTTCCAGGGATGGGGCATCTACTACCTCTCCGGGCAATCTGTTCCAGTGTTTCACCACTTTTGTCTTAAGTATCTGTTAACCAGTCAGAGAATACCTGCTTCCTCCAAAACCTCTGTCTTTTCTTCCTTCCAGTCCTTCCAGTCTTCCCAGACCACATGACAGTGCAGGTGAGCGGGGCTAAGATGTGTAGCACAGCTTCAGTGGTAAGATGAAGCTGCTTCCTCCTTTGGTCTGCCGTTGCTGGATTGACTCAGGTGTTCATAGCACTTAACCAATGACTTTTTATTAAATGAATGCACAAGTGAAAAAGGGAGGTAAGAACAGAGTAAAAGACAACTATTAGACTTGGGGTACATCTGCACTATGCAATTCCACAAAGATATTTGGGCTTGCTCCAAACCCAGCAACACTTTAATGCTGGTTCAACACCAAAGCTGTTTATTCCAGTTATGCTGTTTCCAAAACCCAGGCACTGTGCTCCACAGTATAGTGCAAATCTGCCGCATTAGTAGTACAAGGAGCTATGAGATGAAGTCATATCCAAATAAACAGAAAACTCACGACAGTTAAGTGTAATGCAGAAGTTGTACATGGATGACTCCCTAAATGGTCCCCATCCTCCAGAACTCACATCCAAATAATCTGCAATGTAATTTCATTCATCAAAGGAGACCTCATTGAAGTCAATGGAGTTACAACAGAGATTAATTTGTCCTTTAAAGCTTTAATAACAGGAAATAACCATCTGGCTCTACACGCCTGCTTTATCTAATTTTTATAAGACACAGAGTGACAGTCTTTATAGAAAGACAGATGATTATTGTACACTATCCAAGCATCTTTTCTCAAAATGAGGCTTTATTCATCAGGAAGAGCACAAGCACCCTTGTTTCACTTACTGATGTCTTTCTTCTTTCATAAAGGTGGATGTTTTATATTATTGTGGTTGATGTTGGTAAAATCTCAGTTCCTATAATCCCTGTTTCAAGCAAGCGATGCAAGGCTTGAAGCCTGCAACTCTATTAAAAATAAATAAATGAAATAAATAAATATTCATTCACGAATCACATGCCCAGAGCACTGGACTTATCTTATTGTCTTTCTGCGTCATTGCCTTCTCCATTTTGTGGAAATGAAATTGATTTGCCAAGTCTTGGCATATGAAAGAGGCACATTTGCTCACAGGTATTTAGCTACATGGGTTCATATCAATATTAATAGAAGGTGTATAGCCAGATCCCTACAGAAAACACAGGAAATTTACACTTTCCCAGAAAATGTGAATTTTTACTAGCAACCTAAAGTGTGAAAGCAATAATTTTAAGTCAAGAAAAGTGGTTGTAACAAATAAATTTGTAGTAGTAGTGTTCTGTCCACCCCCAACAGAAGGCAAAATGTATGCAAAGAGCTTAATGTAGGCACTCTTTTGTGTACTCATGTTCACAGAATCTCGAAGGAACGCCTTTTCATCTGATTCACATCAATAGGCACAAAATTGCAGTAGGCATTATTGCCTCTAAAAAGACTATAGATGGCCAAGTCTGTGACCCCATCTGCCTCCTAACCCTCTTAAAAACTGTGTAAAACTTGCAGCTTTCCCATCTATTGTGAAGATGTCTTGGGTCTCAGTGGGGATAAGCTCACATGCATGTGGGGACAAAAGTAGAATTTGAAGACATCTTAAACTTCTTTAAGACAAATTATAAAGGCTGTTTCTTATGGCTAACACTAATGTTTTTCATGGGAAAACTAAGGGCAGAGCTAGTTTCCTCTGTGTCTTTGTATATAAACCCCATTTGAAAGCATTATTTAGTAGGCAGGGAACTGAGCCACTAAAATAAAACCCCTGGAAAATACAAACCGTATTGGAAAGGCTAACAATTTCTATTTTCCTTTTAATGGTCTAACTTTGTGACACAATTATGATGGGATTTATCAGAATTAATTCCGTGCATACAGGAAGCAACCCATTCCCCATTTTACCATCTGCAGTGTCATGCTGGGTTTTTAATAGAATTCTGTGAGAATGATATAATTACAAATCTAGTAGGGACTTTGTGTCTGCAATATTTGTCAGAATACAATGTGTAAAGTTGTACTAGTGTCTCTTCAGAAAGCTCTAAGAGATACAAGCAGCCAGAAGCCAGAAATGTGCTAATTAAGGTATACAAAAAAAATATTAATCAAGAGATCTGGAGGAGGAGGAAGGAAAGAAACAACTTCAATTAGTCACACAATTACGTGGCATCCAGCATAGCCTGAAAGAAAAAACTAGCTGAACTGATGAAACAGTCGAGGAAAATAGCCAGGAGTCCTGTCTGGCATGCAGAATGAGGATGAGGACCACGCATTGATTCTGTAGATCCACATGAGCTTCTGAAAAAGAGCATTTACAGAACAAAACAGTCAGTGCTGAGGGCACTGTGCATGAGCTTTTCCAAGAGCAATTCCCCACATTTGCCTTCCTGAGCCTCATGTTTGAATAATAATCATAACAGGGAAGTTAAACACACCATACTGAAGAAAGCAGTGGTTAATTAGTCTATAAGACTCCCTTCATCGTTGGGTAAACTACCGTGCTTCCCTCTAGGGGTACCGCTATCACTACCACTGTTAAAGGCAGCACTGGAAACGTGCCTGGCTATGCTGTGTGCTAGGGCTCAGTTGCCTCAGCCCTTCTGTGCATATTGTTTGACTGAGACTCTCAAACAAACCAATAAATTGTTGATTCTTATCTCCATTTCCTTTAAAGTTTGACAATGGGAGCCACCTACATGTTTTGTGATGTGTATCCCCCTGGAATTTGTCTTGTGACCCCAGCTACACCTCCTGTGCCATGCTGTTTGCAACCACTATCTATCATCAGACATAGGTGCAACGTCATTTTCATAAGACCAGACCACACAGAGTTTTTTAGGTTTGCTTTATCCGATATCTGCTGGTCTTCAAGGCACTGTGGTCCTGTCCTTGCCAGGTCGGTCATATTTTGGTTTAGTTTTCTCCTGAAAAAGTCACAGCCTTACAACCTATGTGGTCTTTGTTCAGCCTAACATTGGTGTGGATCAGACACTGCCTCTGCAGTCTTTGTAGTGGCTTGGTATTGTTTTAATGCCCTTTTCTACCATTTCCTAGCAGACCAAGAATGATAATGTAATGTGGTATGACATCCAAATCCACCACATTCCTCAAAGTGCAATGGAATTATATCAAAGATAATCTATAGAGCAGAAGTAATAAATATGATAGACGGGACAATAGTTATGAAAACATTCTTGAAGTGAGACTGTAGGGATCAGAGAAACTGTTCAGCTACAGTACTCCTTGCACAAAAGAAGCTGGAAGCTCAAGGCTGATGGCATCAAGATTTATGGGTAAAGAAGGCACAAATCGGTCCCTCAGCGGGTGAGAGAACAGCCAGACTCTGCACACGTTCACCAAGAAGCTTGCGGAAAGGACAAATGTGACAATAGACAGAACTTGCGTCAATTTCCTATTACACATTCATCTCTCCATTTTCCTCTTGACAAATAAACTGTGCTTGGTTTTGAATAAATCCGATGCCATTTGTGTCGACAGGTTCCTGGATTGCAGACAGGCTCCAGCTTCCTCAGCCTGGTATGCAACTCGGTTGCAACCTGATATCTTGTCAAAAAGGGACAATCACAGAGCTCCACCCCAGACACGACAGGCAGCATGGTCAGGCATTTGAAAGAACTCTCCTTTGGAGGCGGACAAGGATCTGGAAAAGGGAGCCCAGCCAGGTCCTGTGACAGCACCACTGGGGAAGTGCATTCCTGCTTGCGACCAAAGGTGCGGCACTGGCAGCAGCCAGTGACCACCACTGTACTTTCAGGCCCTGGTATGAAATGGCTCCTACCCATTAACTGGGGCTGAGGCAGTTTTCAGCAATGTTTCCTTAAGCGCAGGGATCTTTTTCATCTTTGGTGACTCAGAAACCTACTGTTTTGCTTCAAGGGGTATCTTTGTCGATGTTCAGATTTTAATTACAGAATCTGAACTGTTGGTGTTCATGTTTTATTAGTGAAAACTCAGCATTGTCTCTGCATTTCCTCACAGTTGGAAATTCTCACCCTACCTCTTTGCTGTTTCAGCTCAGACAAGTGGAGGATGGACAGTTCTAGTGACTCAAGCTGCCATTTCCGTTCCAAGTTGAGAGGAGGTTTAAATAGTAGCAGAGCAAAACCACGGGGCTGGCTTCTACCGTCCAGCAGAGCCTGAGAATGCACTGGGAATCCTGGCCCAGGACATCTGTGTTACAGGTCAAGACCTCAGCAGCATCTCAACCTTGAGGGCATATGCTTTGATTTACAACTGTCCTATGGTTGGGCATTTACTACATCACCAAGAGAAGAAGACAGAGTGGAGCTTCATATTGCAAAGAGCAGCATGAAAATAACATGAAGTTGCCGGTTAATTTGTGAGTGATTTTTATAAAAAATATATTGCAGAGAATCGCTGCTTTTAACTCCTTTCTTCTAAACACTATTTCACAACTATTTTAATTTCTCTCTGCTGGGTAGGTACAGATGGGTGTGCAACAGCAGGGGAAAAGCAATGTCCTGTTAGCTTTTGCCCAGCTATTCTGCTGTGTATATGCATTTACCTTTCCCTTTGCCACAGAAATGTGGTGATCATCAGGACAACTGGGTTCAGAAGATATTTTGCCAAAGTGTTTTCTGTCAATCACACTAGAAGCATTTTGCATTTTTTGTTCTCTTGTCCTGAAAATTCTAATGCATATGCATTTTATAGCAAACAACCCTGCTTTGCCAAGGAGCCAAATTCCTCTGTCCTTTCCTTGTGAATTCCGGAAGGTCACTACTTTGGGTTCCGGTATTTGAGAATGCGAGCCAATGATCTACACTAGAACATCAGCATTTGCCCACAGTATTGCAGTTACACCACCAGTCTCATGGGATATTGACCTGCTAATTGTCAGGCAGTTTTACTGGCAGCCACTGCAATTTTTATCCAGCAAAATCCCACGAATGGCTACTTATCAAAACAGACCTAGAAAGTCAAGAAGAGGTCTTGCAAAATTCCAGACAAAACAACAAAGGTGGCAATTCTGTTTTACTGGAACAAGCCAGGGAACAGGATGCAAGACAAAGAACTTCAGTTTGGATTAACCTTTTTTTTTTTTTCCTGTGTTTGTATAGCATGCATTTAATAGACAATCAGGGCCTCTGTCTCCTCTGCTTTTCAGGACCTCCTTCCATCAGGCAACTTTTTCAATGTTCCAACTATAGCATTGGAGAACGAAATTCCTATTCTAGCCTCATTCTCTTTTTCTTCCTGCAGTAATTTCAGACAGCATACTGAAGGAGGGAAATCTGCTTAGAAGTTTTCTTGGCTTTTGTTATGGAAAGATCATGTCTGAAGAAGTGAAACACATGCTCACCCACACTGGCTGAAGTGCGTGGGTTTGTGCCCACAGTTCAATCTAGAGAACATGGGATTTACCTTGGGCTTTTCAATCAGTACAAGTCAACAAGGTTATTAACTGCCTCATGAGGACTAACACAACCTCTGCGTCATCATCAAAATCCTTTTTTGATTCTAATTTCTGCCTTCTGGAAGCTTTCTCATCAACATGGCACTCTATGAGGGTGATGAGGCACTGGAACAGGTTGCCTGAAGAAGTTGTGGATGCCCCATCCCTGGAGGTGTTCAAGGCCAGGCTGGAGGGGGTTGGAACTAGATGATCTTTAAGGTCCCTTCCAACTCAAACCATTATAATATTACATGATTCTATAATTCTATGATTCTGTGATCATTATATCAATTATTTGAAAGGCATAAACTGCACCCAAAAATTGCAGGACTAGTATTAAGAAACAAATATCTCTAAAAATAGTTTGGAGTCATAATAAGATCACCAAATATCAGGGAGACTCCTGATAGAATTACACAAGTTATCAGGACCATGATGGCAGCGTCAGTTATTCTCACCAAGGCAGATAATCAGTGTAGGAAGAGATATTGGCTTTGACCTTTATGTTCAGGGGTGCATGAAAGATGGTCTGAGCCAAAACGTTGTATCTTAATGTAGTCTGGGGATGTCTCACATAAGAGACAAGAAAGACAAGATCTGTGTAGCCCCCCAAGTCATTATTGCCATGCCACCACTTTTAAGACCTGGAGAAACTGAAGAGAATACTGAGCTTCGAAAGATTTGTGCTCAACATGAAGTTATCTGACACATCCAGACTTTGGAAATAATTGCTTTCCCACCTTTCTAGCTTTTTATGTTTTCTTTTTTAAAAAATACTTCATAATTTTGCCCTTCTAGAAGAACCCACCCCTCTTTTTAACCACTCCATCTGTCATTGCCTTTGTAAGGAATCCAAGAGTCTTCCCTTGCTCACATCCTTTAGAGCCTGGTGCCTGCCATGTGCTCTTTTCCAGATCTTTAGCCAATGATTTTTATTGCTTTTTACCCTTGCACAGGCTCTCTAAAGACCTTGTCTTTAGAAGGAGTCTTTCCAAATTTAAGATATTGGCTGCCATTCAATCTGTATTCCTCAGAAATGGCTCTTTGATGTGTCAAGGCACATCCCTCTGGAGTTTGTGGCATGGTGGAGGGTAGAACTGGCGTTGAGTTACAGCTGTGACATACCCCTTCACAGAGTTGCCTACCAGGGGGCACTCTGAGTTTCCTTCCTTCTGTTAAATCGTGGCACAAGGATGGTGAATGTTAGCTTCTTTAAACTTCTTTTAAGGTTTAATTCCACGTCTGCCTGCCTGTCCTTGTGAAATCTACAAAGATCTGGCAAGCCAGAGCTGTGGACAAGTCTCACTCACAAGCAGCCCGTGGTTACCACAGCATCTCATGACAAAGACACTGTTTAAGGTTGGTAAGTGCTCTCCACTGTCATTCAAGGCTAAACCTCACATAAACTTTTCTCACTGTACTATACAGTAGTTGGAGGTACGCTGAGTCTTAATTGCAGAGAATTTAATCCACCACCCACCTTTACTGAAGTAATATTAATTAGCAGATGTTTTCAGGGTGTCATAGTAGTCAATGTCATCTGTCCCCATGTAACATCAAATGACAAACCTATTTAAACATAAGAAACTGATTAATTTTTCTTTTTACTTCATTGCATTAGCATTAGGTTTCACTGATTTACTGAACATGAAGTGGGACATTTTTGCAACTGCAGATGTCCAACTATAATATGAAAAGAATCCTGTTCTTTATCATTGCTGCTTGCTGATTTGGTTGCAGTAGGTAAAATTTCTAAAGACAAAGTTCTTGTAACTGTGGGAGGGACACTAGATGAAAAATATAAGTCTGTATTTAATGACCTAGCTCTTGTCCAGTATCTGGAAACATTCATTGAGTGTGAAGCTCCACACTATGTGATTTGATTATTCTAGGACAGTTGTGCCACCTGGGATTACTAGTAGTTATTGATAAATAACTGTGTCATCTGGTCAAAACCAGTTTATTAAAAGATTTCAAACAAGGAATGAGAGAAAAAGAGTATGGAGAAGAAACAGGCTGGACTACCCCAGCACGAATGACTTGTAGTGTAACTCATGAACTGCGTTGAGGGCACTGGAAGATTAAAAAATCCTGGTCAGACCCCAGGACCATTATGAGCAACGATGTTCAGGAAAGACCTTCATTAGCAGCTACCTGATGTTATGTTGGTGTCCAGAATTACTCTTGATGATCAGTATCTCATTCTATTACGCGCTGAAAGAACACACTGGAAGACATTGTTCTCCTTTTGAAGATCTTATAGTAGAAAAAGCACACAGGGAGAAGGCAAAAGCTAACACAGTTTGGCAGATTAGCACTTAGCTTTGTTCTATTTCTGTTACA
The DNA here is from genome assembly GCA_013398915.1 of Dromas ardeola. Taxonomy (NCBI): domain Eukaryota; kingdom Metazoa; phylum Chordata; class Aves; order Charadriiformes; family Dromadidae; genus Dromas; species Dromas ardeola. The sequence continues at coordinate 195,092 of VYZM01002161.1, read as the reverse complement.
GAATTAATCATGTTTTGTTTTGAGGTTTTCTTTACTGAGGGAATTTCAGACTCTATGTAGGGGTGGGAAAGAGTAATGAAGGACTGTTGCTTTTTTTTATGTAAGTAGCAGAAGAAATTAAGGGGTAACAAGAGAAGCGGCAGAAATTGAGAATAGATCTCTTGAAATGTAGTTCATGAAGAGAGTTTATTTTTATAGGCTGAAAGAACTGATTGGTGCTAAACAAAATTTAAGGATTATGACTCTGCTTGCACTTTTGAGGAAAAGGGTTGAAAAATACTGTGTGACATCTCTCTGGTTTCCTAAAAGGCTATCAGTGGTACAAAAGACCAAATAACAGTGTAATCCTCATTACATTTTTCAGTGATCTGGACACAAACATTTTGGATTTGGGGTACCTCTGCAGATAAGAAGAGCTTGGAAGAAAAGTGAAAAAGACATTTTCAGAAAATTAGGTCACAACATCACAATATATTTTTCTTTCTGGAAATAAATGATTGGAAGGTATCTTTAAAACATTTTAAAATAAAAGATATTAGCAATCAGTAGGATAGCACAGATGTAGCTGAAATTGGGTTGTGAGTTTTCTGGAAGCTTTTTCAGTCTTGGTGGTATTTTACATTCAGTGCAGGTGGAGTTTCCAGCAGGATTATTTTTCAAAGCATCTGCAGCACTTAAGAGAGTCTTCTTTGTGTACACACAAATCATTTAATAAGCACCCAGAGAAAATACAGCTCACTGGATTTTGGCAGATAGATGACTTATCAGGAGGAAACTTCCCTCTCTAAAGCGGATTCACCTGCAAAAAGAAACATCTCTCTACCAATATATGATCTAAAAAAGTCTATCTTTCCCCATTTTTTCCTATGTAAAACAGGGCTCATTTATTAGTAAGTAGGGTTCACAACTGTTCTAAGATGTACCCATATTTTGCTATGAAGAGGTACCTTTTAATCTGGTATTGAATAGCCAGCCTGGGCTGTAGTGCCCATTGGATTGTACCTCAGAGGCATCGTAACTCCTGACTGAAGTTGTACATGCCACCTCACCAATAAGATGGCATTAATTAGCAAATACTTTGTGAATCATGTGAGCCACAGTTGCTCCCAAGTGCCTTTCATTAACTTATTTTAATGTTTTTTACTGACAAACTGAAAAGTTTAATGGCCTAGAACTGAGCAAGGGCTTACTCTGGGTTTGCTCTTGGCTGTCTTGCATAACACCGTGAGTGCCTTTATGGAGAGCCAGCTCCAGCTTCAGGAGAAAAGTAAATTCTTCTGTGAGTATTTCCTCATCAGGCATGAGCTGTGGGCGATCAGGAGGCATTGGCTAACCCCTCTCTTCAGTCAGCTGCAAATTCAGGAGAGCTCAGGCATCACCATCTGTGCAAAGGCGAGATCTCAGCACATTTCACCCAGCTCCCTCCCCATGGGGAAGCCATAACCTGAGCACCACGGGTGCAAACACAATTTGGTGACAGAGGAAAAGTACACTGGGCTCCCCCAAATTTCTTCGCATAATCCAGAGGCATGGTGAGGCTTTGAGCTTGTTTCACACACTCCAACAGGAGCAGCCCTTTCATCAAATAATGGTGGGTCACAGTGATGGTGATATTTGGTGGTTTTTGTTCTTCTACATAGCATCCTCATGGTGAAAAATCTCACCAGCAAGACAAAGATTCAAGTTCAAAGCCTGCAAATGTTATAATCCACATCTCTGTGTCACTGTGTTTTGTAACTAAAAGGTGACATATTTTTAAATCAGCAAGATTAATACTTTTAAATACAAAGCATAATTAAAAAGGGGAACACATTCCCACAGATTTTTTGGAAGGTCAAGTCTTGCATGAAATTGAAAACAGAATAACCAGTTTACGAGATAACAATGACTGCAATTATATAGATGAGGTTTTATGTATAGTCATTATTCATGCAACAGAATAACATTGATCTATTTAAATACATTGTGCACATGTATGACATACACAGACTTGATGAGGACAGTTTTCTTATGACTGTATCATTCAGTATTTTTTCTCTATTCTTCTGAAGCATCTGGTACTGGATTCTGTGAAAGTCCTTACCAGGAGCAGATAGACTTTGGTTTGAGTTTGGATATCAAACCCCATTTTCTAGCTGCATAGGAAAGTGTGGACGACTGTATAATGAAAGTCTCGAAGGAGAGTTATGCCTAAAGTGGAAAGAAATCTACCTGGTGAATTTTCTTGGAAAATAGTAAAAGTGGAACATAAATAGCACTTTTTAATAGAAAATGCTGAAACAAAAGTGTGTTGTTGCCTTGGAGTCAGCATTCTGCACTGCACAAGAATTCCCTTGTCTATAACAAGAATACCTTTCAAGCTACAAGGACGGGTAAATGGACCAACAGAGAAAGACCAGCTCCTTTAAACTCTTTATCAATGATGCCACTGTCTAATTAGCACTTGATTGTTGCTGGGAAATACATATTGTTGCAAATTAAGCCAGTACCCTTCAGGATGAAAAGGGAAAGTTTGTTGTAAAACTGTACCCACTGATAACAGCATTAGCTACTGCTAATGATGCCAGCTGCAGTATAACCAATAGACTCATTGTTCAAGCTTCTACAGAGGAAGCATTTGGGAGAAATTTGCTAATTTGCAGCTCTGTAAGGGTGATGTCATGGTTTACTAGCATGGAAATATTCACCATAAGACATGGACTTGGCTTTAAGATGCAAGGGAATTCGGGACTTGTGGGTTTTGCATTGTTGGCTCTTTTAATTATACAAAATATTTCCCATGTATAAGTACCTCTTCAATGACTCACAACAATAGCTCTGAACAGAGCTAAATTAAATAGAGCATAAATTTAAATACATGTAATCTTATTAGACATTTGCAGGATAATTTTCCCATTATGGTTAAGTGCGTTTGTCAGGGTAACAGCCTTTCCAGAAAAAAAAAATATTGCATTTGGGTGGATAATTTGTTCTCCTTATTGTTCAAACCTCTGGTCTGCAAAGTGTAATTATAAGTGACTGTCTATAATGGTGAATTTTCTGCTCTGAAGAAGTCTAATGCTACAAGGCCCTTGTACCCACCGGGTGCACAGAGATCACAGGTGCTGGTACACCAGCATGCCCGGAGCCCGCAAGTTCAGTGATGTGTATTGAGTTTCTTGCTGGGCTGAAAGAGTCTTAACAATACTAATTTTAACCTAAACACAAGTAAAGAGGAACGTTATCCTACTGCGCATGGGAAATAACTCGTACTCCATACATTTGCCCTGTCCTCACAGTAACTTAGGAAGCTGGTTTAGGCTCAGTGCCACGCAATGCTGCATTTGGATTCCCATCACAAATTTCCTGTTAGTTTTTGCAGCCACCTTAAACTCATTCTCAGTCACACAAACACACTACTGCAGCTTAGTAAACTGTGTTGTATTAGTCGCTTGTCCACAGACATGACAAATAGATATCGACCAACCCTCCTCTGCTTTTTGGACTCACCCTGCAGTCGGTTCTTAGGGTGGTTCCTTAGCTGCTATGATAAATACTTCATGCACCCAGTATTCACGTCAAAAGCTTGTACAAATAGTGAACATTGTGTTAAAATACTTTGAAATATGATTCAGTCCATGACTTTCTTATTTCCTGGAATGAATCACCACCTTACAAGGAAAAAAATCTCAGTGCAGCAGAGTCCTGACACGTGGGTTTACTCCATGGGAGGTGGAGGGTCAGGGTCATTCCTTACCACTAAGCAGCAAACTGAGGTGCCAAAGCCAGGTATTCTCTATCCTACAGTGTTACAAAAAGTAAGATGTCTCCCCTGCAGGGTGATTTGTTTCAGCTAAGATTTGAGGTCCTCTCTGGTGATGCTCCTCTTTCTCCTTTGACTGTGAAGCAACCTGAATAAGCCCATGGTCCCAGGTTGGGCACCTGAGCTGCATGCAGGTGGGTGTGATGAAGCAGAGTTCCACCCTGATCAGGGTATTTTTATCTGTGTTAGCAATTGTGAATAATCAGTGGTGCCCAGGAGCTCTGTGGTATTGGAGGCTGTACCCAACCAAAAGAAGACAGCTCCTGACCTGAAGGTTAAGTAAAAAATATGTTTAGAGAAGGACATTTTAAAGAGGTGATATGGTAACACTAGTAAACTTTTGCAGACTTAGTGGCTCAGAGAACATATAAGTTATGGTTTTACAAGGCAAGACATAGGCCTCCGATGAGGAGCTATGGAAGAGTAGAGCTTTTCACCTTCTCAGCAAGGACTCACTACTGAATATCATCACCACTGGGTACAAAAAGGAGATTAAAAGTTAGATCCAGTCTGTCTGGAGACAAAGTTAAGCGTTTCTAGTTTCTATATTTGCAAGGTAATTTTATAGAGCATGTACTACCACAGTTATATTGGTGATTAGATAAAAGAAGGTCTTTGCCCTTGAGTAATGCTCTTTTGGCCTTGCACTCAGGCTGAAGTTCTTACTTGTGGGTAAAACGAAACCTTGTTACTTTGTGCTTAAAATCTAATGCCTGGGCAAGATTTATCCCCGATAGGCCCACCTGTGGTTTAAGAACTTAAAATGTATATGAATTTTACTATTGTTTTTTTTCTGTTAAATTACATTGCTTGTGCATTCTTTGATGCAATATTTGCTTTTCTTTTTTTTTTTTTCTAATTTGCCCACTGTTTTCAATAGTAAAAGTGTTCAGCAAAGTTATTTTAAATTTAGGTTTTTGGAGTATTTAGGGAGTTTGGGGAACTGCTTCCTTGAACTCTCTTGCCTTCCAGTTGACAATACTCAATATGGTATCTGTTGGTACATCAACTGCTTTCACAGAGCCAAGTAGTATCGAGACATTTCCTCCATCTAAGGTATCGTTACAAGCACAAGAAAAGAGAAGACAAAGCAGAAATGGGTCACTTTCGCGTTAGGAAGGGAGGGAAAAGTAGTGTTACTTGATTAAAAGACTTTTGGAAAAGATTTCACAGCAGCCTAGGAAACTTCACACCATATAAACGAAGGGCTTTGCCTGTTGCACATCCCTTCAGGAGATGCTACACAGTTTGTCTAGGAATAGGGATAACATTGAAGGGGTAACTTAAAAGGGCAGAGAACCCTTTGCCTTGGAGAATTGTTATCCTAGTCCTTGAATCAATGGAAGAATATCAAATACCATTACAAAAATACACAAAGGTCCAAGTCTGGAGACTGGTCCTTTCCAAATCAGTGTCTGGAGAACTTTCTGCCAAATGCCTACTGACCTCTGAGAACTTCAGCTACTGTTGATATTAGAGGCAGTTCAACTGATTGGCAGAAACATACTCATAGATTATACACTTTGAAGTATTTAATTTTTCATGTGTGCTGCCCACTGAAGGCCATAAAATATGTATTTGCACTGCATATTTTTTGCACAACTAGAAACCGAAGAGGTAATTACATGAAAATACCCTTCTGCACTTGCAAATTTTCCAAAAGCTCTCTCTTTCTGTGCAGTCTGAGCAAGATAATTCCCCCTTGGGTTTTCTTAAAAATAGAGATTCTGAGTCACCTTCCTGGTAAGAGGTTCTAGAAGCTTGAAGGAGATGAGAAGGATGATGCCTTTATCAGCTCTTTTAATTCAGTCCAGTCCTTACTTTTCTGAATGACATATTCCAGCTACATATTCACAGCTGGCTGCTCCATCAAGCTCCTCATCCTTTCATAGCATAAACTGTGTGGGATCCCATCTTCTTGAAGAATAATGAACTTTTCCATCTGCTTTTCACATACTTAGTCATTCTTCACAGGGAAGTCTCAGTCCAAAGCTCTCAAGCCACACACTGCTCTGAATCTTTATATGGTTAATCCCATTTCCAACAGCAATCAGGTCTGTGTGTTAGACCAAACAGCCCATAGTTGCCAAGTAGTTGGCAAATGCTGGTAACCTGTGACTGATCTCCCAAAATAACAAGAAGAGTTGCTCCCACTACATGATTCTAGATTCTCTGTGCAAAGCAGAAGAAGATATGAGCAGCTGAGGAAAATGTGTTTGGAAAAATGATGACAGGAAGGAAATGGTTTGGGAAGGAAATGCAACTACCAAAGTGGAGGCATTACCAGCCTCAGAGAACTGAGAAACCTGGAAATGGTGTAGGAAGAGACTGACAGTGCTTGGCACATGGCTGAGGGTGCAGACAGCTCTGGAGGGCAGGGCTCCTGGGTCTCTGAGGTCACTCAGCCAGCTGGTGGGGTTGGGGGACCACTTTTCATTGCTGAGCTTGGCCCCGTTGGGTTTTTATTTAATGAATACCATCTATTAGAGGACAGATAGTTTTTCCTCAGCCAGGACTGGTCTGTCCCCCACACAAATGACCATGGAAAAAATAAGGAACTTTTTGCTAGATAAAAATCTAATCGGTGTGTTGTGTGGTGACGTCCCATGAATTCATTAGCTCTGCACAGTTAGTGTTTCAGACTGGCTGGCTCAAGCTCATCAAACTGGGTTCTCAAACAAATGTAGCAGTTAAAATACCATCTTCTAAATAAAGCATGAAGTTCTGCAAAGGGGGAACGGTCAGAGCTCTCCACTCTCTGGCAGAAACAGCAGGAAGGTCCCTGCTTCTGCAGCACAGAAACCCTAGATGCTCATGCTATGGAAGTGATGGTCTACCAAAAGGACACTGAAGGGTTTGGGTAATTCAGACCTCCCTATAATGATTCAGTTGGTGTCAGGGTTTTCTGAGAATACCAACAAACTGGCTGAAAAAGTGGAGAATGAGCTGGCAAATCTGGAGGCATAAAAATAGCTGTCTAGTACGAATCCTGGGGAGTCTGGAAGAAAAAATGCTCTGTGCTATTTTAAGACATGGATATTTCAATTCCCAAAATTCAAGATGTTCCTCTCAAAACAGCAGTAAGGTCCCTGTGAGTCAGGTATGAAGAATAAAGAGCTCGTGAAAAATTCATAACAAGCCCATTTTACAAGTTTTTTACAAATGACAGTATTTGAAACCTCCACATTATTTTAAATTCTGATTTCTTTTGAGACATTTATGTTTCTGAAGGCAACAAACAATATTTTTAACTGTATCTTTGAATTTGGGCAGTGGTGTAAGACCTATCCTTTCCACTAAAACCTTTTCTGCCCTGAAACTATACACATTTGTTATATTAATGTAAAAACAAGCAAACAAACAGCAAGAACACATGTACAAAGAAAACAAAGCATTTCAATTTTACTGTGCTGTAGTTTTGCTGAGTTTGGTCTATGTTTTTGCCTTGGGTTATTCTGACAAAATATGTCTGACAAATTTGATGACCTGCTATGATGGGTTACAGTGTTGGTGGATAAGGGAAAAGCAACTGATATCATCTACCTGGAGTTGTGAAAAGCATTTGACACTGTCCCGCACAACACCCTGGTCTCTAAATTGGAGAGACATGGATTTGACGGATGGGTCACTTGGTGTATAAGTAATTGGATGGACGGCCGCACTCAAAGAGTTGTGGTCAATGGGTCCATGTTGAAATAGTGACCAGTGATGAGTGGTGTTCCTCAGCCGTCGGTATTGGGACTGGTGCTGTTTAACATCTTTGTCAGAGATATGGACAATGGAATTGAGTGCACCCTCAGCAAGTTTGCCAATGACAGCAAGCTGTGTGGAGCTGTTGACAGACTGGAGGGAAGGGATGCCATCCAGAGGGACCCGGACAGGCTTGAGAGGTGGGCATGTGTGAATGTCATGAAGTTCAACAAAGCCAAGTGCAAGGTTCTGCACCTGAGTCACGGCAATCTCAAGCACAAATACAGGTTGGGCAGAGAATGGATTGAGAGCCACCCTGAGGAGAAGGACTTGGGGGTGCTGGTGGATCAGGAGGGCAACATGACCCAGCAATGTGCGCTCACAGCCCAGAAAGCCAGCCTCATCCTGGGTTGCATCAAAAGAAGCGTGGCCAGGTCAAGGGAGGTGATTCTGGCCCTCTACTCCAACCCGGTGGGACCTCACCTGGAGTATTGTGTCCAGCCTTGGAGTCCCCAACATAAGAAAGACATGGACCTGTTGAAACAAGTCCAGAGGAGGGCCACAAAGATGATCAGAGCGGTGGAGCACCTCTCCTATGAAGACAGGCTGAAAGAGTTGGGGGTTGTTCAGCCTGGAGAAGAGAAGTCTCCGGGCAGAGGTTATTGCAGCCTTCCAGTACTTAAAGTAATGGGGCCTACAGGAATGCTGGAAAGGGACTTTTTACAAGGGCATGTAGTAATAGGACAAGGGGTAATGTCTTTTAACTGAAAGAGGGTAGATTTTGATTAGATGTTAGGAAGACATTTTTTACTGTGAGGGTGGTGAGGCACTGGAACAGGTTGCCCAGAGAAGCTGTGGATGCCCCATCCCTGGAAGTGTTCAAGGCCAGGCTGGATGGGGATTTGAGCAACCTGGTTTAGTGGGAGGTGTCCCTGGCCATGGCAGGGGGGTTGGAACTAGGTGATCTTTAAGGTCCCTTCCAACCCAAACCATTCTATGATTCTATGACTCTGATCTGGCAAAGATCATTGCATGGGAGATCATTGCATGGGAGATCTTTGCATGGGAGAAAAGGGAGCTGAGGGGCAAAAGGGTTCAGAAATGTCATTTCAACAAAATTTTAACTGTTTCATTCCATTGTTTCTGAGAAGAAAAACCCACTGCTGTCCCAGGTGGAATACCTTTAACAGTTTGTATAACCAATATAGTAGCAGATGAGGGAGAAAAATGAATCTGTCTTTCTCGCAGGCTGGGCAAGTCCCATGCCTGCTAGATTACAGAGGTAGATAAGCAATCCTTCTCTCTTAGCAATACGGGAAAGGGAGAGTATTGTTGGTCTTTTTTTATTATTTTTTGTGCAGAGCAGAACAGCTAATAAGATGGGCAGAATGGACAAATTTGCTTCCTCCTGAGAAGAATCAATAAATCAGTGGGTTGGCACTCACTTCAAAAGTGGAGTACAGCTTTGTTTTCTACTTATGCAAGCACAGCAGACTTCAACTACTTGTATATACAGTCTTGGAGATGCCATAACCACTAGGCTGCTATCTGTTTAGCATGCCTTCTTCTCTCTCTCTCTGCCTTTCCAGAAGACCTTGTGAAAGATGCTAATTTTCTCCTACGGCAGAAAGAGGGCATCTATAAAATCTTGAATGTGCACGTGAAATGGGAAATTCAGCTGTGCTCAGGACAGCTGTGCACATTCATTAACCCAAGACAAGAAGAGCTGTATCTTTGTCGGGCTCAAAGACAGGTCTTTAAAAAATATGACATAACCCAAAAATCACCTTTCAGGTGCTTGACTGGTCTTGAGAAAGCCAAAGGCTTCTAGTGAACTTTTGTGCTAAATTTCTTTAGTATCAAATCAAGTGTTCCTAGGTCTGAACCGATATCTACTGAAATCAATATCTTCAGTTGACATTGGGTCCTTTTTTTGTCTGGCTAATATACAGCAAAAGCTCTGAATTTGTCTTATTCTCTTTCCCAATACTACCCTTCTGCTCAGCTTCTCCTACCCTATACATTAAAAACTATTGATTTTCCTTTATGTTTTTATTTGTATTTTCCACACAAGCATAGACATTTACATTCCAGATATACAGTAGCTGAAAAATGAAATTGAACAACCAAACAAATAAATTTCACAGAAACTACAAGTGATCATTAATATCTGGTTAATTTTTTATTCATTTTCGTAGGATCTCAAAATAATTGTGTCTGTTTCTCCTGAATAAAGAATTCAAGGGAATACTGACATTTGACACACACTATAACTAATATTTTTCCACATATTTAAAATAAGAAGTTCCCTTAAACCTAAAAGTTCCCTAACCAAGTAAGATTTGGGCTCAAAGGACTGCCACTGGGAGCCCGTGCTGCAGAAGAGTGATCTCCAATAGTAAGTTGGGAACAAAAGAAGTATAAATGGCCTGTAGCTTCATGGGGTGATAAAGCAAGCTACACTTTAAGTTGAAGACCTACGTGGTCACCTAAAATCTCACAAAAATCTTAAAGTAGATCTTGTAAGGGTCATAATAAACTTTGACCAGGCTTCAGCAGGCTTCAACTTCTAGAGCAGATGTTACTGCAGGGGCTGCAGAGAAGAGAAATACGTGCTCTGTGTCAGCAGTATCACCATAAGCCATGTCCAGACAACACATCCATTGTTCCTCATATTTCTCATTCTCATATTCTTTTGAGGAGCATAGGAGAAGGAAGCATGGAGAAACAGACCCTCTCCCCACCTGCTTCCAACTATAGTTATCTTCTTGGGAAATAATCAAGAAAATTAGAAAAGGCTGTCCTGGGTCCTGGTACGGATAACTCCCAGCAGATGGTCGGTCACAGTCTTGATAAGAACATCTGCAATCTGTCCGTAGTGGCTGTAACAGGAATTAGAGGAGCCCATTTGTCATCTTCAACCTTTGGCTGACTTCCATATGCCATGGGACTCCACAGGGCAAGGACATCTACCAGAAGAATTCCTGTAGGGAAGACCCTACTCAGTGAGACCCTCTGCTTCTCTGCACACACCCGTAAGGGAACAAATGGCGTTGTAGCATATCTACTGATATTCTGATTCATTCAGCGCAGGGGAGGGGCCTGAAAGGAGGCAAAGAAATAGGAAAGATATTTTTGACCCAACCATCCATTACCCAGTGATACAAATTAAGGAACGATACATTTAGGGCTATTCGTTCTCTGAGTCCAGTACAGTGTCTTCTACTTTTGCTTTTCTATTTTTCTTCATGGCACATTCCTCTATGTCCCACACACCTTCTTCTTCACTGAAGAATCATTAATTTATTCCCAAGACCTTATTCAAAACACTATCTGTATTGATTCCCTCATGAGGCTTGTCATCAATTCCTGTAGTTTATAACATGAATTAATGGTGTGGTTTGATTTATAAAATATTGCACAGAACTTCAAGTCAGACTGATCATGATCTTCTGTTGTTTTTCTCACCAATTTAATAAAAAATGTTTTATGTCTTTAAAAACAATGTAAATGAAATCTTGCCTATTTTCTTGTCACTTCTTATCATAGTTCAAACGATGATATGTTTTCTAATCTAGCAGGCACTGCCAAACACCTCACAACGTGTGGCTTGTGTCATCTGAGGATAAGCTACTTGATGAAACATTTATAAAAGGTACGAAATGAAGGCAAGAGCTCAGTGAAAAAGGAGTAGCATTTGTCTGTTGTGCTCTTGAGAGAAGTAGGAGTTTAAGTCCTCCGCCAATATAAATGCCTCTGATCCCTCCCAGATGAGAATCCACTCCTGAGCTGGTAACTGAAGCCCTTCCCCAAGTGTGCGCGGACTTGTTCATCAAGCCCTCTATAAAGAGCTGTCAGCTGGAATTACATGTGGAAAACATGCCTTCCTCCCACCAAACTCCTGCAGTCTTGCCTTTCCTTTCCAAACTTAACCCACGCAAAAGGTTCCCTCTGCAGGTCCACTCTTGGCTATTTTTCCTCTCAGGCAAAGTTCATCAGAGGAGCCCTTGTTCTTGTGTTTTGTTCTCTGTTATTCCGTTATTGTACTTGTATTGTTGAAATTTACCTGTTGCAAACTCCTTCAGGGATTTGGGGATCCACATATTCTGCTCATCACCCTTGTATATGCCACAGAGATTTTCTCTGCTCCCTAGAAAACGCTTTGGTCCTTGTGACACCAACTCCAAAGTGAGCCCATGCAATTTCTGTGGATACGCATTCTCTCAGACTTTGCACATCAGGATACTGACAGTGCCTTCTCTGCACTTTCGCACAGTGCAGAAGGAAAGGCCCCACTGCTCTGCCATGCCAGTCTATTGCTTTCTTGATTTCCTACACCATAAACTTTCTTTTCTTGAACCTTGGAAGGTGGATGGGATTCATTGTGCTTCACCTCATCATTGATTTCTACAGCATTAGTCATCCAGACTTCTTACCGAGTGAAACAAGCACTTATGAGAAGAAAGTTATGTTAGCAAAATATGAAATACAAAGTCTTCTAAGTATAGATTTTTGTTACCTGTTACCATGTGAGCACGACATAAGGAGTATGGTACCACAGGTGGTAAAACTGGAAATAAGAAGTAAAGGTAGGGTAACACCACCCTACTCACGCATGTATAGAGTGTGCACTGAGTTTTATATGGTTTCTTCTGGGGGTCTTCGGAGTATTTAACAGAAGCTAACAAATATCTGAAAAGCTGCCTGCGTTTATTTCATTCCTCAACTTTCATACTACTTAATTACTTTTGTTATCTTACTCCAGCTACTGGAGGCATCCCGCTCGAATGCTTTCGTCCTGCTGGTGGATTTCAACCCCCCCAACATCTGCTGGAAAAGTGACACAGCGAGCTGTAGACTATCCAGGAGGTTCCTGGAGTGCCTTGACAATAACTTCCTATGATCTGCGTTTCATATTCCCCCTGCTCCTCATTTCTTTCAAACATGTTTTCCAGACAGCAGTATTGTTCTTTCTCTCTGTTGCCTCCCTCCTTGGCTTCCCACCTTCTGTACTTTCCCATGTCCACTCAATCCCCTCCAAGCTATGCCCCCACCCTCAGGCTCTCTCACTACCTTTTCCTCCTCACACTCTTTTTTTTGCTGTTTTTTCTCTTGCTCGTCTCTTCAATGTTGGTTTATTTTCTTTTCCCGTGACTTTCTATTCCTCAAATACTTTTCCCCTGTCTCTCCTGACCCATAGTGATTTGCACATATTGACATGCCACCAGTTTTTGACCCAGCCCTGTGTTCATCCATACCCTTGGAACCATGCTTCCTAGCACAGGCAGAGAGCAAGGAGAATGACGAAGAGATGTTGTGTTGGCAGAGGAGGATGTGGAGGGGCACAGAAGACAGGAAGGGAGAGAAGACACAAATCGCTCTGCCACCCCACTGCAACTGGTACTTTCCCTCTCTTGCCATTCTGAACTCTTCAGCAAGCTTGCTTTTCTCCCTTGGGTTTCACTCATGATGTTCAGCTCAACAATTTCTCCTTCAACTTCCCCTGCAAGTCCTTCCTGAAGAAGCAATACCTTTCCACACCAGTGCCTCAGGCTTAGGATTTACTCCAGCCAGCCTTTATGGTTGTCCACAGGCAGCCCTCCTGACACATCCATGGTCCTATCCACCAGTAAAGCGCATTACTATATACTAAAACATACATTGATCCTGTTCATTAGTCATGATCTTAGCCAAGTATGCCTAATGTTTGGTACTTCACCAATTTCAGATTTAAACATGGTGGTGGACTCCTATTTTTTTAAGGTTCTGGCCTTGCTTGTGTTTCTACCCAGATGCAGACCTAATTTGAAGTCTTTTTCATGGCCATGTTCTGTTCTTTTTTTGGAGTTTTTTCGTTCACCCCAGCAGTACCCTGATGAAACATTATTTATTGAGCAGGACCCCACACTCAGCTTTGGCAGTCTTCTTACTGCCTCCTAGAGGAATCACTCAGGTCAGAAGGAAACCTTTGCAGAATAACCTTTGACTCTTCTTTTTTAGTCTTCAGGTCATATGGTTCTACTTCTGTGGCTGCTCTTGCTCTAACCAGTTAGGGGACATCGCCACCCAGCACTGCTGGTAGCCTTTTCTCCTCTAACTCACCGTGCAGCAACTCAGTAAGCTCCTTCTGAATTCTGTTCCAGTGTCCTTGGTTGATCTGCACTGGGACCAGCTTCCCTTGCCGCTGCACAGAGGAGCACCCCAGCCTTTTGCACCATGATGCACTCCCTGCACATCTTGACTGCACTGGCCATGGTCTCAGTAAACGATGACCAGGGCTTTAGCAGATGTTCCCAGCCTTGGGATTCTCATCTGGACAGGTTCCCCACAGCTGCAGGCAGGCAGGGAGGGAGCTAATGGCAGCAGTAGCACCATGACATTTTCCAGGCTCTCTAGATACCTCTCTCTGAAGTCTTTCCTAGCAGCAGGCACAATTTCTGTCCCTCTGTTTTCCTCCATTAATGAGCTTGGCTGATTAGCCCCCTTGCTGCTTCAGTTTCTCCAAGCCACAGTAACCCAAGCGCTGCCCCCGCACTCTTTCTTGATACCTAAACAATGATTGCCCTTTTCTCTGTCTTGACCTTTTCCCTGTCCCCCTTCAGCTGTCTTTTATCAGTAAACCACAACAGGATCTGACTGCTTTGATTTCAAAGCATGGTAGTAGTTTGTATCCTTCCAATTAATTCACATTTAGAGAACCAACTTGCAGGGTCCTCTCAGATAACATCCTAGCAGCCAGACAAACTTCAAATCCCCATCTGCAGATATCTCTTACCACCTAAAATATAGAATGATGGAGCAGAAAACCTTTCAGTGTTTTGTGCTTTGACCCTCTGGTAAGCCAGTGGGACCCAAGCATGGAGTTAAAGGCTCCCTAAGGCATGGGTCTTGACAGATTGCAAACATGAAAGAGAAGTTGAAGAGAGCACACTGGAGTTTTACGATCTTCAATCACTTTGTGTGGTTTGAATGCAGCAGCCTGAGTACTGTCGCCATGCTTGCTACTTATGGCAGGCCCACTTTTATTATTGGTACTGTTCGCAAAGGTGATGAGAGACTTGTTGAAGGCCACAAAAAAGGTCTGCCACATCCTACTGACCCTGCCTGACTCATAGCTTAGCACCTCTCTTTGCCCCCAGGCAGTATTCACAGGTCTTAAGAAATAGAAAGAACTTCCTTGAGCTTGTTCTGGGACTCTGGTGGAGCATAAGCTTGATTTTCTACCAACATTTCTTTTCTGACTGAATAGCTGTAGCTATATTTTTCCTTGTGTAGATGTGGTCTGTTCTGACAGTTCTTTGGCTGTTTGGTTTTTTGTTTTTGCCAATCCATTTCTTTTTTGTCTGTCCTAAATTTCGTTGTCCATATTCCGCATCCTACTTACTCAATATGAACCAGAATATTATGTTGTCTGTTGTTGACTTTCTGACCCATTTGGGTGTAACAGGAATGGGCATGGAGGTTCTCGGTGGGTCATTGCTGAGAGCATAAACTCAGAAAGGTAGAAAGCAGTCCTTTGGCCATAACTTTAATGTCTCTGCTATTCCTGCTGTCTCTTCATGCCTGAAAAGCACAGAAGAAAAATTTCTGAGATCACTGGGAGGTCTCGTTTGCTAGTGCAGTGACAGTAAACAAGAGTGATGTGGCTGGTTAGAGAAAGGGGAGCCAGTTCAGCAGGGACACACATCACGCGTCATATGTCTTCCAGAACAAGATGAATGAAACCATCCATACAGACAAGCGGAACAAATCAAGAAAGCAACATTGTGCAAGCAGAGCCTGAAGCTCAGAACTGGAAAATGCCTCCCTGAACACAACTGTATTGTTGTTCTAATTTTTTACAGGTCAAAGGTGCATGCAAATCTTTTAAAACAAAAGTGTGTGTAACTTCTGAAACCAGTAGTGCAACTGTATGTATTTAAAAGCATAGGTAGATTTGAAAAGACAACAGTTTAGGGATAAGTCAACTTCTAACACATTGTCTGCTTTATGGGACTCTTCCTCACCAGGAACATTTGATTTCCACTGGCTTTAGTTATTTATGATTTAAAATAATGACTTGGAGATTGAGAAATGTGACCCTGTTTCAGGAAAGCCTTAAAAATGTGCTTCGGCAAGCTTCAAGCTGTTCTTCAGTATTGACCTGAATGCCCTCAACAAATTATATGAGACTATATTCTAGGGTGTTATCTGATATGCCACATTCATCTAATAAGTCAAACAATTCTTTGGTGCTTGTAGGGACAGGTGTGAGATTTATGCATCATGAAAATCTTTGATAATGCGTAGGATGTGAAAAAAAAAAAGATACTGAGATGAGAGAAAAAGGACACTATGAAGTCATGAACAGGGGCACCTGGAACAGCCAGGATAATACAAAACTATAAATGCATTTATTTAATAGAACTAGATTGCTCCTTGGCATGCAGGGCTGCCTTCCTGCCTCCGTGACAAGCATGCTGAATGGGAATGCAACCTTTCTGGAGAAACTGTGAGACTTTTAATTTGCTGGTGTAGCAAAGGGGCCAAAGGATGGCAATTCAAACTGTACGTGATATGGCTATTGCAAAGGTTTACTTATTCTGTTTAGCCCTGGGTCAGGAGATTGTGTGCTACTGGAGGAGCTGAGAATCCCTTATCATGTTAATTCAGTCTTCCTTCAGGGTGATCTCCCTGAAGTTTGAAAAAGTGCAGCTTTATGTCCTGAGCTTTAAAGAGAGTTTGGAGATACAACTTCAGATCTGGGAGTAATCCTGTTCCTCTTGCCTATTGAACTCACTGAGCCATGCAGCTGACTTTGCAAAGTCCAAAAAATAGACCATTTTGATCCTCATCAATTCTGCCCTTACGTTTGCAGTTTGCAGTTTGCCTGTTCACTGAGTTTGCTGATCTTTCCTTCTTCTGCTCCATCCCCCCCCTCAATTTGCTCCAGTGCTGATGTTCCATGGCCTCCAACGGGACATCAGTCCCCTTGCAAACTGAGGCCCCTTTTTGTTAACTAGGCACCATTTATTTACACATATTTCAACCTGTGATTCTGTTCCTTGGTATTTCACTGCGTGCCAGCACAACAGTACCTTGAGGTTGCTTGTTTACTCAATTTGAAGTCCCATTACTGACTTCCACAGTAAGGAAGCGGTCAAGACCATATTCAGCTTTTCCATTCAACACATTTCTCCCTCGTTGCCATCCTCATCCACCATTTTCTCCTCGCTCCATCTATGACTCAAAAGATGTCTCTCTCCGGGGGCTTCTTTTATTCTCTGGCACTGAATCTATACACTGTTCTAATCCTGAGCCTAAACCTTATTTTATTTTTGATGGTTAATTTCCAGCTTGTCAGATACCTCTGGTCTTGAATGCTGGGAAAAACTGGAAGGATTCTTTGACGTAAAGTCCACAAAGCTGTTGAGTTTTTTTCTGCAAGTGTCAGTTTGAGGGTAACTCTGCTCTCACAACCTGTGGTGTCTGTGTCTGAGCTAGTCACCCTAAATTGCCTTCATAGCCATCGTCAGCATTTTAAAGGTGGGATTTCTCTGGTCTGTTGTAGATGTCTTTATTAGGATGATGTGATTGTCAGCCTAAATTAATCTACTTCTTTCTCACTAATTACAACAGAACTTTAGAGTGGGTACTCCATGCGGATCCTACCCTTAGAAACAGAAATGTTGGGCAAGTTTACTATAGTACCAGCAAGTCCTCACATCAAAGATTTCATCTGTTCTAATGTGGATTTTCCATCTCCTGCTTAATTTGTGGTCCCCCACAACATCCTTCTCTCTAAGTTGGAGAGATACAGATTTGATGGGTGGACTGTTCGGTGGATAAGGAACTGGCTGGAAGGTCACATCCAGAGGGTACTGGTCAATGGCTCGATGTCCAGATGGAGAGGGGTGACAAGTGGTGTTCCTCAGGGGTCCGTACTGGGACCGGTGCTCTTCAACATCTTCATCAATGACATAAATAGTGGGATCAAGTGCACCCTCAGCAAGTTTGCCGACGACACTAAGCTGAGTGGTGCGTTCGATGTGCCAGAGGGACAGGATGTCATCCAGAGGGACCTGGACAAACTAGAGACGTGGGCCCAAGCAAACATTATGACGTTCAACAAGGCCAAGTGCAAGGTCCTACACTTGGGTCAGGACAACCCTCGTTATCAATACAGGCTGGGGGACGATGTGATAGAGAGCAGCCCTCCAGAAAAGAACTTGGGGGTACTCGTGGATGAAAAGCTGGACATGAGCCAACAATGCATGCTTGCAGCCCAGAAGGCCAATCGCATCCTGGGCTGCATCAAAAGAAGCGTGGCCAGCAGATCCAGAGAGGTGATTCTCCCCCTCTACTCTGCTCTCGTGAGACCCCCCCTGGAGTACTGTGTCCAGCTCTGGAGCCCTCAGCATAAGAAGGACGCGGACCTGTTGAAACAAGTCCAGAGGAGGGCCATGAAGTTGATCTAAGGACTGGAGCACCTCTCCCATGAAGACTGGCTGCGAGAGTTGGGGTTGTTCAGCCTGGAGAAGAGAAGGCTCCGGGGAGACCTTATAGCGGCCTTCCAGTACCTGAAGGGGGCCTACAGGAAAGGTGGGGAGGGGCTGTTTGCAAGGGCATTTAGCAATAGGACGAGGGGCAATGGTTTTAAACTAGAGCAGGGTAGGTTTAGATTAGACATTAGGAAGAAGTTCTTTACAATGAGGGTGGTGAAACCCTGGAACAGGTTGCCCACAGAGGTGGTGGAGGCCCCATCCCTGGAGACATTCAAGACCAGGCTTGATGAGACTCTGAGCAACCTGATCTAGGTAAAGATGTCTCTGCTTACTGCAGGGGGGTTGGACTAGATGACCTTTAAAGGTCCCTTCCAACCAAACACATTCTAAGATTCTATGATTCTATGATTGATTTACAATATGCAAAAACATTCTGCAAAAACACGATACCTTCAGTGGTGGCAAAGCTGGAGCTCAGGAAGGTGGAGCAACTTTCTGAAGTTTGCCAAGCATCCTTTTTTTAGCACTAAATTACTACAGTGATAGTCACTGATACTCAGATTGGGAGAGCTGGAACCAAAGCGTCCTGACCTTGCATCTGTTACCTATTCCTTTAAATGGCAGTACCTGCAGAGAGATCACAAAGAGGACAGCCCTCTTTTCTTTTTCTTTGCACCCCAAATTTGCCCAAACACCCCAGCTACAGAGATGTCTGGGGGATTTGTGTGGCTGGTAACATCATTACAATGTGATTCATGCGATGAGAGAAAAAAACACTTGGATTTACAACTAATATTTCAATCTGTAGATAAAAAACTGTGGGTGTAATTTACTATTGCAAAAAGTGGGCGCTAGGATCTTGGGCCCTCTAAAACATCTACTCCTTTACAATTCCCGTGTCTCCAATTTCCCTCTCTAGAGAAAAAAAATGCTCCATTTTTCCGTAGGCATGTCCATGCAATAGATGGACATCAAATGCTGGCATTGTCAGTCAAGCACAAATTCTGATGTTATGACTGCCCCTCATGCCTTCCAGGAGCCAGAGCTGTCCATTTTCTACAATACCTGGTAAAGCTGGACAACTTTCACCTGACAGCTGGAATAAGATAAAGTAGATATAGTTTGACAAAGGAGCTGAACTTCCTATTGTATACAAAAAATTGAAGGAGAAGGACAAAGAAATCTTGAAGTGCTTTGTCCTGACTCTTAAATCAGACACTACATAAAATACAGAAGCTCAAGCTTGAAAAGATAAGGAAATCAGCAACAAAAAACATTTTAGAAGTGGCATGTATTTTGCCCCATATGATTTGATGGTACTGTCGGGTGAAAGATTTGTATGAAATTAACTGACATCAGGCCTTGGAGCAGAGTTACAATAGAGTCTAAATGTACGCTGCATTTGCTTCATTTCATTTTATCTTCTCCTCATGCTTCTGTGGACTATTTTTCTTGTGCTTATGTGGCAGATGCAGGAACACCACTCTCAGTGCCAACAAGAAAGCACTCGTTAAAGATCCACATGCTCATTTTTGGACACTATTTCTGACTTCCCCACAGAGGATAACTCTGGGGTGCGCCAGGGGCTTTCGTCATGAAGGTCTAATCCATCAGTGCCTGTGGACACTCATTCATGTGTGACTACTCTTAAACAATCTTAAAATCCTAATGTCGTACGGACAAATTATATTTTAGACACCTTAGCTGGCTGGGATGAACTCTAGATCTAGACTTGCTACCTTGATTAGATATAGTCATTAAGCTGAATTTGCCCTATAATCATTAAAGGTTTAAATGTCACAGCAAGTATCTTTTTTTTCCTCCTAACCGTCAGCTCCAGATTGAGAGTAGTCTAGGTAACATTTCAAACTGCATATTCCAAAAGGAGTTGCTCCTTTTTCTTCATTTTTTTTGTTGTTCAGAGCCAACTAAGGACTTGATAAAAGGCATCACATAGGCATCTGTCTTAATAGCTTTTCCCAGATTCTTCTCATCTGACCTTTGTTACTGACTGAATCATCTTCTATTACACTGAAGTGTAACTTCCTTCCTTGTCATTGGATATTTTGCATTGCATTAAAAATAATAGTCCCCTAAACATATCCTCCAGCTCTATTTTCTCCAGTCCACATACCTCACCCTGTCATAGTGCAGCTAATATCTCTGCAACTGCCATTTTGCCCCTTTCGCTTAGCTCTGTGTGTGCTCCGTTATTTCATGGCTCAGCTGCCTTTTGTCACTGGGCTAGTAACATATTTCTGCAGTCAGTGGGCAGGCAACCTCATTTACTGTCATGCTGGGTAATTGGCCATTTCTTTTAAATATCCACTTGAAAAAAAAAAAAGTAGAAAAATTGTGTTACAAATAAGAGCATGCATCAACTTACATGACTGTGTTTATTCCCTTTTTCATGTTCCCCTGAGGACATAAGCCTGGTGAAGTCAGTGAGAGCCTTGCCATGGGCTAAAGCCTGAATTTCACTCTGGTTTTCATTGCTGCAAGTGATGTTCCAAAATCACTTATCAGCCAAGAATGGCGTGGCTCTGAGTTGCAAAATGCTGATTTGCCTCTTTTAGTACATGGATGCCATCAGTCCCCCAAACACTCAAGTTTCGGGTTCAGAAGAGCAACGACATGGGTTTAACATTTTGCATTTGCATTAAAATGCTGCCTCCAGTGTGAGCTGCCTTTCCAAGGGGTGTTTTGGGTGCTGTCCCACCAAGGGAGGGAGCTGTCAGGGAGCACCACCAAAAAACTTGCTCCTTCCTCTGAAAACGTAGAGAGGAGCAGCAGGTTGAGAAAGTCCTCAGCTTCTGCAAACAGCTCTTCCAAGCAAAATGAAGGCGAAGAGGAAGAGCACGGCCTCACCGAAGGCAGGCTGTGCCTCCGTGCTGAACTGCAGCAAGGGGAAGAGGGCATTTGCGTGCAAAACGTTAATAGCAGCGAGTTCTGCTGAAAATGACTGACTGGTTTAATTAGAGGGAGCACTGTCAGGCTCCCGCCTGACGGCCTCTGTGAGGCTCCTGATTGCCAGGCTTGGACCGATATTACCAAGACTCTGACTGCAGCAGCTGAAGAAACTTCTAGAAATGTCTCCTTCTGCCTTGCCCGGCTATAGGCAGCACAGCACCCAGTCTTTGAGGGATGAGACCAAACCCTAGCATACATAGGTGCTCTCTCACATGACAGAAATTCAAAAGCTGCAACATCTGGAAGGTATTTTTCCAAAATTTTTGCTTCGACACACCTGTTCCTCTCCAAACACTACTTGCTACCACCTGCTATTCATCATTCCTTTGCTATTCATTAATCTATTAATTAATGCTATTAATTAATTGTTATTTCCAGACCTGTGGTCATTTAACTAAGTACAGAGAGTCCCTGAATCGAGAGTCACTTCTGCTGAGGCAGCAGCAGAAAACCTTCTCTCTATCCCAGTGTGGCCTGGCAAAGAGTAGTCCCAGGCACAACAGCCTGCAATCCTAGCTGCCCTTTCACCGAGGACTGCATTGATCCAGCAACTTTCAGTCTTGAGATATACTTTATATAGGTTTTTCTACAACACCAGGAAACTGTACCGTGTTACCAATCTTCCCACAAGATCATTTTTCCTGACCTTTTCAGCAAGGGTGAAAAAAGATGAGCAAATTCTTCCTCTGGAAATCCCTGGAAGTGTTCAAGACCAAGCCACATGGGGCTTTGAGCTACCTGGTCTAGTGGGAGGTGTCCCTGCCCATGGCAGGGATGTTGGAACTAGGTGATCTTTAAGGTCCCTTCCAGCCTAAACCATTCTGATTCTATGATTCTGTGAAATTATCCAGTGTGCACCCCTGAGCTTCCCGCATGTGTTCTTGTAGTGCAGAGCATCAACAAATAGTAACAGGTCAGAGTAAAGGGAAAGATACTGAGAAAGTCTTCAAAAGACTTAGGGAAGCCTGGCAGATATCTAAATGTTATGGGCTTTGTCCATTTCATCGACCTATTGCACATTGCTTACCATGTGCCACCTTTTTCTAAAACCCCTAGATACCGCTGGAATCTCGTGCCACAGGTACTATGCGGCACAACTCCGTTTGCCATTTTCTCACCAGCTAGTTAGCTATTATCTCCTTCTTTGCATTCCTTGCTTTTCATTACTGCTGCTGTATTTTATCATCTAGTCTATTGCCAGTAAATGAAGTCGATTGCTCTCAGGAATTTCTACTTGTTTCACGTTATCAGTTTTGATCGCAGTATTCCCCATGCTGGGTATTTATCTCTCAGTAAAGTATTCAGGCAGCATTTCTGCACAGGGACAAGTTATGGACAGCAAGCCCTGGACACCAAGAAATTCGGAGAGCTACTCAGAGTAGCCAAGAATAGCTTCATGTCTAGGCAATGTAGTCAGCTGCTTAGGGTGGGGGACATCTGGGGACAAAGGGTGGCATCCATTCTGCCACTGCGGCCACAAGGTAGGCAGGTGGGCTTTGCAAGGTGAAGGTCACTGCTGAGTGAAGTGGGGAGAAAACACAGTATGTATGTGGAGCCGTATTTTGGAAGGTGTAGTACTGTCTACTACCACAGCAAAGGGTAGGAGGCTGTAATAGTATATTATGGCAGCCGTAGTTAAACTCATCTGGTCCGAGATGTTACAAATACGGTTGTCTGCTCTGCTCCTCAGCTGACAGGCAGAAGGAGTGGTGCGGGTCTCATCCTCCACGCTCCTGCAGCCTCCGGTGAGGATGGAGTCACTGCCGCAGGGACTGCTGTCCTTCACAGTCAAGGCGCAGGGGAATAAACTTCACGGCAGTCCAGACTTCAAGTTCCCCTGCATGCTGGCAGCTGGCAAGCTTCCTTTTTACTTGGCTTAAATAGAGTGGAGAGCAAAAATCCACAAAATTAGTGTGGTGACATTTCATTCCCCATGGAACTCTGCAGACATCAAAATAACCGCCGCCTCTGTCAGTTGAACAGTTGCAGCATTTCCTGCTGGATTGCGGTATCAGTGTTGAAAGTGCGTCCGTCTGCAATCCAGCTGAAGTGTGAGCATGACTGTTATTGGAATTACAGACTTTGAATCCAATAGAAACATAATGACTAATATCAGCTCCTCCTGCTCACCCCTTGCATACTCACATCTGTGTATGTGATTTTTCCATGGGTTCAGTGTCATTAAAAGGTTACATCTGGAGATGATGTAACACATCATAGCTCCATTGACCCACCCAGTTTTCCCCCATTCTGTATTTACTTAAGCATTTCTACCTATACCTATATGGTATCTTGCATCTGTCCTTATTAAATTACATCCTTTTTTTTTTTTTTCACAGACCACTTTTCCAATTTGTGAAGTTTATTTTGGAGTCTGAGCCTGTTTCACAGTCTCTCACAACTTGTTTTGTGGGCCAGCTTAATATCTGCATTCTCTCCTCTACCATCTAAGAAACAGGCAAAACCACCTAACAGAAAAAACACTGAGGTTATCTCAGACTTCATGAAAGTCTTCAAGGAACCTCTTCCTTTTTGACAAATGAACCATCAACAGTTTCTTTTTTTTCAGAAAGGTTGTCCATTCAGTGTTATACCAATGTTTCCTTAGTTCATTAAATATACTGTTTTCAAATAGTTTGCTCCTGACTAATATACAGTGTCACTCAGTCCCTCCTTAGAGGCTCAGAGTTTCATTTTTGCTTGTTTTGTTCAAGAGTTTTTCCAAGAATTGAATCAAGCTAACTGTTCGGTTGTTGAGGTTTTTTTTAATTCTTCTGTTCCATTGCCCTTCTTTTTCAAGATAGGCCCCACATATGTCCTTTTCCAGTCTCCTGGTCCCTCACCCACTCTTCAGGAGCTGTCGCTGATAATGGACTCATTCAGGTCTGGACTTCAGCCTGGTTGCTAAGCTAACCCAGAGACAAGGTCCATCAGATCTAGCTCACCAGAAAACATCTTTCTCAGCGAGCTAGATCCAAGACTGTCTTTTCCTCAGGTGAAGGCTGCTATGAAGACATCATGTTGCTAACTGTGCTAGCCACACGCTCTGGAATCCTCCTTCTCCCAAACACGGGTTAGGAGAGACATGCTTAGAGGACAAAACATGGAGATACGGATTAGATTCATACTTCTGAGAGAACCACAGTCTTGTGTGGTAGTCTTCTGGACACCCTGAAGAGGACAAGCAGCTTGGCGGGGGGAGAGGAGAGAAGTATTTCTCTAAACTGAAAATGCAATTAGGGCAAAAGGATAAGGGGAGGCATAGCTACTTGCACATAGGAGTAAAATTCAGCAAGTAGTTTCATTCCCAGGAGGGAAAGAGTCAGATGAAAACATTAAAAATTTAATCGTAAAGATTTTTCAACAAATTGAAATCCCAAAACCAAAGGAAAACATTGCATTTTGGATTGGACAAAGATTTGAATCCTGAAAGGGATTTTACACTGCAATTATTCTGTCTATTTTTTAAATGAGAAAAAAAAAAAAAGAAAACTTGCCATTTGACAGAGACTGCAACTCATTTCAATCTCAATTTTTCAGGTCAGCTGAAGAGCTGAAAAAATCAATTGTTTGCACAGTTCCTGTCCTGGAGCCTTGGAAAATTACCCTCTAGAGACAACAATTATGGGAGTTATGGTGCAGAAAAACATCGTGGAAGTTTAAATCAGAACAAACTGAGTTTTAGATCATTTTGGAAGATGCCATCAGACCTGTGTTTTGAAATGGGCTTAAAAACAGTTTCTGAAGGGGTAATGAATGTGGCTTGGCCTTCCCTGTGCCTCTGGCACCGTTAAGTGTAGTTACCTCTAATGCTCTTCATGCTGACAGCGTTAAATGACAGGTAGTTTTCTTGTTGTAGATGAGATCTCTAAGACATATTGTTGTGCGACTGTGCTGCTGGGAAAGATGAGTTGCTTTTATTTTCATTCTCCTTATTTGCATGCACGGAACCAGGATGTAATGGCCTTTCATAGGGAATTCAACTAGTCCTCAGAGTCACAGCGGATCTGAGTTTGTCCATGGGGGATCAGCGAATGGCTTGTTGCTTTCTTCAAACCTCGCCTAACAAGGGGAGATTATTCAAGTGGTGAGTGAAAATGTTGATGAGTCTAATATTTTTTTCCAGTAATATATCATTAGTGAATGGAATTAATTAAGAAACTATTTGGTTTAAACTTCTTTTTTTATCATCCTGGGTATGGTCCACAGATACATATATATATACACTGAAAAAATAGATACAACATGTAATTCATCAAGAGGAGTGGTTGGTGTGTTCTGCCATTGCTGCTAAGACAGCACTGTTTTAAATTCTATTCCCTGAAAATATTACGCTTTTATTCAAATGTATGACATGATGCAATTTTCTCCTTGACTTTCCCCACCTTCTCAAAAAATAAGCTCTCATTTCTACAGCTCTGTGCACTCTTTTCTGAAAGGCTTGTGCTAAACCAATATATTAGTCTGGATATTAGGTAGGCCTTTTTTTTTTTTCTTTGAAGCATGAGTGTTTCCTTTAACTAACTGAGAAAACTGTTTTTTGACTGATGGGTATGACCCATTGCACTGTTGTGTAAGATCAGGTAGGATCTGGATTTAAATTTGGACCCCAGGTACCCAGAATAGGATGCAGATGAGTTTACTTTTCCCATGGGGGCCAAAAAAACTTGGGTCAGGCTTGAGCTAGCTTTTTTTACCATTGGAGGATGTTATAAAACAGACATAGCATTTGGTGCCCTAGGTGGTTTGCAGCTTAGCCTGAAGGACACACAGTGTGGTGCAGTCAAAACCTGGGAGTGCACAAATCCCAAATAAGTGACAAAGCAAGGGGTGTTATGGGGTAACAGGGATCTCTGGATCTGCTCTACAGTGCACTTGGAGTCATCACTGAGGAAACACAAGGTGCAGGAGATAATCCAAGCACCATGGCTGCTGGAACCAGGGCAGGAAAACCATACAACAGCACGGGTGGTATGTGTGGGAAAGCACCAGGCAGCAGTGGGGGCCAGGTGCCCACTAGTGTCTCTCTGCTCCCCATACCAACAGGGAGCACACAAAGTGCTCCACAGCCAACACAGCGGGACGAGGCAGGGACCAAATGGCAGAAGCTCAACTGAAAGCATCTCCTGTGGGATGGGAGTTAGCCCTGGCCACGGCACCGCCAAGGCATGTCTGGAAGACTTTCCCCATGGCCACCAGTGAGAAGCAGGGAGCCCTGGTCTGTGCTGTCCCTGGGATGGACCTGAGCACCAGCAGCCAAATCTACAGGAGCAGGGATGCTCAGCACCCTGGCACTGCGCGGGGTTTTATATGCAAGTGCTCATCTGGAGTTCAGGAGAGAGCAGTGTTAGCACACGTGGCTCGCTCAGCTGCCCTAGAAACTGCAGCAGATCCCCAAAAATGTGCTGCTGCAGACACTAATGTTGATGCCATTGACTGACTTCAGCAATTACTCAGCGTGGCAGTGTTATTGGTGGATTTTTATGAGACAGGTTAAATATTTTAGTAAAAGCAGCGTACAAGGTTAGGTATGGGACATGAATTCAGTTCACAAAACTACAGAAGAGAGGATCTGCCCCTCACCTGATGCTGAGGGCACCTCCTCAGGGTGTGAAGGACCTAAGTTTGTGTCCTTTCTCTGCCTGATAAACACTTTGACAGCAACCAAAGTCTCCCACACTCCAGAGATCCCTGCCCTCAGCATCCTCTAAGGGGCTTTTCCAATCTCTGGTTTGTGACTCTTTTCTTTGTAAACAAGTCTTAACTAGTCACAGAAGTAGTCTTCAAGGACGACATCAGTCACAGAGGTTGCTCTCATTAGGGTCCCTTTATAACCAGTGGACTACCCGTATCTGGAGCAGATACCTTGTTTTGGTGTGAGTTCATTTTCAGAAGTGAGAGGTGCTGTCAAGACGATCCCCACAGAAGGTCTGCACTTTTGAAATCCATTCCCTTTGACCCATAAATGTGCCAGTTTTAGTACTACACAAAGTCTGATTCACCCTGACTGCTTTCCCTCAGCTTTGCTCAGGGGTGCACTGAGTATCCGTATTATTAATATAAGACAAAGCTCATTGGGATTCTGGGTGTTTTAATGTAAATCACATAAAAGTAAAAAGAAGCAAACATTGTAATGTCTCAGTAGCTGATGCTAGGGATAGTAGAGATAGAGACAGTGGAAAAAAAAGTTCTGAATCTCAGTGCTTGGGGTATTGTTTCTTTCATCCTCAGTAACAAAGAATGAAAGGTTAGTAGTTCATACTTGTGGGTGCCCAGCGCTTCCCCTTAGCAGGCACCCTGAGTAGTGAAGAACATTATTTTTTAAGCTTTATCAGATGACTACTTTTGAGGGACAGATTGTTAATGCAGACAGGTTCTTCTGGGTTTTGCTTCTATTAATTTTACATAAGGCATTTTTGTTAGCCAGAATTAGATAGCACCACTTATTTATGAATAACCCATGGAGGAATGCATGAGTCAATATGAGACACTTAACCAGTCCCTGGTGCTGGATATTCACAAATCAAGAATGGCATCTATGCAGAACAATCACCAACAGAGATATTTCTGTAGTATGCCTGGATTAACTTGGAATGAATTATCTTCCCAGCTATATGAGTTGCTTTCCCTGAAGCACGTTTCTCTCATCCTTCCCCTATAGGGAATAAGTTATGATTATGGTGGAGCTTTTTAGCTGTGCACTTTGAGTGGCCTCAGTTTCCTACTCCCTCTTTATTAAACGGTTTTAATGACTGCTCCTGAAAAAGGAAACATCTGACCCATGTTGTGATGGAGAAGTGCAAAGTGATAATGGTAAAATCCTTTCCACTCACAAGAGGTTTTGAGCTCAGCCCGTCCTGCCTGACGTGAGGCACAGGCTCTTTAACAGTCCTCCTTCAATGTGTTACTATTCATTCAATTCTAGAGATGGGCACGATGAACAAAGACCTGAACAAAAAGTGAATTACAACACAGTGAAAGGAAAAGTGTGATAACCTCATGAAGGAGGTTATCTCAACCACACTATATATGTATGCAAACCAGGACATATATGTATGCATGCGTGTGTGCACTCACATACCCCTGGGCTGACAGTTCCTCACACCAGCACTGTGTCTCCTGAAGCAACCTACTTAAAGTAGTAGGAGCGTTGTTCGGTAGCTGTAGTAATATAGGTTAAAAAAAAAACTAGTTTCCCCTAAGAAATATCTACAGAAAGAAGAAGAAAATACTAAGCCCTTCCAAACCAGGACTAGATTTCCATAGGTTATTCCTTCTGCATTTCCCCTTTGTTCTCACTGAAAAAAATGTCCTTCCTATCTCCCATCCTAGCCTAACCCAGCCTGAAATTTCTATAGAAAAAGACAATATTCTGGCCCTCTAGGCTCAGCTATTCCAACCCGTCACACCCAGGATCTGCAGCAAAGGAGGGAAACCAGCATTTAAGAGTTGCACCCCAGGAAAATGAGAGTCTGGAAACTGGAGTGTAACATACGATGCTGCTTAGCTTAGTGAGGAGCAATAATGCCTGTTTCATTTTTTCAGACCACACTTGAAACCTGGCATGTCTCACAGTCCAAATGAGCTCACAGTACATTCACAAAGCACTGAGAGTAATTCATGGGCAACTTAAAGGTAGACTGGTGGCAGTTTCTGATTGACGCGAAAGCCTGATGGATGCAGGTATGGGATCAGACTGTGATTTTCACCTGAGATTTTGGATTCCCTTCAAACGAGGGATCAGGCTGAAATTCATAAGCAACATTGTCACATTTCACCTTATGTTTCCTAACAGTAAGAAATAATGTTAAACAATGACAGCTTGGGGTATGGATGAGCACAGTTTAGGGCTGCTCAGACAGGAGGGTGGCAGCTTCCCTGGGAGGGTAAGGTACGGAAGCAGGTCACAGGCAGCTCAGAGATGTAATGGAGTTTGACAGTGATCTGGTACCAGGTGATGCCATCAGAAACTAAGCAAAAACAAAGCAATAATAATCTCTGACCCATTCGCTGCTAGATTTTAGTCATTTCTGCACGTGTGCAGAGAGAGAATTCACAGGGAAATCAAGCACACCAAAATATGGGGGATTGTGCATGAAAATCTTTGTGAATTTGAATCACGCTGTCTGAGAACTTGCACAACCAGCATTTTCTTTCTCTAGCTCCAAGCAATTGGGAAAGGCTGGGTAAGATTTTCACTCTGTCCCCTGCAGTGCCCAAAAGAACCGGGAGGAACTGCTTGTAGAGGGAACACACCATCCGTTACAGAGAGGTAGCAACTTGAGCGTGCTATAACCCCCACAAAATCTCCAGAGAAAATTTGTTTCTAATGTGTTTGCTGGAGCACACTGTTGCTCCATTCAGCCACCAGGCTTCTCATTTTACGTGCAAGTGATAAATAGCACATAGCAATGCATATCCTAAAGCACAAGTGTTTACATCTGAGTTGGGTTAAATTTTTTTGTAGTATAACACAGAAGGAGAATGCTGACTCATAATTTGCCAGATGTTTTCCATGACTGTTAAAATATCAGGTGAAATTAGAAAGCAGATTAAATATATTCAGAGTATGCATTTAGGCTATGGAATGCATCCAGCCTAAATCAGCGTATGTAGGTAGTAAAACGTGACAGTGATTTGTTTTGAATTGACATTTAAATTGCAAAGCAGTTGTTGAAATGATTAGCAAGTCTAGCTTTAAAGCACATTTTGGTAACTGGTAGATATAATAATTTTAAAAAATGGACACAGGCTTAATTGACTTTAACAAGATCACTATCAAAATTCATGTCCAGAAAAATCTTACTTTCCGTGAATAGTAAGATTAAGTTCACTGATATGACTACTTTGTAGTGATTCTTGGATAAATATGTGAGTTTTGCTACACACATCTATCTCCCCTAACCAGATCTCTCAGCTCTCATTCAGCATCCCTGTAAGACTGTCTGCCTTAGGCATTTGCAGGTTTGTTGTAGTATTTCTGCAGTGCACATTGGAAGCACAGGTAGTCACTTGGAATACATGGAATTTGTTCTGATCCCCTGGATAGAGATGAAGTTCATGCGCAGCTGAGAGCAAGCACTGATAGTTTGACTGGTTCAATAGGTCTACTCATGGCAGTCAGTCCTACCCCCACAAGAGACAACTGAAGACTCTAAGAATTAAATCTTAAAATTTTCAATCCACAAAATTAAGCTCAGGCACGTTGGTCCTTTGAGGGAAGGGTTGAGGAAGAGTATTCAGTCTGCATAATAAAAGCAGCTTAATTCAGGCACAGAAGTTTATACAGACAAAACTGAAACACCTTGTATCAGAATAATGAGTAGGTTGCTCAGGACCTTCTCCTGTCAAGTTTTCAGTATCCCCAAGGATGGAGATTCTATAATACCATTCGGAGATTCTATAATACCATTCGTGTGGCTCCTGTACCAGATCGTTAATATAAAGTGATGCTAACAATAGAAACAATTCTCACTTCATGCGATACAAACCATATAGTCACATTTACAAACAAAGAAACAGTCAGAAGAATATTAACTTGCTAGTTGAAGTAGATTTCCTAGATTTTTAAGACCAGAGGGACAAATGTGACCATGTAGTCCAAAATCCTCAGTAGCATAAGCTGGAAAGTTATCTTCAGACAGGCTGGAAAGTAGTGTTCAGACATCCGTATACCTAGCAGCTCACTGCTGTGAGACTCTGAGATCACTTGTGGAAGGAAGCTTTATATTGTCAATCACAAAGGACAGTTTTAGCTGAAATCCTGCAACTATGCTCCACTTGCACAATTTTCTACTCATTTGTGGAGGCTCCTTCATTTCTGTCTAACAGGCAAAGAAGCTTCAAGGGCTCTCTATCCTGAGCAATCATTTCAGGTTAAATTTTAGCCCCCGTGGATTGGTTATGAAGTTGTTATTCAAACTCAGTTGTAGCAAAAAGATTATGTGCATGATTAAAGGCTGTGAAATTGGCCCCTTTGTACTGCAACTGTAAATCATGATGCAGAAACAGGCTGTGGCTGCATTTGAATGAGCTAAAAGCCAGGAATTTCCAAATCTCAGCAGGTACGGTTATCAGGAAGATTTTCAGAAAAGATCTAATCTTTTATAGTTGCTGGGTAGCTGAGGTAAGGGGGCTGTTAACATCTTATTTTATCTCCTGCTGTGTTGAAAGACGTAGCTTTCTTCTCAAACAACATTTTTGTCTCCACATGGGCTGAAACACATCTGCCATGGATGATGTAGTGATAAGGCACCTTCTCCCGCTTCCAGCGTGCTGGTTTGCTGCTAGGGTACCCGAGAAGCATGAGCTGCTTCGTGACTGTACGACTGTGCTGCCCCCGTACGGCTCAAGGCATCGAAGACATGTGCTTGGAGACAGTTCAATGCCTTGGAGACATTTAGGCATCTGCCAGGTGCACATTTGCTCAGCTTCACATGACATGGGTCCTGCAGCGATCCTGCATGTCCGCCGCATTGCCTCTGTTGAAGCACTTGGCTGCAAACAAACAAATATCAACTCTTGACTCCTTTGCGTGTTGGGTGTTTAGCTGTCTTTTATCCTTGGCTCTGTTTGTAGGGTCCCAGTGAAGCACCTGGAGTTCTGGGCAGTAATGGCCCTGGATTTTCAATGTAGTCCAAATCCAAATTTCAATGAGTTTGAGGTATTCAGCTCCCTAGCATACCCCTGATTTCTAGTTGATGACTCTGCAAAGACAGATATCCTAAATTTCAGCTGCTGCATACACGCCTTTAAGATGTAGCAAGGGCCTTGTTTCTGTGCTACACATATGTGCCAACATGTCTCTTCACAAAGTTTCCATTTACATCCCACTCATGCTGCTCAATTGCCTCTTTGGGCTTTCCATCACGCTTCCAGGAATGGGCTAGGAGGCAAGAGTCCGGGGAACACACTGCAGTCCCCATGCTCATCCCGCTGCTTCTGGGCTTCTGGTTCAAGCTGGTGCTGAGCACGGGCTGCTTGAAGAAAGCATTACTGCTTAGAGTCTTCCAGTGCAGTCTTCATAATCTGCTCCTGGTTTGGAATGGTCTACCTGATGTATTGTCATTGTCTCCTAATGGCAATAGGATATTTTCCTTATATAGATTTTTAGTTCAATTCTAAGGAGTGCTTGCTCTTCTGGTCGCTGAAAGTCCTTTTTTTGATGCACCAGTTGGAGGTTTGCTGCTAGTGGGAGGTGAATCACAGTTACAGTGCTACAGGTTTCCACCTTATCACGCTAATTTAGGACTTTTAGGATGGCACAAAATAACTCCAAAGGTGGGCAAAGAGGCTCCTGGTTGAAGAAGACTACGAGATACTGATTTCCTTTGCATCTATGAATGGGACAGGGGTGGGAACATGCCGTATGTTAACATGCTGGTTAAATTAAGGCTAACCAGGGACAATATCTGATACCCACTCTCCTTGCCTGCCATCAGAATGGAAGAAAAGTCTGTTTCAAAGGTCAGCATTAAGTCACAGAATTTGGCCAGGTCTCTTTTTCCCTTCAGGACCCTGTGGAGGAATTATTGCCTGCCAAGCCAGGTGCTAGGCAGAGTCGTATCCCGCTGAGGGATAACATATTTAAAGAATAATTCAAATGTATTGTCCAAAGAGACTTCTTGAACAAGGCACAGAAGCTATTTCACGGTCACCTTTGCCTACAAGAGAGGAAAAGAAACCCTCCATGTTACTGAAAGGTGAGTCTTTTCATACAAGTTCTGGCAAGTGAACACATTTTGCGTGCCTGTCTAAAAACTGTATCAAACTGACTGTAGAAAGTTCCTGACTGCAGGGGAGAAAGGTTAATAATCTTTCTCTTTTGAAAGTAATTAGTGACATACTAGCAGCAGATAACTGTTAAACCTTTGTGAATAAAATATTAGAAAATAAAACCTCTTTTTTTTTTCTTTTTAAAGAATCTGAGAGAAAATGTTATTTTCCTACTACTTATAGCTTACTTTTTGGAAATTTATGATTCACCTGTCTGGACTCCATTTTCCCAAGTACCACCAGTATTAGAGAGAATGACACAGCTCTGGCATTCAGCATTCATGGAGCTGCACAGCCAGAAGTTCTGCAGCACATACCCGCACCCCCAAGCCTGCAAAACTGGTTGGAATCCTCAGAAAAGTGAACTTGCACATAACATTGACTGTTGGTCTTCTGGAAAACACCATACGCTTGCTAAGTTTGCTCTAGATCCCCACTAGCGCACAGAGATGAAAAGCAATGACTCAGTTATTAAAGTATTTTATCATCTCAGAGGAGGTTTGTTTGGGGCAAATGTTTAAAGGGTTGTTATTTGTATAAGGAACTTGTTTACCTGCGATTAATGAGCCGTAAAATATTTTGGTTTGTTAATTAACACTGCCAGCTTAAAGGGAAAACTTACATTTTAAATACAATATGATAAATGCATTCGCTTGTTTACTGCAAAACCCTTCTCACTGTTAAGCAGGACTGCGACTGGTGACAACTTTGCAAGCCCCATTTCCGCAAAACTTTTTAAATACCTGCCTAATCTTCAACATGCTCTTCGGTCTGTACATTTTCCCTATATTTTGCTGAACTAGGGCAAAATCGAAACTTAGCATTATACGGCACCTATTGACAAATCTTGCGTGATACTACTGGACACACAGATAAGACTTATCAGGCTGTGCTGCTGCCATCTTCATTTCAGATGTACAATATCTAGCCCATCTTAAAAAGCATTTAGGAATAAGGATGGAGCTGAAGATTTTTGGGATGTCCTAGGGCAGGACTCACACAAATTATCCCAGCTGGCTGATCCATGGTAGCTTTGAGCAGCTCCATGTGCTGCGTAACTCAGAAACAAACCTCACCGTCTTCAGAGTAACAAAGTGGCTCATTATTACAGAAGGCTTCATCACTTTGCATGAGATTGGAACATTATAAAGTGTAATAAGCAAGACTTTCAAAATTGGGTATTTCCTCCTAGGTCTCTGAGCATGTATTAGGTGCCTATAAAAGTGGTTTCACTTTCAAATGTACCTAAAACCCCTGATGAAAGTTATATACTTTCAGAGCTGACAAAAGTTACATAGTTTCAGAAAATATAGTTTGTGGGTTTTAATATACTTTCCCTGGATTTTTTTCTCCCAACTGAGCTTCAAGCTCCTGCATTTTTGCAGGGTTAATAGAAACATAAAAAATTTCATCCCCTGTGAAATTCAGATATTTAGGCAGTTATTTTTGATATTGAAGCATTACACTGAATTCTACAGCATTTATTTTTCTCAGAGTGCACTATTTCCATATAGTTTCTGTGTGAAAACAGCTTGTTTCATGTCAGTATCAGCTATATGTCCATTTTAAGCTATAGCAAACTCCATGCAGACTGTAATTCAGGCATCTTGGACTCCTATTCTTCCTAAAGGTTTCAAGTCATCTTTAAATCAGATCACCAATGGCGTTGTACTAGGGATGGTCAAATAATGTGTACAAAATGCTTTGTCCTGGAGGAAAAGCCCAGCCAAGAAGAAAAATCTTTAAGGGACTCGGAGAACATGGAATTATCTGGTTTATTAGTTTTGTGAGGCATTGTAGAGTCTCATGCAAATACAAATAAACACTCTATTGACCAAAGTGGAATGAGCCGATCAATTCAGAAAGCTGAAATGTGTGGATTTGGGTTGATCTGTCAAAAAAATTACTCTTTTTTTTTTTTTTTTAAATATTCCCCCATAAAACAAAAACCTAACCAACAACAGTTAAATAATTGGTATAAAAATGTCTATGTTGAAAAAAAAAAACCACTTTTCCATGAAATAAAATAGTTGGGTAACTCCTGAATATCGCTATTCTTTTACGTAAGAAAAAAGGTGAAGTTGCACATAATTAACTCAAAGAGGAGCAGCCGGAGGCAAATGCCGGATAGAAAAGTGGAGTTGTGGAAGCATACCACTTATCTCACCAAAAGAGAGGTAAACCATGGTTTAATATTATTTTTTCTTATAGTTTAAACAGATCTAGCACCCTCCTTACCCAGTCTTTCTGAAAACTTGTCAGAGTTGCTGAAATTTAATACTGAGGATGAGCTGACCTAATTACTCTTTTATTATAGCAAAAAGGCTTCCCAACTGCAAGATGACACTAACCTGTCTTTATTATTAGACCTTGTCAACTTAGAGCTGAGTACGGTGGTAGTTACAAGGAACAACAGACTCTCTTCTGAGTGTTACTTCATGTATTTTTTTGAGGAAGAGGAGCTTTTAAGCTTTGTACAACAGTACACACAATAGCACAATAACCATAGATCTCATATGCAAAACTGTACAACTTTGTACAGTTTTGCATATGAGATCTATGGCTATTGTGCTTGTACCTGTTCTTGCGATGAATGAGTGATCATCAACATAAAACTAAAATGCTTTGAAGAATGATGGTATGCCAAGAAACACCAGAGCCAGAAGAAAATTTTCAAAAAATACCAGAGGAAAATGTGAAATTTAGCTGAACACATTATAAAGCCTGATTTGTACTATCAAATGAAAGAATTCAGTCACACACATGTTCACTGAGTCCTCCTCTCTCTTTGAAAAAAAAAAATAAAATAGCATGTGTATTAAGCTGCTACCTTTCTGCACAGAACTGAAAAGAGAAGACACTGAGAGTAAAATGAGATATGTGGGTAATTGTGCAAGCTGTGTCACCCTTGGTGAAGGAACCATAGAAAAAACACATAACAAGCGAAAACAAATCGTTATAGAAAAACAAAACCTAGGATATGAGACAGAAGATGGTTTGTACATGTGTCTGGCAGGGAACCGATGGAGACAACAGAGCCTGTCTCAGCTGTAAGGCAGCAGCTGCCCGCTGTGGGAACAACAACCACTTATTTCTTAGGACTCTGAGTCAGAACATTTATCCTCTAGCCTCAAGTATATGCGCGTGTTTTCACAGGGGAGTTCCTGTGAACTGGCTGCATACAAGAAAAAACAATGTTTTCTTGGTTTTTTGCCTTGAGACTTGAATGAAGAAACAAGTTTTTAACACAACAGATGTGATGTTTTGCCAGCATTTTATTTACCTTGCAAAATCTACCAAAAACATACATAGTCTCGCAAATCTGAAGAATACGGACAGCAAGAGACCTTCCAAAACTATAGAGATGATGCCTGTGCTTCATTCCGAGAAAACAGCTTTGTCTCAAGTTTGCAACTACAGGGTTTTGTTCATGTCGTGGAAGGAATTAACAAAAAAGCAACGTACAAAAATACAACACAGACATTTAGGGTAAAAAAAAAAAAAGGATCCTTGTGAATGTGGTACACAGGGAAAACTACAGGCTATTTGTGGGCAATTATTTGTGAGTATCTCCTAATGAGTTTATCAAAGTTAGATAGAGTCTATGATCACCCTTTCGAATGTGATACATCATAAATATATGACAACATTTTTTCTGCTGTGTACCTGGATAACTACTTTTTCCAAAAGAGAGAAATAATGAATGGTAATTTAAAAAAAAAAAAAAAACCAAAAAAACCAACATAGCTAACAGAACGTGTTTGTTGGTACAGCTAGAGATAAACAGTTTTAAACAAGGATTGAGTAACACTTACAAAAATGACATATTTTTCTGTCTAAGTGAAAAGTTACAATGGCTGTTATTCTCAAAGTGGCAATCATAACAAATCTGCAGTCAGAGCTCTCTTGGTGTATTTGTTTATGCAGATTTTGGAAAGACATGCAATCTGAAACTGCTTTTCTTTTTCCTGAATCACCTGCAGAAGCAATAAAAAGGCTGAATGATACTCATGCCGTCAGTGAATACACTTCGCACAGATAACCTTGTTCGCACAGACGAACCCAAACTGTGCACCAAAGCATTTACTGAGAATCTGGCTGAATTTCCTTGAGACAGAAAATAGCTCTGGTTAAAAATGCTAAATACTGAAATGTATATCTTCCAGCAGGATTTTAGGAAGAATTTCAGCTTGGGAAAATAAGAGGAACCCCGAACTATCTAGTTTTTCAATTGACATGGAGCAACTTGACTGATAAAGCTGTAGGCACATCCTGACACATGTCAATCATAAGAAGCCCATCTGGGTCCTGTTCTATTTATTCCTATTCAATAAAGAGATATTGCATAGGAGGCAGCTGGTGGGCTGCAGAGAACGCGTCCTCCTCCTTTCATTTTCATGCCTCTGCCTGCAAAAGGCAGGATCCAGCCATAAGGACACCGTTTTAATTTTATGTGAAACTAGGAAATAGCTGAGCCAGTTCTGGCATAACGGTGCAGACACTGGTGTCACACAAAGCTGGATGGGGCTGCGTTGAAGCAGCAGGCAGGTGGGACACACCATAGTGAACAATGTCAACGAGGAGATGAAGATATGTCTCCCTTTGTGCCTTTCCCACAGGCAACTCCACCGTGCAGTCCCCATAATCAAGAGCAAAGGGAGCGTGGTGCCCAGCACCACTCTCTGCTGAGGACCACCAAGGAAAAAAACTATATAACGGAGAGGACCTGGATATTAATATGAACAGGGGGCATACAGGAGAGATGGGGAAAGACTCTTTATGAGGAAGTGTAGTGATAGGATGAAGGGTAATGGTTTTAAACTGAAAGAGGGTAGATTCAGATTAGATTTTAGGAAGAAATCTTTTACTGTGAGGGTGGTGAGGCACAGGAACAGGTTGCCCAGAGCAGCTGTGGAAGCCCCATCCCTGGAGGTGTTCAAGACCAGGCTGGACGAGGCTTTGAGGAACCTGGTCTAACGGGAGGTGTCCTTGCCCATGGCAGGGGGGTTGAACTAGAGGATCTTTAATGCCCCTTCCAACCCAAACCATTCTATGATTATATGGTAATTTACATATAGTCTTTAGTGTATGCAAGGACACCATCTTTAGAGTGGGGAAGCACACCTAAGCACATCTACTATCTTATTGGACTCAGAACCACAGGTCACATAGTCAAGCTTCCATTTGAAGAATGATGTTATTACATGCAGAATATGAGAATGGTGGCCTGGGCAAGCCTTGAGGCTGACAGCTTTTTTGTCCTAATTATCATGAGCTGAACCACTTTGCATGTGGGCTTACAAACTGGGATCAGAGACCCTGGACCATCCAAGGGTGGTACATGGGGATGTTCAAATTGCTCTAGCACCGCAAACCAAAAACCTGTGGGAGCCCGGGTCCTGCCGCTGTGGTGCCCAACACAGCCCACCGTGACGGAGATGGCAGGGTGTTCAGAAATGGGAGAGGCTGTGACTTCTTTTTTTTTACATTCACTTTTGTGTACCTCACAAGTATTCACACTGCCTTTGAAGACCTTTGTCATAGAGAAATGATAAAAATTCAGTCCTCTGTGAAGGTATGGGAACTGTTTTTCTTTCTTTCTTTCTTTCTTTCTTTCTTTCTTTCTTTCTTTCTTTCTTTCTTTCTTTCTTTCTTTCTTTCTAAGACACTTATTGTCCCCTTTCCAGAATCTAGTTTTGCCAGTACAGAATGATACAGACAATGAAAAAAATGGGTTTTCCTCACCTTTTTTCTTACTTTAATTAAATTAATCTGAAAACATTACTTCTTTTTCTATCCATTCAAGACCAGAACTGCCAGAAGCAATGTGTCTACAGGTTAGACAAACTTACTTAAAGCTGCTGCAATAACTACAGTCTCTACGGGGGCAGCTTGGGGGGTTACAGAACCTCACCTGAAAAGAAGTCTGACAAGGGTGAGCTGCTCCCCTGACACGCTTTGTCACTCCAAATGGCCCAGGGACACATAGCCTGGGAACATGAATGACAGCCTCAAAATAATGCCCATTGTCTGAACTCAAAGACATTTTCCAAATATCTAGGGTATTTGTTGGGGAACGTCCCAGCTCTTCAAACACACGGTGTAGAGAGGAGAAATAAAAGTTCCCTGGTTTTGTATCACTGAG
Organism: Dromas ardeola; assembly: GCA_013398915.1. Lineage (NCBI taxonomy): Eukaryota > Metazoa > Chordata > Aves > Charadriiformes > Dromadidae > Dromas > Dromas ardeola. The sequence continues at coordinate 156,226 of VYZM01002161.1, read as the reverse complement.
GAATGAATAATACAATTCCTCTAGTTTAACTTTCAGTGAATGCTACTCCTGTGACTTGTCTTCAACATCTGTCCTTGGACAAGAAAAATATTCCTCTGGAGGTACATTCTTCTTTCCACTGACCATAGAGGGATGCCAGGGTGACAGGTTCAGATACAGATGTATCGAAGCAAGAGCTGACACACACAGAGCAAGTGCACATACAGGACGGTGTAAGGGGACAGGAGTTTTGTTGTCAAAGAATGATTTTTTTCATATTGACCAAACTGTAACTTCAGGGGATGTTACTTTCATGCTGCTGCCCCTACACTCTCACCCTTCCCTTCCCCATGATCTGATCTCCTGGGAAAAAGCAGAGCTGACATGGGGGAGAATTGTCGCAGGAACAGGATGGGCTTCCAGAGTGGACAAGGCAGCTGCACCCCATGTGCAAATCCCCACCCTTCCGATCACCACTTGATTTCAGCACACCGAGGTGAAGCCTGCAATCCTTATATCTTTCTTCTTCCTCTCTCAAGACAACCTCCTTTTCTACTCCCTAAGGAGGACTCCAGGCCCATCTCAAATAATTTCCATGTTGTGTAAAGACTAACACAGCACATGAAGAGCATCTCTGAACCAGAACTGATCAACAAGATATTTTTGAAGACTGCGAATTCCTACAGGCTATCACAAGTCTCCAGGGCAATCACAGGTACGCGGTGAAAATCACTCCTCTGAATGACAACCTGCCGCTGCCTGTCCCACTTATGCCACTTCGGTCCCCACAAGAATATTTGGGTTTCAAGCATACACTTCGGAGTCATTGTTCCTTCTGTTTTGTTTGGCATAGCAGTGCTAATTTTCAGAGGGGGAAAAAAAAAAAGGCAAGAGAATAGCTATAGATACACACAGCCTGGTGACAGCCACGGCACAGCAATATGCTGACGGTGAGCCACCGAGAATTTGGGTCACCAGGTCCCAGCTGGCAGCAGCATGGCCAAGCCCTGCCAGCACTCTTCAGCAACCACCGCGTAGCGCGCCGCAAGTCAGAGGGTGTTCTGGGTATTTGTCTCACAACTCATTCAAACTGTAAAAGTACAGATGTGCTTGATTTTTATTATTACTTTTGACTTCAGCAGATGTCTTGTGGGCAGTAGCTGTCTCCTTAATATTGCTGTGGAACAGCTTTCTGCTATACTGTGCTGGGGGAAAATATAATTGTATCAGAGGCAGCCATCTTCTTTCACAAAACCATTTCCCCACCCTGCATCATGTTTATGATTAATTATGGCATATATTTGGGGTATTTCAGAACTGACAGCTCATTAAAATAGCGTCCTAGCCATCAGCCACGACATTCCATCTGGGAAATAAAGGAAGTATAAATTTTAAGCCAGCTAATAAATCAAGCAAAGTTATAAACCTTTAAACCTGTAAACAAGAAAAAAAAATAGGAGCGACACGTTAGCCAAAATTATCCCTTCCTCAGGCTCAAAATGAGGCAGCGCAAACCGTAGGCCCTACCACTCATTTTTATTAGGAAAGGGGACAAATCAACACGTGTAGGGGAAGCAGCCCTGCCGGAGAGCCCGGAGGAGCTTGGCATCTCTGCCTCCCACCTCCCTGTCATCTGTAATTTGGGAGCATGTGGAATTTTCTGCAGAGTCGGCTTCTGTACTCTCACCTGATTACTATCTGTTGCACTACAGAAACAATTGCAGCAAGGATGATGGATACTAACTGCTGGATTTTAAGCATTAGCTGGACAATCAACTTAGAGCTCCCATTTGGCACCAGGGCACAGATTCCTGTCGTCAGCAGAGGCGCTGCTCCAGTTGAAACCCGGTGCATGTGGAGCAGCAAAATTTAGTGAGTAGCACCATGTATTCAGGTGTTTCATCCATCCTTTCCCCCAAAAATCCCTTGCATGTGCCAAGATAAAGGATGTATGCAGCATTAGGAGAGGCCATGAAAGAACAAACATTCAATGCTCTGGGGAAATGATTAGTCACTTTCAATTTAAGAGGATTTAGGCTACATATGGGTGCTTGGAACCTCATCATCAGAGCCTTTCCCACACTTTCAAATACCTAACAAGCCTGCAATGTGAGCAAGCCTGCCTGAAAAGGCTGGTGATGCTGGAAGCTCCATCTGTTGCTCGTTCACAGCACATATTGTCAGGAGAGCGGGAATGCCACTCTCCCACCTTTTCATACTCTCACACTGATTTGCACTGATAAGATTTCAGAAGCACATTTGTGCCTCTGCTCTGAGGGAGATATGACAACACACCTGTCATGCTTTCCCTCTGCCAACATGCCTTTACCTTCTCTGCAGACAACAAACTGGGCTGCTGCTGACCTTATTGTCTGGAAAGACAAAATCCCATGGGATTATTTTCTTTCTGTTGTTTTTGGAGGTAGGTGTTTCTTTCCTCTGCTTCTGCTTCATCAGTACTGAAGTCCCATGCCTTTAACCAATATTGTGCCTTGACTTTCCTGACTGTGACATAATTCACCCTTCCTTTCCTTTTTCGCTTTATGTCATTTCCATCTCTCCCTGCTCCATTTGGACATGATCCTGGGCACGTGAAGCACCAAGTCCCATTGGCTATGTCAGATTACAGCGGAAGCAGGGAAGGCATAGCATAAGTCCAGAGGCATGTGAGACAAAAATTTCAGAAGTGCTCAAGGACTTTCAACATTTCCACTTTGGAGTGCACAACCTGTGATGACCATGGCTGGCTGTCCACAGTACAAAACCCCAACTGTTGTTTTAAAGCCTTGATTACCCCTTAGGATTATCAATTAATGAGGGATGTCACTTACTGCAGGGTGAAGTTGCACAGTGGAGTGGTGTCAGTGTGAACACACTTGTGATTTGCGCACTCCAAGGTATCTGGGTGACTTCCATTTAATTTGGGATTTATGGACAAATTGGCATCAGTCCATGGTATGAATTCATTATCCAGAGCACCAAAACCCCCAAGTTTAAGTGGAGTAAATTGGACCACTATTCTTGTTGCCCTGCTCTTGTTACCCTGCAGGATATGGATTTCTGAACTTCACCCCAACACACACATGCATGAGTGGATGCCATGATGTAAACAAGAGGCACAGACTGAGTTCCCCTGTGGCCTTAAGACATGGTGAGAGTAGCAGGTAGGCTGGAACACATTTAGGGCATCGTCCTATACAGCATTCATCTTCCCAGCTCTGAGTCACACCTTTTCTCCACCGTGATACGTTTGGTACTTAGGGACATGGAGGAGAGACGAGTCATGGCTCTGAGACAGAGATGGCACACAAACTTTGCAAAAACGGTGGCAGAGGAAGGCAGTAACAAGAATATTACTGATACTAGATTGAGCTGATACTAGACATTATTCCAAGGTATTTTCATAGCAAGCAGTTGTCAGTGATTGAAGAACCAATATAAATTAAATGACTAGTGAAAGGAAACCCAAATCATTGAGCGAGCATCACTGCTGAGTATTTGTTTAACGGAGTTAAGGTAAAAGAGAATTCAAAATATGAATCAAGGTTTAGTCCTGGATACCAGAAGCTCAAGACAACTAAGCAAAATGAAAGTTATTCAAAAACAGCATCTGTAGGCAAAGGGTACAGATTTGTTCTTGAAATGACTGCAAGTAACTGTTAAAGAGAACTAAATTCCTGTTTGGTTGATTATCTGTTTTGCATTAATATTCTGGAAGGGCCCTAGGGCATTACCAGTTTATCACAAAACAAAAAATAGACTTATAGACAAACTACTGAAGTTTATTTAAAAGGGCAATGTGACTTTTCAAGTGTTGCGTATTTGCTTTTGCATGTGCAAAAGTAAGAAGAAGAAATACAGCCTTTGCAAGTGCACCCTTTCTTAACAGAGAAATCCATGGTGATGACATTCTTAACAAATTCAGTTCACATTACTGTAATGATGTTTGTCTAGCAATACATTGGGAATTACAGTTAGCTTTAGCATTAATTAATTCAGTGCAATTTTCATGTGTTATTGACATATTTTACATCCTCTGCTGGATCTGAATTACCCCAGGATAATGGAAAATTTTTCTATGCATGAATTTTCAAAATGCCTTTCAAATACAACAAAGCATACAGCAAAGAAAAGCAATCTCTTGGGAGCATCAGCATGCAAGATGGAATTTCTAGTTCATGATCCGCACCTATGTTTCCTGACTAGTAATGTGAAATCTTAAAATAAATTGAATGCCACAATAGCCTGATCCTTGTCTCATGGTTATAGCAAATCATTAAGAACTAGGTTTTAAAGTTCACATCCTAGAAAAAGGCTGTCTGGGAGAGGAAGTGAAGGTAGTGATCGTTTTTAAATAACTCACAGAGAAATTTCTGAACAACTTTGCTAGTACAATGAACAACTTTTGAAGATCAGGAGTTTTGCGTAGCTAACATCAACCCAAATACCTTGGCTTTAGCTATCAAAGAGGGAAAGGCATTACTTCAGTCACACAGGAGGTAAAAGTTAGAAGTTAAGAGAAGAAATTAAGCAATGGAAAATAAAATATAAATATCAGCGATAATGCAGCTGACTGTGAAGTCTCTAAGAATAAGCTGCCAAAATTGCCACAAACAAAATATGACCAAAGCCAAATTTCACAGGCAACTATACTGCACTGCTTGGCAGCAGAGGTAGTTTATCTCTCTTTTTAAATTTTGTGTATTCCAGATGTGAGTCTGCAGCAATTGACCCAATCATACTAAAACCATGTTTTCTTTACTGTTTGCAGTTCCTGTAGCTCAGGTCAGCAATGGCAGCAAGTGGGACAAAAAGGAGTTTCACGCAGGAGGTGAGGTGTTGATGTCCATGCTGCAGAGCACATGGAGGAAGAGCTGCTGTTTTGGGGTTTCATCATGCTGGGGATACTGGACCCCCTGGCTGACCCTGTCCTAGGTATGATAGAAGGACAATTTGGCAGAGGTAACCTCCACCAAGAGGGTGGAAATACCCTATGACAAAACAGGTAGTGCAGTCAGCAATTATTACAGAGTTGTGACTATTTAAAACAAACTCCCTTCTCATACTTGTCCACAGAAGGAGAAAAAGGAGGAGAAGGTGAAGCTGAGAAAATACATGGTTAGACATTCCCATGTGGGAGGTGATTAATAAGGGAATTTGTATTTAATAACCAGAGGCACACCATCACTTCATCCGGATAACAAACAGGCAGGACTTGAAAGAAAATCTCGCTGTCCCTTTGTTGCCATGACAGCCTTATGAAAAAGGTAACACAACCATCAAACTCAGGATGTGAAATTCCAATGAAGTCAGGATATTGTCTGATAGACTAGCTCAGTAATTCAATAAGAGCCACTATCTTCAAAAATCGTATATACATAGACCAATGCTGGTGTGAAGGAAATGCAGTGGAGAGAACTGTCACATGGGCCTGTTCAGTCCTCCTGGAAAACGGTGAGACACAGGGACTAGCAACAAGGCTTTGTGATGTAGCCTTCCTTTTCATGACCACAGAACTATTCCCAGTTCATCTTGAATGTGTCATTCTGTCACCTTAGCTAGATTTCAGTCTCATCCCTCACGTTTTAACACGCTTAGTGGTGAACAGACTGTACACACCCTTAGTGATGAACAGACTTTACCCTCACTCAAAATGACCAGCTATTAAGCACCAATTTTTCAGTGCAGGCAAGTATTCTGAGATGTGCTCAGGACAACAACCCAGTGCAAGGTAAGCCCTTAGTTCAAACACTTTTCTCTCTGCGGAAAATCAGTACAAACAAGTGGTTACTTAGGGCCAGGACCCAAGAAGACTTTCATGCTTAAAGTACTTGCACAAAGATGGAGTATCCCACTGCCATTTAACTTCCAGCTCTGTCTTGTTTTTAATAAAGATCATAGAACCTACAGCTTCAATTCATATTTGGAGCGAGCCCAGGCCTACACAGTCCAGGAACTGGGCCAGATCAAGACCCCTTCCTGTGACATATGTCCGACAAGGCCACCATTCTCAAAACCTTTTGGACAGCCAGCATCAGATTTCTTTTGAAACGAATTGGCTGCTGCTTTCCCTTTATCAAAAGCCAGAAGATAGGGGGAGTGATTTGGGCAATTTCTACTTGTTATCTACCCACCCTTTAGCATTAGATCGCCAGGCCAGCCTTGAAAACCTGAGGTGGTTTGAAGCCATATTTTGTAGACAGTTACCACTTGAATACCAGATTATAGGCTAACGGGGTAGAGACAGTGTGCGTTCTCTCATTCTCCCTCCGTGAGGCTAAAAGTAGAAAGAGCCTATGTGTGGGCGGTGCAGAGCTGGCTCACCTGCAGATTTAAATTCATGGTCCCAGCTTTCCAGTTTGCTCTCAGACTTCATTTGACATACAGCACAGGACTTTTTCCTGCCCTGTTAGTGACAACCTTGGCTTAGGATAGGTCTAAGGAAAAGTTCTAAGTATCAAGCACATTTTTGCTGCACAGTGGCATAGCTTCAGGAGGAGAGGTAGGGGACACTCCTTCCCTTCCCAGGGGTCTCTGTGAACCCTACAAGACCAAGACAGGAACCGAACCTGGGACTTTAGGTATAGCCTAGTAGCTTGATATCTCACCATGTTAGTCCAAAGAAGCAGCACCAGCTTGTCCCATTATCTTGAGGAAAGAGCATCATCTTACAAAAAAGGTTACTGTCACCTATCAGACCTGAGGCCACTAGTTTGGCCGAAGTGTCTCCTTCAAGCTTTAGATCAGATGTCCAGGCTCCAGACAGGTGAACAATTTCAGGCCAGGCCCTGCCTGAGCATTTCCTGAGGTGCCCTCTAACTCCATCCCAGACATTCTGCAATGAGGGAACTTCTGCTGAATATGCTGCTATTTTGGCTCTTCTCCTGACACATCTTAGTCTATGTCTATAAACCTCATTAAGAAGGACCAGAGAAGGATCCTTGCTTCACGTAGCCCTCTGTAGAGCAGAATGACCACAACAACCCAACACAGCACTTAGCTGATCTTCATGTCCCACCCCAGTGACACTCAGACAAAATTATTCTTATTTTGTGTGTTTTGGCAGTGCAAAGTACCTGAAATATTGAAAATGCAGCCCAGCTGAGTGGTGCTGCTATAGTCTGAAGCTAAAGGTGTGTGAAGCTACAGGTCATAGATTGTGGCACAAAAGTCGCTGGGGGGAAAGATGTTGAAGATACTTGGAAGGGCTATATCTCATACCTGCTGCATGCAGAAAGGGATGCTTGGAGTGAGTCATCCCCAGCAGCAATGCCCTGTTGAAGAGGACTTGCTGGTACTGCCCAAAACAGAGCCACAAGGTAATGTAATATCGACGTGCCCTCAGCCTCTTCATGCACAGCACATAATCAGTGAACACAGATCGCTGGATTTCACTCCTAGGATCTGGCACAGTAAAGTTAGACAACACAACATCTCGCTTTCAGCCAAAGCAATCTTTCACATCCTTTATGGCCCTACGGTCACTCTGAATCCTAGTGGGAGAATACTCAGTAACTTTGAGAAACACAACACTTTCGGTAGTGTACTGTTATAGGTTGATTCTGCAACTGAAGTTTTGGCAGCTAGCATTTACTGCTTTGGCCAAAGCCTGTAAATAATTGAGATAAGAGCTATTACTTTTGCAACTGTATGTGCTTCTAGTTGCTGTGAACTTTTCTTCAGTTCCCATAAATCTGTTAATTATAAGAGACATGAACTGTAGAGTACATGGAGGACTGTGGGATTTCTCTTTTCAGTGGTGGCCATCCAGGAGTGCAAATCTTAAAGGATAAATTAGAGGAAAGACCAGGAAATGTAAAAGGAAATGGCACCAAACCGAAAGTGTCTATACCATCCCAACAAAAAAATAAGGACATGAAGGAACATCACCTTGTAGATGTTGTCCCTCTGCAGTTCAATGAGGCCTGATCCAAGCCCTGATTAACATATGAATTTATTTTACTGCCACAGATGAAATATGGCCCTTTCCAGGGTAGAAAACAACAAGATATAACAATGGCTCTAAAAAAGAGATTGTAGACAAAAATACCTACTGGGATCTGCCATGCATGAATAACAAATTCAGAGACATAAACAATCCATGCCAATGAAACCAAATATGTGCTACTTGTAGCCCCTACACACAACCATGTACTAAAGCACATTCACAATTTATTTCAAATTTACTGAACATTTCAAAGCCGCAAAAAAATCCCAGGTGATTACATTTCCCAGTTGCTAGGAACAGAAAATTATGAATTTGGTCTTCCTAGCTGCCTTCCTCCACACACACACACACACACACTCTCTGCCACATCGTTTTTCTGCCATGCTTAACACATACTGATTTTGCAGAAGGCCACCTATTTTCTAAAGCCAGCCCTGCAGCTTCAGCACTGGATCAGTGCTGTGCCAATGATCTCTGTCAAAGGCAGGCACCAAGCCAGCAGCATGAAACCTTCACAGCTTCAGATGGCTGGGGGAGGAGGACCAGTCAGAGGCAGGCCTTGTCCTCCTGAGAAAGCCAGTCTCTTCCGTTCCTAGGGTCTTTATACTTCAGCGTGTATGACAAATGAACTAAAAAGACTGTCTCTTCATGTAGCCCATTCTTCTATCATATGCCATCTAATTTCACTCAGTTATCCTTGTAGTGAACCCAGTAACTTGGTTTCGGGTACAGCATGTCTTCCAGAAAGACCTCCAGTGCTAATTTGCAAACACAAATGAAAAATTCGTTCTTTCCCAATGATGAATCACTCTCCCTGTTAAAAGTGTATATCTTACATCTCTTCTGATTTTTAATTGAAATTCTCATAGGAATGTTGCTTCTGGTTCCGGTAGCATTAAGCCAATGAATCACCACAGCTCTGATTCAGCATGACAGCTCCTACATGTGACAAAGAAATCCATAGCCTTATGAAACGCAGAAAGCTAAATGGACAAATGCTTCTTATATATCAAATCTACTGACACACGAACCCCTGCACACTGCACTGAACTAACAGCACTCCAGGTATAAGCAAGCGTCAATTAGGATATTTTTTTAATCTGGTATCGCAATCAAATATTCAGGAAGCCAAATGCTGGTAGAGATCAATTCCAAATAGAGAACTTTCAATAAGAGTTCAAAATTGACAGGCTACAGAAAAAGTGACAAAGACAATATCCCATAAATGTCTGAGCTTCAGGCTAAAGCTATGAGGACAAAATGATAGCATCAACTGTCTCTTTATCTTGGATGGTTTGAAAACGGTGGCGGAAACTACTCAGTGCTTTCACAGAGTACCAGCCTTGAACATTGCGGTTCGTCTTCCTCATCTGCCTGCTCATTAATTTATTCTGCAAACATCAAGGGAGTCTAACATTAATCTCTCAGCTCTCTAGATTGCTTTCTTGGTTAGTTATGCTAACTCCTTTTGTGGAGGTAAAAACTGACAAAAACACGTTGTTGTGGTTTAACCCCAGCCAGCAACTAGGACCACGCAGCTCACTTCTCCCCTGCTCCCCCAAGAAGGCCAGGGAGAAGAGGGAGAAAAGGAGGGGAAAGGAAAAAACGTCATGGGTTGAGATAAAGACGGTTCAATAGAACAACAAGGAAAAATGAAAATAACAATAATAGTAATAATGGTAAAAGAATATACAAAATAGAGTAATACAACACAAGTTGCTCTCACCACTTGGTGATTGGTTGCCCAGCCCATCCTGAGCAGTGATTGTGGATCCCTGCCCCCCAGCCATATAACCCCTATTTATATACTGAGCATGACATCCATGGTATGGAATATCCCTTTGGCCAGCTTGTCCTCTCTATGCTCCTTCTCAGCCTCTAGGAGAAAAGTCCTTGACTAGTATAAACATCACAACTAAACAGTACGCATTATCGACATTCCTTTCATACCAAATCTGAAACACAGCAGCCACTAGAAAGAAAATTAACTTTATCTGAGCTGAAACCAGGACACATGTTTTACCACAAAGCTTTGACTCATAAGGGCTCTACTTTCCTCACTTTGAAGTCTGCCCGCCTGACTCAGCATGCAGAAAATCAGGGTCCCAGTGGTTTCCAGTGGTGTGAATGCAGAGAAGAACTGCTGAATTCCACAGAAAACACACACACACAAAACTGGTGTCCGGAACCTCTCAAGACACTGAGTGTGGAGTTGTAATTAAAAATCTTTCCTACAACAAAGTCTTGTATTACTCCAGCAAAAAGTCACCTTCCCAGTGCTTTGCTTCAGGGTGGTTTGAATGCCCTGAAATGTCCTTGCATATGTTGTTCACAGAGAGGTCACAGAATCACAGAATCACAGAATCATAGGGTTGGAAGGGACCTCTGGAGATCATCTAGTCCAACCCCCCTGCCAGAGCAGGGCCACCTTAGAGCAGGTTGCACAGGAACACGTCCAGGCGGGTTTTGAATGTCTCCAGAGATGGAGACTCAACCACCTCTCTGGGCAGCCTGTTCCAGTGCTCTGCCACCCTCAAAGTAAAGAAGTTCCTCCTCATGTTGAGATGGAACTTCCTACACTCAAGTTTGTGCCCATTACCTCTTGTCCTGTCACTGGGCACCACTGAAAAGAGCCTGGCCCCATCCTCCTGACACACACCCTTTAAGTATTTATAAGCATTAATAAGGTCACCCCTCAGCCGTCTCTTTTCCAGACTAAACAGACCCAATTCCCTCAGTCTTTCCTCATAAGAGAGGTGTTCCAGTCCCCTAATCATCTTGGTAGCCCTATGCTGCACCCTCTCCAGCAGTTCCCTGTCCTTCTTGAGCTGGGGAGCCCAGAACTGGACACAGTACTCGAGGTGTGGCCTCACCAAGGCAGAGTAGAGGGGGAGGATGACCTCCCTCGACCTGCTGGCCACACTCTTCTTGATGCACCCCAGGATGCCATTGGCCTTCTTGGCCACAAGGGCACATTGCTGGCTCATGGTCATCCTGGTGTCCACCAGGACTCCCAGGTCTCTTTCCACCGAGCTGCTCGCCAGCAGGTCAGCCCCCAACCTGTACTGGTGCAGGGGGTTATTCCTCCCCAGGTGCAGCACCCTACACTTGCCCTTATTGAATTTCATAAGGTTTCTCTCCACCCAACTCTCCAGCCTGTCCAGGTCTCTCTGTATGGCGGCACAGCCTTCCGGTGTGTCAGCCACCCCCCCCCAGCTTTGTGTCATCAGCAAACTTGCTGAGGGTGCTCTCTATCCCCTCATCCAAGTCGTTGATGAATATATTGGAACAGTTTACATCTAAGTATCTGCTTAAGCCTCACCAAAACCAAAGAGCGGTTAAGCATATATTGTGAAAAACAGGGCTGTATTGCACAGACAGCTGTAAACAGTGTCATTAATAGAAAATACTAATATTAGTAAAGCGATAAGCTTAGGCACTTTCATTAATGAACCTCATCAGTTCACATATTCAAAGCACAATGCAATTAGCTTTTCTCCGAACAGCTTTGTGTGCAATGCCAGCAAGCAACACCAACTCTACTTAATGCAGAACTGAGTTTTTCCGAAATGTACGTGTACGTTTTGTGATGACTTCCTAATTGGAAGTACCAATGCACACATGTCCCCGGAGCAATGTCTTATTAGACATCAGTACTCTCAAGTAACCATGAATGAATTCTAGGTAATTTCATGCACTAATTATGCATGTACTTCCTCTGTTGCATTTCTGAGGACCAGGTCAATATAACTGAACATATCAGCCACAGGATACACCCATGGCAGTAATCAGGATTTCCTTGCTCTTAAACCAGGACTTGCTACACTGAAATTTGTTATGTGCTGCCTCTCTTTGCAGGGACCACAGTGTCAACAGGAAATCTGTAGAGGCTGTCAAACCTGCTGAGTGTATCTATCTGAGTCATTGAAAGAGTATAAAATGATGAAATTATGCTGCCAGTGCAAAGACTGGGGAAGGCACCCATGGGATTGCTTTGCATCAGGGCACCAGGCTGCTCCTGGCCTGTTGGGAAAAGCTTGAGTTGCATCAACTAGTACCTGCCATAAACTGAGATTCAAGTTAAGTGTTTAGGAAAATTTAAGACAACTACGTGTATCATAGCATTTTGGAGTTGAACATACTAATGAGTTTAGGTTGCAGTTTATGTACTGCCACACAGTTTAGTCATGTATCTGTGTTAGGATTTTCCCTTTCACAGCTCCAGGTAACACCTTGTTACTACCCAACATACTGTTATTGTTGAAATACAGAGTGATAGACTCTAAGATGCTTGGAAATCTCCCCACTTAGCAGTGAAGCAAGAACTGCAAATAAAACCTTCTTCACTCCTTAAACCAGTTGGAAAAGAAACTTAATGACAGGTATTAACTATTAACTAAATATTAACTATTTATTAATAGTCAAGGTAATTTAGAAGATGAGGACAGTTGTCTATTATTCATTGGAACACAAAAAAAAGTCACTTTCACCTTGTAATGTTCTCCAAGACTCCAATTTTCATGTTTGGCCTGAGGAATTGCCACACGCCCGTCTCTGCAAGCTTGGGGAGTAAGCACTGAAATCCCCACCAAAGGCTACCCTAGAGAGGCACGAATTCATAAGTACCCTGTAATAGATTTAAACATTAGTATATATGTATTTTTAAAAAACAAACCACGAAACTATGGAAACTTGTGACCTATTGTTACATGTTGCTGTAAGAGGTTTGTGTGTGCTGGAGCAAGCTTGTGCAAGGTTGGTAGTTACTCCCCTTGCATCATGCGACACTAAATGACATTATTAAGAGAGAATGACAAAGATTTTAGGGAGGTTAATAAGTTTCTAGCGAGTATAGATCCCACCATTACCCAGAAAAGAGCTGTCTATCAGTCTCATCAGAAGACCAGCATCTCCAGCAGTAAGACAAACCACATCCAGATGTGTCCCCTCTCTGCATCAGGGACAAAGGATGTCCATGGAACTAGTTTAAACTCTGATATCTAAATTTTAGGCACCTGAATTTAAGGTACCTGAATGTCACTAAGAGTATTTCCACTTATGAAGACAGACCTGAATAATAGATATTTTTATATCAAGCATAAACTTCTCTTTTTTTCCCACTTAGCCAGAGAAAGAAAGACCTTTGTGATGGCAGTAAAATATAGTGTAATCTGGTAAATGTGGGGCACAAAGCAACACCATAGTACCCTGCGTTTACCACCATCAGAGAATAATCCACTGCTCTTCCCACACCTGACCCGGATGGTTCAAGATGGCCTGAGTACATCCTCCTGGCCCAGTACAGTGCACTGGAAACAGAAGTAGTTTGTCTGAAGCTTTTTAGTTTCCAACGAGCTGCAATACTGCCTTACATCAATGTCGGCAACTATGATGATGTGTTCACTGTACCCTCAGCGGCTTTTAAGGCACTTATTCCTCCAAAAAGAAAGCTGAGTGCAAGTCCTCCACAGGGACTCTGGCCTGAATGTCAAGGCTGGTTGACGTATATTCTTTTACAGAGGACTTGTAGGACGAAAAAGCTTTAAGAGTCTACATGGACACTGTTCCATCGCCTCCACTGCTGTTACCTGGTCCTTAGAGTTCAGCCCTGTTTGGTGAGCTGAGCAAGTGAGAGAAGTGCAAACAATTCATATACCCCACTCCTGCTCTGGCATCAGTCCAGGGTGCACCTCCACTGGCTCCCCAAACACACAATGCTACGGGTGCACCTAAATAACACTTCTCACCCAACTACAGTGGGTAATAATGCCTAAAATGGGGAACAAAATGTCAATAAATCACTTTAATATTCTGCAGGAGTGCTATCTTAAGAGAGTTATTTTGGAATGCTTTGCTCATGATTCCAGCTCCAGGTCTGCAAACTCACCTTCATGTCTTCTGCTCACAGTCTCTCGCGATTACTTCTGTGGGAACTGCTGCTTTAGTCTGGGTCTTTGCTGCAGGGTTAGTCTGGATTCTTGCTCAAAGCCTGGTTCCCTCTGCCATGCACACAGGAGAGAAATCCTGTATCAGATGGCTGCAGCAAAAACAGCCAAGGATTCAAGATTTTCTTCAGGTTTGGCCTGGACTGGCAAATATCTACTTTGCAAATAAATGCAAAAACTGTTACTTCTGCCACCCTGTCCTACATATTCACAGAAGGGCCTTGTTTTCTTGCCCCCTTAACTCCCCCTTTCAGCACTGGAAGTTGCCTGGAACATTTTAGCATTTAAAGACCAGTTCCTTTCCATTGCTGTGCTGTGGTTCTACCATCCTTGTGCCATATTTGAACAGGAACTTCATGCCTGGAGCTGACCTTGCCTGCACTCAGATTTTGGTACAAGTTCAGTAAGACTCATAATTTGGGAAGACCACAGAAATCAGAAACTGAAATTTCTAAGCAGGCAACAATAAAAGGACTCACAAAAGAGAAGCCTCAGCATGGGAAATAAATAAAATACTGAACACTGTGTTCAGGATGACCAAAGAAAACAGCTCGGTACTTGACAGATCAGTAGTGTCTGTAGACAGATCAGTAGTGTCTGATACTGCTTCTGTTGAATTACTGATGATTATTCTCAATTTACTGTGTGGTAATGCCAGTCTGGGCTCAAAGCTGCCTAGCTCAGGAGGATTTTGTTGATTGTCTTCACTGCTTGCATTTCCACAACATGACATGCTTCTGCATCAATGCAAAATGCCATCAGCATCCTTTTTTCTCAGGGCATGACTTTTATTCACTGCCACAACAGCGTATCCCTTCCAGTTGTTGGCTTAGTTTACTAAACTGAAAGAGTAATGGCACTTCCAAGTAGGTTTTCCCACAATTCTAGCATAATCTTGGATTGGCACAGTTTGTGAGCGGAGCCAGAAGTTCAGCCTAGGACACAGATTTAAGCAGCACTGAAGTGAACAAAGCAACACAACTAGAATTTCATGTGTGCCCGTTCTTCAGTGAAGACATGTCCTTAATATAAATGACTGCCATTTTATAAGCAACAATTTCCAACGGTACAAAGAGAAGCTAAATTTGTGTGGAATGTTGGTCAGCTAGGGGCTAAAATAAATAATTTGGATAAAAGACATTTCTGGAAATATGAACTTCCACTGATATGTCTGTTACACAAAAGGGATTTTGCTATAGTTTATCACGTGGCATTTAAGACAATCATATAATTTTTTGTTAATACTTCCATACTGAACTCCAAACTGTTAATGCATTACCTACAAAGTGGGACACCTTCAGGTTCAATCTACCAGGTTTCATGCTTTTGTTGCAAAGCAAAGACTGAGAAAAGAAGATCTGAAAATATTTGGGAGAAACTAGCTGCAGGGAGGCAGCCATGGAAAGAAAACGAAGCTTGCTGAATGAAATCCTGAATTCCTACAAGACAGGGCTGACATGGCTTATAGAAAGGACTTTAGAGTAGAAAAAACGAAGGGGGAAACTGGGCACGGTTTTAGTTATCGGGAATAACAAATGAGGTAACCAAAAATATGGCAACAGCTGATGGAACATGAGGAAGGAAACTTGTACTGATAGGAACCAAAGTCAAGTAGCTGATAGAACTTCTAAGGGACTGTTTCTCTCCCAGCTGGGTTACTGAGTGTGGCTGGTAAGAAACTGCTTCCCCGTCACGCACTAATGCAGGAGGCCTGGTAAGCAGACCGGGCAAGGTCAAACTATTGGAACAGGATGTGAAATCAGACACTATACGGGATAACAGCATGTGGTAAAATAGCAGTCACGTTTAGAGCAGATGTATCAAAGAAAAACAGTCTGCAGAAAGACAGAGATGAAGAGAAAGGCAGTGGGGTGCATCGACAAAGGAACTGAGCGTGAAAGTGTAAAGGTAGAAACAATGGCATGGGCAAAATAGTATCTGTCTCAATATCACTGGGGAAAAAAAGGAAAAAGATATTTTACTGGGCTGAGAAATGACTATATAATTTCATGATGAGCTCTGTCTGTTACAGATATTTAGGTAACGTTATGAGAAAGAGAGTTTTAATAATAATCACATCATTGAGGGACACTTCAATGTCCTAGATAAAGAATGTAGAATAAGTGTGATGAGTAATAGCAGGGTGAGTTACTTCTCGATGGGATGGGTGGCAGATTTCTCCACCAAATAGCCAAAAAACCCAACAGACTGTGTGCTATTTTTATTGGTCTTGTAATTGCTGAAACCATTTTAGAAGATTTGATCATTAAAAATAAAATCCCAAAGATTAAGAAGTGAATTTAAACTAAATGGGAAAGTAGGTCTGCAAGTTCTTCACTGAAGACAGAACATTATTAGAAATGAAGGAAATTATTTAAATCACCTGACGCTGAAAAGAACTATGTAGTGACTAATTGCAAGTATTTCTGCCGTTTTCTTGAATCTAGCTACTTCTTAATGGAGAAGGACATAAAAAGATGCTAGGAGCATTGTACAAAAGACTGTAGAACTGGGTAAAATTCTGGTCATCAATATTCAAGAATTTGAGTTGAGATTTAAAGAGATGCAAAGCAACACTGTTCAGGTGGCCAAAGCAATAGGTGGTTTATCTTGGAGGGAAAAAAGGAAAACAATTTGATTTGTGTATCCTTTAAGAGAGAAAAATGAGAAGTAGATTAAAACCAGACATGGTGGAAAAAAGATCTGTGTGTGTATGTGTGTATATATATATTTATACATATAAAAGGCATTGGTTTAAGAGCAAGTGGGTTAAACAATACATTAAAATGACTGACTGCGCACACATTCAGCATGGAAATGGGAAGGTCTTTTGCCTTTCGAGGAGGGAAGTTACGGAACACTCTTTTGGTCAAAGCAGGGGCACAAAACCTAACAAGAGCTCAGACAGAGCTAAACCAGTTGATATGTTATGGTTGCAGCAAAAGATAGCGGCTCTGAGGCTCAGGAGGGTCCTTCCTGCCTACTGTCTGCTCCAGCTACCGTAACGCCAATGTCAGAAGTGCAGTGCTGCTTATTAAAAACTGATGAAAAGTAGGGCAAACTGGACATCCTCCTTGTTGTTGCCTTACTAAAACAAACAATAAAGGAAATAATAACAGAGGAAGCTGGAAACAACATAACTTCAAAGGTTCAATATTCAGCTGGCACTAATGTTCCAATATTGGACTCCATGATTTTGCTTTTGATGTAGTGCAGGATGCTGGCTATTGGGATGGAACTGCTGATAATTACACGGCATTGATTTTTTTTTTTCTGTCTTTCATAGTACCAGAGTCGATTTCCCTCTTTGCTGATGCACAGTGCTAGCCAAAGTGCATGGGCTGAAGGGCAAGAGCTTGGACTTGATAAAAGACTCCCTCCATTGCTAGCAGCATCTTCAATGCTGAGGAAGTAAGCAGAAGGCACCCTGTGTTACTGCCCACAGTGCCAGTGACTGCCACTAGCATCAAAGAATTTGGCTGCAAAGACCCTTGTTGCCTGAGACATTGACCCTTAGAGTGTATCTGCATGCAGCCACCCTCCAATGACCACCCTGCAGACATAACCCAACTGGCCTTCTGTTTGCTAGGTGGTATACTGTTAACAACACCTCTGTAGCAGCTGAGAATTCAGGAACAGCTTTGAAATCTTGCTGTGATGAAGGTGGGTAAATATTCAAGCAGATGACCGCTGCTGGGCTCTACCACAGCTACTCCTGTTGTTCTGAGGGAAACTCAGTTTTAAGACAAATTGTCCCAAACACAGCACAAGAAAACACGCTGAAATCACGTCTGGTAAACAAGAGGAGCAGTAAACTGAAAAATAATGAACCAAAACAGCTGCAGCAGAAACTAGACCTAGTTAGTGAGCAAAACAATGAGGGAATAGACTAATGTCGTCCCCCTCCTCTTTTGAGGGACTTAAAAATAGTTCAAACAAGGGAAAATCAGGGACTGAAGCAATGATTTATATTATCCTCATGACTGCTAGCCCACAGTCTCCTGGGACCCTCTTCCTCAAATATTTCCTACCTATATCACAGAGAGAAAACTCATTATATAGCCACAGCCATCAGCTTCACCTAAATACTGAAGAGCACCTAGATACAAGGCTTTATTTCTTCTTTCCGTTGTGTGAGATTTTCTTTCTGCATCATCTTGGTTTGCCTTTTTCTTTGCTATCTGTTTAAGAATAATCTGTGCTAGAGAACCTGGAGAGTGTCAGCATGTGCTCTGAGCCTCTGACCAAAGAGGTAACTCACAGGAGCACCGTAAGTAGCCCAATGCCTGGAGGAGCTTGCAAGCTCTTGGAATCGTTGAAAGAGCATTTGCTGTGCCTGACTAACTACAAATAAGGAGTACATTCACTTCTTACCCTTCCCTGTATGTTGTGGCAGGCACAGACCCAACTCTGGAGCACAGCGTAGCTGTTATTTTTTGCCACTTCCAAATTACATTCAATTATTTAAATCTTCTATAGCTATCAGATTAACTCATTTTTCTCAGTATAGCAGCATCAGGGCTATTTATGGGAAAGGAGAACAAAGGGTACTTACTGTGCGCTTCATGGGCTAGCACTTGATTCTTATATTCCCTCTAATAAGTCCCTCTCATTTTCACCTGCTTTATATATAGCAGTGGTTTTTTTCTTCTCTCTGGCAGCACAGAATCACAGAATCACAGAATGGTAGGGGTTGGAAGGGACCTCTGGAGATCATCTAGTCCAACCCTCCTGCCAAAGCAGGTTAACCTAGAACTGGTTGGACAGGAACGCATCCAGGTGGGGTTTGAATATCTTCAGAGAAGGAGATCCACAACCTCTCTGAGCAGCCTGTTCCAGTGCTGTCACCCTCAAAGTAAAGGTTTTCCTCATGTTGAGATGGAATTTCCTGTGTTCCAGTTTGTGCCCGTTGCTCCTTGTCCTGTCACTGGGGACCACTGAAAAGAGTCTGGCCCCATCCTCTTGACACCCGCCCTTTAAATATTTGTAAGCATTGATGAGATCCCCTCTCAGTCTTCTCTTCTCCAGGCTAAACAGACGCAGGTGTCTCAGCCTTTCCTCATAAGAGAGGTGCTCCAGTCCCTTGATCATCTTCGTAGCCCTCCGCTGGACTCTCTGCAGTAGTTCCTTGTCTTTCTTGAACTTGTGAGCACAGAACTGGACACAGTACTCCATGTGTGGCCTCACTAAGGCAGAGTAGAGAGGGAGATAACCATTGAAGATAGATGGTTTTACCCCATTAGCACAGCACTATTTAACATTCAAGAGTTATGTTGCTGTTCTTAGTATTTAAAGACTCAGCAGACAAACCAAGAGAGTGGAAAATATTAGCAGAACTTATAACAAGTATGCCTTGGGTTGATCACAGCAAGACTGGGTCTGCAATGAGGAGGGAGTCCCCATCCCATTCATTGAGGGACCTAGGATTCTGGCACTTAAACTTCTACCTGCTTCACACCTCTCTATGTTCAAGATTTTACCTAAATATGAGCCTAAGTATGGCAGAAAATTGTTTTAGGCAAGTTTGGACTGTGTACTACAGCCCCAGTGTTCCCCAGAGGAGCCATGAAGCCCTCTGCAATGACTAGTGTGCCAAAAACATGTTGTTAACAATAACATCTGGCACCAGTGACTGGCTGATGTTGCTTCCATGGCAGTGGAAAACCAAGAGGTTATTCATCTTGATTATTATTTTTTAAGCTCCGACAGTCTAAAAACAGATTTGTTTTGTTTTGTTTTTTTTAAAACTGAAATAGAGGACAGTTCGTGACAGCTAGAACAGCAGGTGGCTGGCAATTGATTCATTTTAAAGGAAGATGACTAATTCCTATCACACATGAAAGCTATTTCAATATCAAACAAAGAGTCTAATTTTAAGGGACTGCATTATCCTCCAAGCACTTGAACCCTGAGATCTTTCTTCTCTATCTCACACAAAGTCCTCTTTGCATCTCTTGTGCAATTTCTGTAACATGCTTCTTAGGAGATTTTGAAACAAACTCCTCCTTTGTACCAGGGAGAGTCATCTGTCTGCAAATGCAGATGTATAAAACCTCATTAATTCTACTGAGGAAAATGTAGTGGTGATCACAGTGTGAGCTTCAGTTAGGGATATGCAAGATGAACGTGTCAGAGGCAGAGAGGGGGGAAAAAGAGCCATTCATAATTTTGTTCATTTTGTAGAAGCAGAGGATTTCAAATAGATTTTTTTAATATTTGAAGGAAAATTAATAGATGTTTTGGGGTATTTTCTCTTAATGAGGATGGAGCGCAGTGCTATTTAGAGATAGATTAACACTGATGTATTAGCAGAGAGCAATCCTAAAGCCTCTTGCATTGACTTTTGAAGGATTTTGTCAGTAGAGCTCCTCCTACAGATCCTTTTCCCATCTTTTCTCAGGAAAAAAAAAACAAATGGGCCACATGCCCAAGAGCTTCAGCTACTGTGACCACCAGAAAGACACCAAAGAGATTGTAAAATCTCTAATTAGTGTAAAATCAGTTAGAACAGCCCATAGATTTGCAATAGGAACTGAGCACATTGAAGCCTTGGAAGCGAGACTACATTGCTGCCCTATCCTTTAGTCTTGCATGAAGCATAGGGTGAGAAGATTGGCAGATTTGGCTAAGATTGCTCCAGTGGTTTGGAAGGAGTGATCAAGGCAAAATCTCTGGTCCCATCTACACTGTGCTAGAGGTGCTTGATCACTGCGCATCATTTAAGTCCATTTAAAAGCAGTGATGGCACAGAGTCTGCCTTAGAGACTCTAAGTGTCTACTCTTGAAAACAGCAAGACAGGGAAAATCAAACTGCAACAAGTGCCTCTTGAGCACATACAAGCTTGTTTTTCAACAAGCTGTAAGTGGGAAGACTTGAACAGATTTTCACCAGAAGAATAAATGGCATACACTCAGCACAAATTGTAAGCCAATCAAAAGGAGAAAAAAAACTTCTTTGTAATTCCACCTGATTAGACATTAGACATTCACTTCAGATGGTTAAATGCTGGCAATATAAGAAACAATTGAAAATGGGGTATAAGCATGAGAGACATCAGACATTTTTATTAACCTGCACAGCACTCAGCCCTGTCTAAAATTATGCATTTGGTGCATGCCCAGTTTGACTGCAACCATTCAAAACATACAGAAGGAACACCACTGCCAGTCCTTCTCCCTCCAACAGACAAGTTATGAAGTACTTATGTGTTTAATCCATAGTTCGTTCTGAATGCTTTTTAATACCTTTTTATCTAACCCCACATAGGTTGGGTAACAGTCCTTCATAAGAAATTTACAGAGTGCTGAATGTTAACATTTAATGAACTCTCACCAGGATCCTGCTTGGCTTGGTGATTTCTCGGTTGCTTTGGTGCCCAGCAGCAGAAATCTAAAGAATGAAACTGCACGTGGAAGAAATTCTCTGTTTAAGGAAGTTATATATACTCAGAGCCACATCATTCATAATATCTTGTAAAAAAATCGGAGGAGATAGAACAATAAATGATTAACAGAAACCAAGCAATAACCTCAGCTCAGGAGAAAAACTATTTCTGAAAATTAATAGTGTGATGCTTGAAATAAGACTGGAGCAATAGAAGAGTCAGGAGTGCCTGCAAGTTCAAGAGAAGATAAGCCTTCTTCCAGTGGCTTAAAAGCATCATCTTTGTGCCATAAAGATCCATGAGCAGAGCACAATCCAAAACCATTTGTGAGGTGAAGTGTTTTCAAAAGAGAAGGCAGCATCCTTCAACCCCGAAAGTGGTTACTTTTAGAAAAGTTACTACACTGACACTCATACCTTCAGCTTGAAGCTAGTGGTTCCCTGAATATGAAAAATAAGAGCTAAGAAAAGAGAGGTCAAGTGTTTACCCTCCTGCTTCACTCTCCCTTGCTAAGGTTTGCCTCACTGCAGCAGGATTTCAGTGCAGAGTCGTATATGATTGTGCACTTGGTGCTTCAGGTTATGAAGTGAGTGAAGCATAAAAGGGTAACTTAGACTGGAAGTCTACTATTGCTGTGAAAGTGTCTCACATTTCTATGTTCTTTTAAATTTGATAACAGCGGCAGACTTTTGAATAAAGAAGAGCACTAGATGGCATTTAAATAGCAGATCTAATGTAATTATGTGTAAGTTGGAACAATTACATAAAAATCATGCAATAAAGAAAGCAGGCAAAGCACTCAGCCATCTCAAATGAACTAAAATGCCAGAAGGGACGTAAGTCTTCATTATAGACTGATGACCTGCTAAATTACATTGCCAGAGCACACGCAAGCCCGTCATTGACAGTCTAATTCCAGCCTACCTCTGTGGAGAGATGAGAAATCCTTCTCTCAAGCCCATACCCAGAAAGCAGATGAAAAGAGCAATGAAAATTAAAAGCTTCATAGGGATCTGCTGGACCTTGCTGATACTGCACCAGAACTTGATTAAAGAGGTTACAGGGGCCTTCATATTTCTCCAGTTGTCTCAACAGAGAGAGTCTAGTAAGAAATGTAATGGATAGATTGAGAGTGCGTAAATGACTCACTGACCCATTAACTTTGGGAAGCCAGTTATTCTCATGAATGCTCTCTTTCAAGTTGTAAGTGCAAAGTGGTACAAGCTACAAGGAACGTAGGTGACGGTGAGGTTGTACTGTCATTTTGGGTACAGAGGAGGTTGGCAGGGGCAATTGCTGCTGGAGAACATCTGCAGCACGCAGGGGATCACAGGAGAAAGACCCATTAGCTAGAACCGGCTTTGGGACAAAGTGAGGCACTGAATCCAAGCTGGTTAGTCCTGCTGTGGGTCAGGGATCAGATTAATAGAGTAGCACTGAGGTAAAATGGTTATCTGCTTTTTAGACCAGAAGCAACACCACGCTGTACTGTAGCTGTACATTGAATCATAGAATCACTTTCTTGGGGTGTGCCATATATACGATAGAGAAGTTTTCTTGCTCTGGTTCCTTCTATGGACTTGGAACGAATCTTTTCACTTCAATATTCACACATAGGTGAAATAGGGCGATTAGGCCTACCCACCTTTCCAGGCTGTAGTGGTACTGATGGGCTTGGTTGTGGCAGCTTCAACAGCAGATCAAGCAGGGTTATCACAAAACTTCACTGGCCTAGGAAAAAGTCCAGACCATACTGTCCCTTAGGAGAAGAGGGAAGAGTATTCTTCATCGCCTCAAACAAATAAACTGCTTGTGTGCCCGGTCTTCAGCAGAAAGGGTGCCTTTGCCCACCTATGCTGGCTTCTGCTCTGGCCACAAGGGTAATGAACCAGCCCAAGGGGCTACCGAGAAAGCAGGGAGCAAGCCCAAAACAATGACATGCGAAGGATGCTGAGATCAGTTTAAAAAAGGAAGGTTCCCTAAGCAGAGACAACACCAAAACAGACACAATCTCTCATTTTTGTGAGATGTCTCAGCTCTTCACAGGCCTTGCATCTTTACCAATGAAGTGTAACTTCACTGGTAAAGTGATGCTAAGCACAACATCACTTCCCAGAAACAGTCAGGAGGGAGCTGCACCCTAGTCCACAACCATGTGGGATAGATGAAGACCTTCATAATCCCCTTCACTATTTCTCTGGGGAAATCCTTTGTGCTCGAAGAGCACTTTAAAAATAAAGAGAAAGCTTTTACAGCTTCATATACGTGGCCAGGGAGAACTCAAAATGTCATCTGCCTTGCAAAGGGCAACATAAGTCTCTGCAGACTCCTTCAGTTTTCCCTCAGGGGAAAATAGCCTGCTAGCTGTTATTCTTACACCATCAAACCAGCCACTAAACATAGACCACACCACAGAAAATGGAAAAATCATAATGAAAGCTTTTCTTGTAAATAAATATATATGTACTGTGTGATATAGATAGATAGATCTATATGCTTGATTTTTGTCACAGAGAAGCTATTTTAGGTTCTGACAAAAAAAAAGTTCACCTGTTCACCTTAAGGACAGAAACATGGAGATGGTATTTCCAAGATGACAACGCTGTACGCGGTAAGAAAAGTTCTTGCAGGTACATCAGTATCAACATACCAGTAAACAATAGCTGTACATTTCAGGCACACACATCATCAGAAGCTATCTTTGGATGAAGCAGGAATCATTAATTAGCTACATCAATTTGCCTATGACTTTCAGGCTCTCTGACTTAGAACTGTGATTTTGATGGCTGTGCAGAAGTGTGAAATTTGGACATGGGCAGCAAAGACTTTGAAGGGGAGAGATTTGCAAATCACCACCTACAATGCTGGCTAAAAGGCAGATCTGAAACAAGACACCCAGGTGCTGGAGGCGGGCCTCAGGAACATTGCAAGCGAAACAGGAGCACTGTTGGAAGCTGTGACCCCAAGGGAAATGGCGAGACGATGCCTGACTGATGAGGACAAAGTGAGGAAACCACGTAAAGAACAGGCCTACAAGGTAGTTTGACAAGAGAAACACAGAAAATGTAATAGCACTGGAGAAACAGTTGTGTAGTAGTTGTTTCCCATGAGCCAAGGGCTTTGGTTCACTAACCTCAAACAACCACTACCACCAAGTATGCGGTCTACACAGACAACACCCACTGTGGGTAGGCATATTTGCTGCTACACTCAGAAGGGCACCTCCATACACTGCTTTCCCAAGGAAACAGCAGTGCCGAAGACAGCTTTTTGCATCAGTACAAGCCATCCAGCTCTCTGAGATAGCGTCAAACAGATTTTGAGCCATCCACATTGAAATCTCATTATTTTTCACAAGAGGCTCATCAATATGTGGGTAGCATCTCATGTCAATACAACACCACGACTTCACTTGCAAAACTCCCAGAAGCACATGTGGTGGGATAATGTGATCCGGTACACTCACCAAGATGTCCTTTGCATAGTATAGCAGGGCTGGGCCCTGGGGTTAGCCCTTAACAGCTTCTTTTTTCAAACCGTTAAACATTCTTGAGAAACACTCCCAATTCTGTGGTGTACATCCTGGGGGCCCTGCGCTCCAAGCACAATGCCACAAGCTCCCCAGGTTCTCCTGTAGTTGAAATGGGACAGGATCACTGCTGAGAGACTATTTAGGAAACTGCTTTTGTCTCTCAACTTTTCATTTGCATTTGGCCCCCAAACCCAGAAATGGGGAGCCCAGAGAGCACAAGCTCTCTGGGCTGCTGCCCTCGGGCCAAAGGATGTTGGTGCTTGTCCTTGGAAACTCTTGTCAACTTCTGGTAAATGCAAGGTTTTGTGAGCTGGGCTGGGAAGCGGATGCATGGGAGAAGACTCCCAGGGTAGTTTGTTTCACCCAGCATCCTATGCTGTCCTTGGTTTTTCTCTTAACATCCTGCCTTCATATTGGTCTAAACACGGGATGCACACTGAACCCTGCTGCACGTAATGATTTCTCCAAGGAAAAATCAAGGCAAGCAGGTTGGAGGGAAGCTGGGGTACACTCCAGGCAGGTCCCAGGCAGGTAGTTAAGGGACATATTGTGATACACATCTTGTACTCCATCTAGAAGTGCTTCAAAGGCACAATTTATTTTTATTCCCCCTGAATTTGATTTCTTATCCTAAGATTCTTCACATAAAATAAGATAGTGTCTTTAAGCATCCAGAACATTTGATTTATCTGCTGTAAGGAAAAATCAGAAATTATACTAGAGAAAGACTTGTGTATAATCAGTTCACAGCCTTGTTATAACTTATCTTGGAGACACTTTGAGAGCACTGAACAAGGCAAAAGTGGAAGCTAACAGTGACTGTCTTTTGATTAAGACGTGGAGGGCCAAAACCAACCCAGTTCCCAGACTTCCAGCAGTGGAAAAGTGCACCTTTCCATGATCATTTGGTACCTAATAGCTAATTGCAGTTTGACTATGGTTCTGGCGTGTCCACAGTCAGCAGTGGATTTAGACTACCCAGTTAAGACATGTACCTGATTTTGGCACCACTTTCTCTCTCTTCCAATCTTGACTTTCCTATCAGCCTTGAAGGCTCAGGATCAGACAAGAACTCCTCTCCCTTCCCCCAAGCCAATTCAAACCTATTCTGACAGTTTTCACTTTCTCTGTGGCCTCTTAGGCAGCACAACCATCTGTATTTTGCTCTGATTTGGGGGAAAATCGCTTTACAGTCATTGAGATAAATTCTTTGAATGATGGCTACAGACCTGCATGGTTCCCTGTGCGCTAAACTACTGAGATCATCAACTGTATCATTAGAAAAGGTGACTGAAATAAGTACAGTTTAGACAACTCCTTAGGAATGTGGTCCAAAGCCCATCAATAAATTGCTTCAGCAAATGTCTTTCTAGTAAGAGGGAGATGGGAGCAAGACACAGCTTGGTTATGTCCACAGCTATTGAAAGGCCAGGTCATCCCTCAAATGCTGAGGTACCCAACCACTCTGTTATCACAGTGGAAGCTAGGATAGCAAAAGGGAGCACATTTTCTATGGCAAGGTATAAGACTTAACCATCCATTTATCCTTATCCATCTGAAGATAAATAGCCTGTCCCTTAGCTGAATGTGTGTGGACTCATAAAAGAAAAGGATCTGTTCAGACTTTTGTCCTGTGATCCAGCTGTTAGATGTTATGAAGCGGGGGGTGGTTTGTGCATGCAAACTCACTGCAGCAATTCCCCTTGGTTTGGCAGCAGGCGGGCGGAGAGAGATGAAGAGGTGCTCTGTCAGGGCAATACACAAGCTATTGCAGAACAGCAGCCTTAGTCCAGCTCTGAGAATCAGACAGGAAGAGCTCATCTCTGCTAGACTGTAAAGAAATACAATCAGTATTGACTGTTCAGAGTTAGCCTGACAAAAACCCGATTGCAGAGAAATGACAGGACAAACACGGGGCCCCTGCCACAGGCCCTGGGAGAAGGATGCCATGCTCTCATCACTCTGGGCCTGAGCAACCTGGGGTTGACTGGCCTCCAGGGCAGAGGAGAGCAGAGGCATCTGGATGGCTTTGCAGGGCATCAGTCTGGATCCAGCAGGACTAATGAGCTCTGCATCACTGCAAGCCAATGACTCTGCCTTCCTGCACTTCTGCACTGTGCTCCTGGGCACTCTGGAGTCCAAGCTGTGCTCAGAAGCAGCTCTGGGTTAATGGTTAACTTTGGGCTCCAAACCCACACAGACATGGCTATGGGTTGGTGATTTAGGTATCTAGGGCTCAAGAGTAAATGCATGTTTGCAATGTAGAGGCCCTACTTCTCAAAGTTGATGGTAAATTTGAAATGAGAAGTGTTTTCCTCCTACAATCTTTGACACAATCAGTCTTCAAAGCACACACCAATAAAATGCATTTGATCAGCACGGTGAGTGTGAGGGTAGCAGCATTTGGGCCATACTCGAGGGCAACACTGTCTCTTGTGCTGAGGCTGTTGCAGAGCTGTGTACCCCATGCAGACAGGTGTATCTACACAGAGCTGCGGTTTATGAGGGTACAGCCTCTATGGGGATGCAAAAGTCAAAGACAGGGAAGGCAGGAGTGAGAACTAGCAGCTCAGTCAGGCCCCTTTTACTCCACAAGACGACACGTGCCCAAGTGCTATGCACCATGGCAATGATATCGTTAGCACAGCACCTGTCACAGAGGAACCTGGGATATTCATAATGGCTGGGGAGAAATAACAGCCCTAATAGCAAGGTGTGCTAAATGACAAACACGTGAGGAATCCCGTTTCAAAGGGTTATGGTTTAAATCAGGCTAGTGCTAGAATGTTTTCCTGGATCCAAGCACCATGCAGGACTGCTGGGCAGGAAGAAGAAGAGTCTGACATGGGCAGGCTCAGGTGGGTTTTAGGCTGTTATTGTTCCTAGAGATTAATGTCTTCTTTTAAGTGATGCAGAAATGATGAAGAAGTTTTCTTTACCATCACTCCTGCCTTGATACGCAAGGCTTGATCCAGACAACCCTCAAAAAGCTAAAAAAGAAATAGAATTTTTTCTGTCAATGGAATGGACTTTGTTTCATGTCTTTACTTTGCATTTGGATTGAAATTTTCTAGCCAGTGACTGTCAAACAACAGAGAAGCATGTTACTGTGGTTCGTATACTATCGTGATTTTTTTTCTCAACTGGAGACAAAACAGCAGCATTTTCAGATGGAGTTAATTCCACATTAAACACAATTAATTCTTTTCATGCGCCTCCAGAAATGATGAGATAAGTTTTCATTTCCATAATACACCCTCACTTCAGAAGCATTAGAATGTGTGCCAGCTCTGTGTCTTTTGAATAATGAAATCACCATGTTTGGTATGAAAACATAGATTACAGCAGTTTAATTAAGACAGTTCTGGAAAAGTGAACAAATATCAAGAGCAAATGTTCATCATTAAATGAAAGACAAATTGCTACATTTTGTTTGGGTAGTTTATATATTTGGCAGGGGAAGACATGTCCTAGACAAAGACAGCCTTCCTCCCACTATTCCTGGAGTGGAACTGTATTTAAAGGTGCAGGCAAGATGGGTTTTAATCACAATATTGGCCCAATCAAGTGTAGCCTGGAGCAGGGAGAGAGTATATGGTATCTACTTAGAAATGGCCCCTCTTTCTTCTCTATATGTTAGGAAGTCTGGCTCTCATTTTCTTTCCAGCACAGATTAGGAAGCCAAGCTGCTTATGTAGGAAGGGATATTAGAATTATAATTCAAGTTGGTGAAATTCAGATTTCTTATCCTGGGGGGAACTTCAAGGCACTGGCATTTGGTTTCATCCTACTTCACAAAAGAAAAATAAAAAAATACTTCCCTTTGACTGTTCTTACATAATTTATTTCAGCTGTCTCACTCTGAAAAAAAAAAAGAGTGCGATAATAAAGTCAAAACGACATGTTACAATCCTTTGTCTAACAAATATTTTGATAATTTTACACAAATATTTTGACACAGCCACGGTACACGACCGTGAATTAATTTCATTTCTTTCAAATAACATTTGCTGACAGAAAGCTACTACATTTACAATTGTTGACAAGCTCTGATTAGAAATTAACTGATCTGTTAGTAGTGAATGAACAGATCTATTTCTCTACCAGTGACACATGGCCAGGCCCTGGAATGCTTAAACCTCACCTGGACCTGGAAGCAACCTGGTAATAGAGTGATGATTCCACACACAGGAGACTGGGCTCTCCCTGGGCCAGCCTGTCCCTGCGGAGTGGACTTCTTCAGAAGGGTCAAATGTTCACACCATCATCTGCCCTAACAATGAGCCCTAACAAAATCCTTGATTACCTATCTTCTGCTAATGTAACTGTGAAAGGAGGAATAAAGAAAAAGAAGGAAATCAATATTTAATCTCCACCAAGTGTCTGTAATATCCTTTATTTAGAATCATAGAATGTGTTGGGTTGGAAGGGACCTTTAAAGGCCATCTAGTCCAACCCCCCTGCAGTAAGCAGAGACATCTTCAACTAGATCAGGTTGCTCAGAGCCTCATCAAGCCTGGCCTTGAATGTCTCCAGGGATGGGGCCTCCACCACCTCTCTGGGCAACCTGTTCCAGTGCCTCACCACCGTCATTGTAAAGAACTTCTTCCTAATGTCTGATCTAAACCTACCCTGCTCTAGTTTAAAACCATTGCCCCTCATCCTATTGCTAAATGCCCTTGCAAACAGCCCCTCCCCACCTTTCCTGTAGGCCCCCTTCAGGTACTGGAAGGCCGCTATAAGGTCTCCCCGGAGCCTTCTCTTCTCCAGGCTGAACAACCTCAATTCTCTCAGCCAGTCTTCATAGGAGAGGTGCTCCGGCCCTTGGATCATCTTCATGGCCCTCCTCTGGACCCAATCCAACAGGTCCATGTCCTTCTTATGCTGAGGGTACCAGAGCTGGTTTCTTCAAGTTTCTTACTGACTCAGCAAAGTCTTTCAAAAGCTTTCCAAAATATTCCAAAAAACATATCGACTGCAATGCACTCCTCCCTAGTCTGTGATTGATCTTGTTATTTTCTCCTCTGTTTGTTTACTTGGATTTAGATACATTACCTCTACACTTTAACGCCCTCAGGGTACACAGCTATTATCTGTCACACCCCATTTACCACCGATCTTTGTGGCCATCAGTGGTACTACCTAAATAACAAACAATACAGTAATACCAAAGCCAAGCAAAGAGAAAAGGAGACCACAGCTGTCCAGAGTATGCATGGGAATAAAGGAAGAGTGAGGAAGGGGCTGAGGATATCAGGCAGTGAAAAATTCCCTAATCCTGGCCTGCCAGGTGGGATATTGATCCCTTGGGGTGAGCTGGGGCACTCAGATCCAGCTGAGGCATGGAAATAAGAAGGGCTGTTATACAACTGAATCTTTCACCAGGGGGACACAGGGGCTTCATACTTTCTACCTGGAGACATTGGTCCGTATTGACTCCCGCCTTCAGTATGGGCACTTAATGGAGGTGGCCAGACTGGGAGCGCCATCTGTACAGACTGCCTCAGTGGAGGGAAGGAGACATCTTCCAGTTGGGCACCCCAAACTGGAATGGATGAACTGGAAACAGCCTGCCAAGTGGGCAGCACCCACCTCCCATGACAGGGGGAGTGCCCACAGGCACTGATGACCACAGCCATGGGTAGCACTGCCCAGTGCAGAAAGCAGAAGCTTTCACTGAAATGTCATCCAGCTGTGGAGGACAAATGCAAGAAGCTTTCAAAAGGAGGACTTTCTCTTGCCATGTCCCTAGCAAAGCCGGGCCCCAATGTCTATCAGTGCTCTTGGGTGTAATAAATGAACGTAATCAACCAGTAATGCAAAGTAATAGGATGAAATGAAGCATTGTTCGAGTTTAAGTACTGGTAAGTCACGAGACTCTTGAGAAAAGAAGTGAAAGATTACCTCAAACAAACCTTTTAAATGCAAAGTCACTGTTTCTCTTCCCCCCTGCATGGTAGATCCTGTGTTGTAATGTCAGGCTCAGATGAGATCTTATTGCTCCCATGTTATCATGGGATACTTGCTATTCCACTGTTAAAAAAGAGTAAAGGATGAGAAAAGCCCTTACGAGAAAGGGGTTTAAATACTTTAAAAAAAAAAAAAGCCAACCACTAAAAAACCCCAAAGAAGAAAATGGACCTGGCCACTCCACTGGGAGAGAACATATCTGTCCTGACCTATTGTCTGTTGTATCAGTGTAAAACACAGTGGGATAGAATACAACTCTGATTAAATCAGCATCTAAGACCAGAGACATATACCCTAATTAACCCATTCTGAATGGTAATAGGCAGGGATAATCAAGGCTGAAGGCTGCACTGAAAGCAGCTGCCCAGAAGTGACTAGGACAAATCTCAAAATGAGGAAACCTGTGCAAAAACTGAGAATGATGAGAAAAAAATGGTAATGAAACAATAATAGCTTGTATGTACATAATGACTCTCAGCCCAAGGGAACCCACAACATTTAGCAGCATAACAGGGAAACTAATTAAGAGAGGTCACTCTACCCAGCACTGAAATAGAGCTGCCTCTTGTGTAAGTATCTGGTTGATAACAATTACTAACATCACAACAGCAATAGTACAAAACTGCTTAAGCCTAGAAGTATAAAATAATACCAAGACCATCTGAGGCATCTCGTATACAGGTGGCTCAGCCTGGGTTTGGGTTTGATCAGGAAGGCAGTTTGAGTTTATCCCTTTGCCCTGGTTCCGGCGGGGATAGAGGTAATTCTCCCCAGGCTCCGGCAGGGACACAGGTATCCCATCCCATGGGAGCCATGCCCACCCTGAGCTGCCGGGGAGGGGGCAGGAAGTCGCCGCTTGGAGGGGGCTAGGGTGTCCCGGGTCTGGTCGGTGAGCGGCGGTTCCGTAATATCCCCCTATCCGTGTTATTGTTGTTGTTTTCTTGTTCCCTTTGCTGTTCTGTTAAATTGCCTTTGTCTCAACCCACGAGTTTTGCCTATTTCTTCCGATCCTCTCCCGCACTGGGAAAGCCCAAGCAAGAGGCACATGGTTCTTTGTTGCTGTCTGAGGCCAAACCACGACACCCTTCAAAAGCTGTCTTCTTAGGAACCAGACTTCTCTGAAGTCTGCAACGCAGAGATGTCTGTGCCTGAACTCTTCTCCCTGGCTCCTTTTACACACAGCAAAGGCAAACAGGTACTTTTAGGACACAATTCATGTGATCAACAACAGCCATTTATTTTAAAATTAGATGAATCACATCCTAAAATTATAATCATATCCTGGCTATAAAGAGAGCCTAGACAAGTAGTTTGAATGTGAAACAGCTTTATTGTAAATTTCTTTATTTCTGTCAGATGAAGGCCACTTGTTGCATATTGACACTAGATGCTGTATGCAACACACCAGACTTTGCTGGGTTGATTTATTTTCAAAATTAAAGTGTCCGCAAGATAGCGAAGTGTATGTTTTTCTGGTCACCATTTACACTTAAGGTGATGCCCATATTTTTCTGCACTCCTCACCTTCATATTTCTTGACTTTGTAACATTCTCTCTTCCGTTTTCTGTGCGAGTTCATGTTTTGCAGGTGAGAGCAGCTCTCTAAGTGCCAAATCACCATATCATGGGAGGAAGAAGAGTTCAGGATACTTGGAGAAGCACTATAAAACTCACAACCCCCTTTCCAACCCACCCCTCCTTTTTTTTTCCTTTACTTTGAGTTTAAGATCAAGATAGTAACTGCTTGGGGGTTGCAGAGCCAACAGCAAGGACTGCCAAGGCAAATCTGAGCAGACATCCAGGGAAATAAGGAGGAATCTGGTAGGCAAGGTTTCTGGAAGAAGAAATAGCTGCAGCAGAAAGATAAGCTTTCTATAACAAACTTCAAGGTGGTTCAGGAATAAGCTGTGATTTTAACAGGCCATGTTACTGAATTGGAAAAACTACATCTAGCCCAGCCCTACTTTGATGCCTTTGCTTTTATTCCTCCAAAAAGCAAGTATTACATGTAAAAAGCAATACTTCTACACATTTTGTGAATATGGTGACCTGGATAAATAATAAAAATGACAATACTAACTCCCCAGAGACAGCATGAGAAATAATGGCTTTAGTGACTAGCATGATATTTGGCAACACAGAAAAATTACTCATTTCTTGAAACTATTTTTGAGAGTTACTATTTTCTCCGAGCTTTATCTTTTTCAAGACTGCTAAAGAGGATTTGTAACTGAACATAAATGGACAATTATGTTCAACATTCAGAAGAGGCAAAAATGAGTACCTAAGTATTGCCTCCAACTAGCTGTTTCTGAAGATGCAACCAGAAGTACCACAGAAAAGATCTTCTGCAAGCTCTTTTCAACAACTACGATGACATTTAAGCCTTGATATTCTTTTACAGTTAGAAGAAAAACTTTCATAGTAGATAGACACAGTAGATCTCTGCTAAATATACAGCTATATATATTGTCCAGCGGTTGAATTGTCCTCTCAAGAGTCTTGCTACAAATAGATGAAATTCATTATATATAAAGACATGATAAAACTGAACCATATTCTGTAAGTGAGGGTGTAATGAGAAAGCAGATACAATGAAATGTGGAAGTCTGTCGAGAAGCAGTGTTATGAAGTTGCCCACAGAAGCTGCGGATGCCCCATCCCTGGAAGTGTTCAAGGCCAGGCTGGATGGGGCTTTGAGCAACCTGGTCTAGTGGGAGGTGTCCCTGCCCATGGCAGGGGGGTTGGAACTAGATGATCTTTAAGGCCCCTTCCAAGCCGAACCATTCTATGATTCTAAGATACAGCAGGATTTTTTTAAAGTGTATTCAGAACAGATGGTATGACAGGTCCGTGTCCTCTATGTAAGAGACATCAGAAGCTGGAAGAATGGTGTATTTTCATCTCATTAGGTTTGGACCATCTGGCTGTGGTGGGAGATTTTGAACTGAGCAAATCCAGGTCCTCACAGAGCGCTCATGAGTCAAAGCATCTCAGTCCTGTTTTTCACAATGAATCCAAGCAAAAGCCACACGTTCACCTTTGCCTCATTCTGCCAGTCAACCCTATCTGCCCATACTCCGCTTTTTCTCCTCATTCTTGAAGCTCTGTGCAATTAGCATCATCGTTAAATAGCAGTTTACTAGTCGGATCCTGCTTTACAGTTTTTAAGTGCTCCTACAAGCTTTCTTTAATCACTGCTTTTCTGAAAAAACCCTTGGGACCATTGTCATTACCATTTTACAGATGCTGCCACTAATCTCTGACATATAATAGACATTAAGTGACCTGCTCAATACTACAAGAGAAACCAATATCATAGGTAGGACTGATAGTCAGGAGTGTCTCTCACTCTTCTTCCAGGATGATGATCACAGGTTTTCCTATTTGAAACTCAAGCATGAGGAAAAGCAATTAAAACCACAGTCAGCATTGAGGGCTAATTCACTAACTATGAGAAATGTAAAGGTATGAGGAGATAAAGATGGTGCTACACACAGAAAATCGAAGAGCTGTCATGTGGCCCTCAGGCTGGATAAGGTTTTCTCATCTAGTTTTAGAGATGAGTTTCAGCAGTAGGTTTTAGACACCAATTGGAGAAAGCATCTCAACAAACCTGAGTGCCTAGCACCAGCTGGGATGCCCTGGGATTTCTGAGATATCTGCATGAGCGTGACCTGCTCTGCAACATCAGCTTCAGCGCAGCAGAGTCTGAAAGAAGTCCCCATTGTCCTGGTCACTGGGAAGAGCTGCAGTCCTGGAGCCACTAGAGAGAAGGAGCAGTCCTCTAGGCTTTCTGGGTGATGTGGAGGACTCTGTGGTAAAAGGAAGAGTGACAAAAGCCTGAGCAGAACAGCCAAGTACAGAACACAGTGGATGGGAAGAGGAAGCCTGCAGTCCATGAGTTAGAGTGGTGGCCACGTGTTTGGACCAGTGCCTCTCTTCCTTGCGTGCATCATGTGAGACTTGGGAGAGTCACGTTGGGCCAAACCCATAAAAGGGATTTTGGCACCTAAAGTGCTAGAATGCAGTGCCTCAAAATAGGATTCACAGTAGTCAGCCCACAAAGTTTTGGGGAAGGGTACAAAATCACCTAATAGGAAACTCCAAAGGGGAGGGAGCATCCTCCTTCAGACACAGGCACCTACATAAAGCCAGGATCCCCATCAGGCACCCACACAAAGGGATCCCTTTGGGGCAGGGTCTGACAACTGCCTCTGTCTTTTAGAAGAGTATGGAGGGAGAGTCCTTCCATTTCCATAAAGAACAGGAATTAATTCCCCCTTGCCTGGGAAGCAGTGGGTTGTGGTACCACCATAAAAGAGTGCAGATTCCTGTGTTTCTCTCTTTCCAAAACAGTGCCTTAGGCAAGGAGCTGGAAGTACGCAGGGGAGGAGGTAGATGGCAACCTTCATTTTTGCCTGTGATATAGAAACTTGAGATCTCCGGTGTTGGAAGGCGAGAGGACATCAGTCTTACCCTATGGCCCAGCAATTTCAGTGTCCCTGTGCAGAAGGGAATTCTGGGGCTCCAGCTTGCACCCTGTGTGAAAGTATCCCTGGATAAAATCGTACAGTGGGTGAGACGCAAGGACTGAAACCAGGAATGTTACTGAGGTAAGTCATAGCTTTGCCTTGTCTGCACGAAGTCCTGCACATGGAACTGGAGGTTAGAAAATTAAATCCCGCCTCCCCC
>VYZM01002161.1:79629-120760 GCA_013398915.1 Dromas ardeola | reverse complement strand
CCCCCAGCCCCCAGCCCAGAACCATCACTGCAGCTGTGACCCACAGCACAGATCTGTCCATCCCAGATCTGGTTCTCCTCACAGGCCTACCCAAAACCAGTGGTGGGTGCTCTGTTTGCCACACACAGGAGACGCACAAGCAGCCTCACACAGCCACTGTCCAATAGACAGAGAAGTTCTCAGCCTGAAACTGAATCCAGGGTCTTAACCCAGCCCTCAGCAATGGGGGGAGTTCCCTTACGATCTGTGCATATCTGGAAATAGCAAGTGTGTTGCTGTAACCATAGCGGTCTAAATATCTTAAAGGGTTAGGGAGAAGTGACTTTATCTACTAGACCAATTACTGCATGCAGGGACACAAGCCCTTCATCAGGTCATTTTAAGTCCCTCTCTTCTTCTCTGTTGCCATACACAAATCTCAAGCCAAAGTGTGTTGTCATCCCTGGAGTATATTAATTCCGGTCAAAATTGAGATTGATGATCCTTTTTCAAGAAATTACACATTCTAGCGTAACACTTGGTCTGAAGGCCAATTTACCTATGTTGTAGTGTTCTGGGACCTCTGGAAAATTATCTGATATAATCACCGGATAGCAGCCCAGGAGAATTTTTATTTTGGCTAGGGTTACTAATACTTATCTCTGAATGATGGATTGGCTACATTATACAGTTCGTATTTCTCATAAAACTTTTGCTCATAAATCAAGAGGGATACAGCCCCTTACCTACTTCATCTAATGAAATATAGATTAGTCTGCAGGAAGATTTTTGGAAGTCAGCTAGATGAAAGTCAGCCTGCGTTTCTTCTCACCAGCCCTTTTTGTTAAAAAAAGAAACAAGCAGGATACATCCATTAAAAAGGTATTAGCACAGGGATATTTCTTGGAGTCAAAGTGAGCGATTGTTTTTCACATATAAGCAGGCGAGTACCTGCTTCAGATTATAAACTGCTACTGAGGTGCAAAGTAATGTCCTAAATGTCCTACTTATTGAAATCCTACAAACACATTAAGGATGTTTGCTTCCCCAAAGTTTGTCCAATATGGAGGATAACCTTGTAACGCTGTCAGTAAGTGCTGACACAGCACAGCTTACACAGACCTCGCAAAACCAGTGAGTAATAACTACAAAACGAGGATACCCACACACGAGGTGGTTGTAAGAAACTGGAGATTGATGCAGTTTTACTTCTGCTCTGTGTAAGCCGCCCAGCCTTCACTTTAAGGCATCTGGAGAAAAGGGGGTGGCACCCTCTGGGAAAGACAACAGCAAAGGAGGAGGGGATGTGTAGTCGAGGAAAGCAGATAAAGAAGCCCCAAGGGAACAGTGGTCCAGGGCATGGTGGAGGACGTACACAGAGGCTAGGAAAGGCTGATGCCAACCACTGCAAGTCCATTTCACTGTGGAGTCAGTGGAGTGATGTTAATTTACAAGAGCCGTTGTGTGTCCCAGGAAAATATTATGGGATGGACTATGAAACTGCTGCTTACACAGAGCAGCCCTTTACTCTGCCAGTAGCTCCAAGGACTGAAGCGGAGGTCACCCACACAGTAAAGCAACGCAAAATTGCTCAGCACAGTGGCTGGAAGCTGGAGAGGGCATATTAAAGAAGCAGCTTCATTCTCCCTAAAGGACATAATAGAGAGATAATAGAGATTTCCTGAGAGACCCAGCCAGAGATGACAGAAGAGCACATTTCCAATTATCTACTCATCTGAAAGGTGACTAGTGGGTGTCACTCACAATTAAGCTTATAGAATCAATGCACTGTACTTTTGAGCATGACATTTCTTGTCAAATTCAGATAACGGAAGCATAATCACAGCGTTTACTCCTCCCAGGAAGCATACTCTTGTAATTTTTTAGATGCAAAAGATGTCCCAGTACAGTAGCTCATACCACACAGGCCCATGGCAATTTCTTTGTAAGGATGTTTGGGAATAAATAATGCTGCGAGAATTCTCCATATCTTTTCTACTGCAATTTGCTACTACAGGGAACAGTTCAAATTTGTTCCTCTCATGTGCATGGATCTTGAGGGATCTGTTCCTACCACACAACCACCAACCTCTGCTCTGGCTCTATGAGAAGGTGGCAAATGATCTGAGGATACCCCCTCTGCTATGAATAGCTGTACTGAACATTCAATTGTCCCTGCACAGCTTTTTAGGAGGACACAGTGTAATCGGAAGCTCTCTTGGAAACTGGAAAGGGCAATTTTTAGTAACTTTCTCTCCCTGGCTTTATCTCTTATCATTGCCAGTTCCCTGGTCAATTTGAAAATAGTGTGTACTCCAGTATTAATATATGATCCTTTCCAGCCTTGTCATACGTGTTCAAGCCCTGAATCATAGAATCGTAGAATTGTCTAGGTTGGAAGGGACCTTTAAGAATATCGACTCCAACCATCACTGCCAAAAACACCACTAAACCATGTCCATAAGCACTATATCTACCCATCTTATAATGTGTGTGTTCCTAAAGACTCTCTTGGAAGGAAAGTAAGTTCCAAGCTCATTTTGTTGTCTTCTTCTCTCCTCCTCATCCCGATGATCTTAAGAACTTGACCAGGTATTTATTTTAAACTTAATTATTTGCTGTGTGGTGCTGTATCTATTTACACACACAAAACTGCATAGAGTCAAACACTACATGCAGCACAGGACCATATGTAAACTTCTCATAAGAGAGTCCAAATTTCAGGACTGAATGCAAATAGAAGTGTTCACCAGAGCACGACTGCTACCAAGAATAAAAAGCAGCATTAATGAATAAAGTTTTCCTCAAAGAATTAAGTAAATGGCAAAAGGAATAAATGACGAGGCTGACATTTTAATAGAGAACTTTCCTTCTGAGTCGCAGCTGTGGGTTGCGAATTGTGTCGGGCTTATATCAAACAGTGTTGATTAACTTTTTTCAAATTGCACAGCAACATGTGCTATTTAACACACTTAGTTCATGCATCCATAAGCTATTTCTTTCTCATTTTTTAAAGATGTGAATTTTTAGATTTCTGTGCAGTTTTACATTTTGCTTAGATAGCAGATGCACTTGAAAAACACTAGAATTACATTCAAAAAAAAAAAAGGAAAAAAAAGACAGAAGAGGAAGACAAAAATGGTATTCATCCTGAAAAGTGTGAGGTTTTCCACCAAGCTGGAGAGGCCTTCCTCTGCCATTTCTACATATAATTCATTGTTTTTGACGGAAATGGATATACAATGTGTAGATAGGCTAGACTTCCCATGTGCCCTTTCCACCACTGGCAATTTGCACTCATCCTAAAGCTTTTTTTCTTTTTTTGTAAGTTGCTTTCCAGCATCCACTAAATATAGCTGGATGCTAATTATAAGTACCTAGGTGCCAGTCATTTCTATTTGTCTTGCCCAATGGCTTGTTATAATTGCAAGTAAAGTTGAGTATTTACTCCAAATGGAAAAGAATGACCCAGCTTTAAGTTTATTTTGTTACAAACTTTGCAAGATCAGGCATAAAAGGCTTCATTAAAGTCCATTTATGTGACTGAAAAACTGTGAGGCAACCTTCACTACTGGATCTTCCTATTCAAAAAAAAATAAAAAGGAAAGGGAGGAATGCAGATTTTGTTAAGCCTTATTCTTGATAGACTGCTTTGGTCAACTCTGCCTTTGCACAGAACTGGACCACAAACATACCACATACCACTGTGCTAATGGGGAGTAAAAGACAGCTGTTAAACATTGCCAAATATTTCTCACAGGTTGAGGAGACTACAGTGACTGGAGAAGCAGTCTCGGAAAATGCTCCATTAACAAGTCTCTGGCGCTAAATTCTAATCCACCCTGTAGAGTTAATCACACTGAAATTAGTTGCAGCATAGCCTGAATCTCAGTACACCGTTACTAAAATGAGCAGCTGACTCCAGTTAGAAATAGCACAGGAACAACACTGGTAGGTTTATTTGTAATCTCTTCTCCTAAAGGCACCTTGGAGGTCAAAATTTGCA
Organism: Dromas ardeola; assembly: GCA_013398915.1. Classification (NCBI taxonomy): domain Eukaryota; kingdom Metazoa; phylum Chordata; class Aves; order Charadriiformes; family Dromadidae; genus Dromas; species Dromas ardeola. The sequence goes on along the minus strand of VYZM01002161.1, from coordinate 116,775 downwards.
GAGATCAATATATGTTTGAAAAGTTCAATGCAATCAGCTGCGTATTGTAGGTGATCAGAAGCTGACACCAAACATCACAAACAGAAAGAAGGACTACCAAATAGTCCTTGACAGTAATTTCTCAGAAACCTTCTCAATTACTGACGCACTAACAGCTACAGTTAATAAAAAGCTTAAAAGTAAATGGTAAATACACAGATAAATAACAATGGAGAAATGGGGAACCCACTGATAAACATTTCTAAAATCAGATCACTCTAGGAAGATTTATAACAAATGTTATACGTCTGCTTAGCAGTGAACAACACATGCATGTCATCTGGTGGGCTAAGAGGGCCAAGAGCAGATAAGGATAAATACAGTGTCCTTCGTCTTGTTACTAAGAGTGATTTCAGCACTCCTTTAACATTTAAGCAGTCCAAGAACCTAAATAGGATAAATAAGGTGATCTCAGAGATCCCCACAGCCTCTCCCCACAGGAGAGTGGAATTCACAATTCTGGACCTCATGATATTTTGACATGTTGCAACAATGAAGATTTCCGATCTACTGAGAAACTGAAAGTCATTCTGTCCATTCCTCCTACTTTTAGTCACTTTAAAACCAAGTTATATGTCGGTCCTTCACAGCCTGAATGTTACCTATTGACTGTCTAGTCATGCCCTTGAGACACCCACTGTCACAGAAAGAATGTCTCCACCGAAATCCAGCACATGTTCATCACGCAAGGAATCAGTGTCATGATGAAGAGTTTTGCGTAGTTAGACAGACCTTGGGGTTTTGCTGGAGAGTGGGTGCAGTAGATAACAATAAGAAAAGTTCACTGCTGTTTCCTAAGAAGTAGAATCGGTGCCTTTTGTGGGGGGTTTCTTTACTACTCCCACACTTTATCCGGTCTGAGCACTGCACAGGATTTAGCTATGTTTCACTTACTCAGCGATCAGGGAATACACTGTACTAACACTATTTTCCCAGTGATTTTCTGGCATGAAGTTGCAGGAAGCCATATGCTTTTTCTAATTATCCATTATCCTCATTATTCAGCCACTGTCTGATTATCGATTCCAAAAAATCCAGCTCAGCACTGAGGTTTAGATTCAGCAAATGAATTTTTCAAGTTACTCTAGGTTAACTTAAAAAGAAAAAAGAAATCTCACTGGCAAATTATACATTTATTAAGATAAATTACTGAGATCCCTCAGGGACATGAAATTAAAAGCAATGTGTTGTGTGAAAGGTTATAACACAAGGCTGGGATATTCTTTCATCAACTTTTGTGATTTCCCCTGATGCTTCATATCTATCTGGGACACATTCACTGCAAAAAATACAAGTTCCAGTAAGGAAGAAAGGAGGAATGCAGGAGCTTTACTAGCAGAGAAAGAGAAATAATCATCCCACTCTACTCAGCTCTTCTCAGGCCACACCTGGAGTACTGCATCCAGTTCTGTCCCCACAACTCAAGAAATATGCAGGTAGACTGGAGAGGGTCCAAAGGAGAGCCATGAAGGTGATCAAAGGGATGGAGAACCTGCCCTATGACGAAAGACTGAAGGAGTTGGGTCTCTTCTCCCTGGAGAAGGGAAGGCTCAGGGGGACCCCATCACAGTGTTCCAGCACTTAAAGGGCAGCTACAAAGAGGAGGGAGGCTCTCTCTTCACAAGGAGCCTCATGGAGAAGACAAGGGGCAATGAGTACAAGTTGCACTGGGAGAGGTTTCATCTCAATATAAGAAATAAATTTTTTACAGTGAGAACAATCAATGACTGGAACAACCTCCCCAGGGACGTGGTAAAATCCCCATCACTGGAGGTTTTCAAGGTGCGATTGGACAGAGTGCTAGATAATCTCATCTCGGCTCCCTTTTCCATGACGGGTTGGACCAGATGATCTTTCAGGTCCCTTTCAACCTGGGCTATTCTATGATTCTGTGAAGAAACACATAATAAAAGGTGCTAATGTTTGGGGGCGGGGGATTGATTTTGCTTAAAATATTTTGGGGTGGGGTGGAATGACCACAATTTTACAGGCAGGGGACACAATCATCAGTTACTCCTGAAGGCTTTTAGAGACTCGCATTTGGCCTAAAGTCAACCCTCCAACCCAGCGTCTGCAAGGTCTCCTTTACACTGAGGCTTTGCTGGTGCTGTGGAGCCACTCTGGTGTCTCCTCCATACTCCCGTGCCAGGGTATTCACATTGTCTGATTTTAGGCCCTTCCATACAGCATGATTCAGAGCCCCTAAGTAAGGAGCTCACTGCAATCTCTCTTCAGGCAGCCTCTGTAATAGACTCTCCCTCCCCTCCGGCAGACCTGCAGAGTTTGCTCATCTGTCTCACTCTCCCCTGTAGGTCTCACGGGAGTCGTGTCAGTGAAGTCAAGCAACTATTGTCACCAGTCTGCATGGGTTCACGAACCTTCCCCTTGAGCTGAGCACTCCTCCACCACACTGAAAAATCTGTTTCAGCGTGTCTAATGATGACTGATGGATTGATTTTTCACTAAAATGTGAGATGAAAAATCTGACGTGCTGCCCCGTAACAAACCGGGTGTGAAAGATTTGAAGACGTTGGAATGCATCTTGGAAATAATTTATAAAAAAGTACAGCTTGTAAACACTGCCACCATTGATGCAAAATTCAGAGTGCCTTCTGGATGTGTGACATGCTTCATCTCCTACACATGAAAGGATTTTACAAAGAGCCAAGAAACACAAATGAGAGGTGCTGGAAAAGCACTAAAAGTAATTGCCCATGTCATTCTGGTTTTGTGAAAGCAATAACTGATCCCAATCTATTCCTCTGGCCTCATTGCTAAACCTCTAATGATGAGATGTACTGAAAATGAAGGGTCACACAAAACAATTGTCAGGACATAACAGGCTGCATTCAAGCAATTGCAGAAATTATGGAACACCTCCTGTCTCCAGGCAAGAAGATTGACCAGAATTACACAGCTGGTGAGCTGGGTCCATATTCCAACTACATTCACCAAGATGACGGAAATCCTCAACTCTGGCTAACCAAGATTATTCTCCGACCAGTCTGGAGATGGGTAATCTCTGTATCATTCACTCATCTTGGTGAGTTGGGAACAACATGTATGGAAGGTAACTTAATATTCACACTTACATCCCAGTTCTCCTAGCTGAACAATACCAGTATCTTAAAATAATCAAGAAAAAATATTACTGAGAATAAGGTGGGAAAATGTGAGCAACCTTCAGTACAAAAAATTTGCCTCATCCTCTCTCTACAACCTCACAAGCTGTCAAATCTCATTTCTTTCTTATAAACTGAGGTTTCTAGTTTTTTTAGTTTTTTATAAGTATTTTGACATCCTTTATAGAGACTTTGTAATAATGTACAGTGAAGTGAGCCAAATCCGACAAGGTGGAGGTGGGGAATACTGGAAGGCAAGATATGAGCTAAAATCCAGGAAAGGAGCTTTTCCATGACCTCCCACTAGTTTTTGACATCACTAGACAATATTTATTGAGGATATGCACAGAAGTTTGCAAATAAGCCACAAAGTATCATCCCAGCATATGCCATTCATGCTACGCGATGAGAAATAGAGGACTCATACCTGTGACTACTAGAACATCCTCCCTGTCCTTACTCAATGTGGAAAAAGGCCTGAACTAAACCTGCCTGGATTCCTCCTATAGCCTTCCCAGTTCTCTTAAACAGCCACAAAATCTCTGTTCATCTTTCTGAACTCTGGAGTTGTACTTAGTTTTGATTCTGAAGAGAAGGAAAGACATTTTCTCAGGATTGCACGCAATAAAGGTTGGGCCAAATGTAGCGCCCGCAGTTAGAGCAATTGGACACTTGTTTACTCCTCTAAGTTGTTTATCCACTTTATCTTTGCAGTTTGGTGGCAGGTTGCCAGCCCTTGAGAACTAGAAAGTATATCTTCCAGCGTGCATTTTCTACAACATGGAGTTATCAAAGCGTTCAGATGTTTAATTGATTCTTGTCACTTTTCAGCCATCTTGCTTCATTAGGCGTTTCCTTTGATCTCTAACTTGTCTTCTCTGGCTCCTCAAACATTATTTCTAGTGGAGAATTAGCCTTATCTGACAAAAGCCGTTTGTGTTTCATTAAAATATTTCATGGGTTGAACATTTCGATAGTGCTGCTGAGAGAGGGCTCACCAGAAGTGTTTGCCATTCTATACACTTTATTGACTCCAAGGTTACAATCATATGGAGGGCTGACAATAAAAACATTTGCTGAAGTAGGCCAGAATTAATTCCTAACTTGTAAAGTGCATTTTGATTGTATCTTCTTTTACACAATCAGTTTTTCAGTTTGGGATAATCACTTTTTACATGAAGGCAGATTTTGCTTGACCTGGGTTATTTTTTAGAATTAACGGTATTTGCATTAGACAGTAGAAATTCTGCAAAACTTTGTCATGTCTTTGCACCGCTTTGAAAGGGGCTGACATTTTGGAGAGATTTTGATTTCTGCTACAGCAGTGTAGTAATGGACTGACAGCTAGCCCTCCAGTTAATGCTTTGCAATGAACCATACAAGCGTTCATAGCCAGGGACTAGAAATATCATTTGTGGACCTGAGACCTATCATGACATGCACACAGAAGGCAAGTATCCATCTCATTAAAATCAGCTGTGAAACAAAACATGCTTTTCTGAAAGTGTGGCACTCTTACTCCATTTGCTTTGTAATACCCTGTGCAGGGAGTAACGTGCAAAGCATATAGACAAGTCTCTCAGCAGGACCCTGCCAAGGCTGGGTCAGGGGATATTGGCTGCCTTGCGCTGTGACAAGCCATTGCCAGTCACCCTGGCTCTGTTGTCCCTGATTTTGTCCTGGAGCTGTACTGAGACCTTGCAGATCCTCCCCAGCCAACTTAGGCTTCCAGCACGGGCAGAAGGGGAGCAGAGGAGGCAGGCAGAGCATGGTAGAACGTGGCTAGGTTGAACACATGCACAGAGCAGGTGTGAGCCTAAGGCATAGGGCACCTCCCATCTCAGAGGGACATGGGAACTGAAAGACCAAATATACCAGAATATGAGTCTTCTGGGGTGAAGTTACCCGTGAACAGGTCCTAGCCCTCCAGCAATACCAAACTGGCTGGGGGACAAGGGGGGAAGGAGATGGCTTGAAGGTCAAGGAGGCAATATACTGAGAAATTCATCTGCCTTGCCCAAAGCACCTTCCATCTTTTTCCTCTCACACCTCCCAGAGCTCCACTAATCCTCCCTATATCACCTCCTGGCCCTCTGAAACCCTCCTGACACATGGCAGCACCCTCCCACTGAACCATTGCCACTCTGAATTTTGCTGCTGTCACTGGTGGGCTCTGCACTCTCGCTTACCATTGGCAGCTCCAAGCCAGCAAGAGACACGTTCTTCTGTAGCACACAGTACATGGAAAGTTCTCCAAACCCCAGGGAAACATAGTAGGGGAGGGAGGTAGGGGGAGAGGAGTCAAAACTTTTAACTGGGTTTAATCACAGTTCTCAAAACATGCATTTGCAGTGTTTCAAACTCTCACCCATGCACTCGGTTCAAAGTAGGGCAGCAGCCCTTGAAGAGCAATTGAATTTAATTGGAGATCCATTTGCCATTGTCTGTCCCCTACATGACACTGAGTCACCGTGCATTATGCGCCTTGGAGAAACATGTTCCAAATTGAAGGAAAGAAGCAGGTAAATAAAGTGAAATATTTAACACTGTGAGTGGCATTGACATTTACTAGCGGAAAAAGCTTTTCTCAAAAATTGGATTTGATGTTACATTGTTTTTATGGTCGTGGTTTTTATGGTGGAAACACAGAGTGAGGCAATGTCTATATGATTCTTAAATGGAATAGATATGAGCTTTGAAACTAAATATAGGCCACCTTCATTTTCCTAAAAACTGTAGAAAGCTCTTCAAGGATCATAGGCCAGCTTTCAAGCCAAAAAAGAAAGCCCACAGTCGATTCTCCTAACAGAAGAGGCTTTTTATCTCTCTCTAGGAAACTCAAACTCTCAACTCAGAAACCTTTGAACTGATTTGGTCTTTAATAGTATTTTAAATCCTATCATTTTGGTGATGACCCAAACTCAAGGCCAGAAGCCATCTCTGTCCAGTGGGCCAGCTGGTGAGGCACTCAAGCCTTTTCTGGCTTTACATGTTGGCAAGAAAAGAAACCCATGGGAAAAATAAAGTGAAGGGAAGGAATCTCATTCACCTCTGGGCAATTGTATAGATGCCTGTGCTGCTAATCTTTCAATTGGAAGGTAACTCAAGGAATAACTGCTTGAAGGGAAAGAGCTCATTCAGCTTCCTTTCAGACACTTTGGTCTTGGTTTCTTTAGTGTAGTTCTTCGCATGTGAAACATAACACACAACCCACATGTGTGTTGCAGAACAGCCCCCAGTGTCAGTCTGTGCCTGTGTCTCCAAGCTGTAGGAGCACAGACTCAGCAGGCAGCTGAACACTTGTCTGCTGCCCCAGGTGAGGAAAAGGAGTAAATTTTCTTCAGTTCATGGAGTTCAGCATCATTATCTGAGCCAAATCCATCCTATCTTTTTCAGGACCCCCTTATTCTTTCCAGTACCAAAGCCTGCAGCCATTTCCTGCAGAAGTGGGAAGAGCCGTGGGTGAAGTCTGTTTAACATCTGTATTGACCTTGTCATGTAAGAGTGGTGGAGTCAGTGGAATTTGGTGAGCCAATGACCGCACGTGTGTCTACTTTAGATTGAGCTGAATGGTCCTGTAAGCTGTCTGCAAGCTCAGACCAGTTGCCCACACTTAAGGGTGTAACACCGTTTGAGATGTCCTGGGGGATCGCACTTGGCTGCCACTTTCTGCAGCTGCCATTCTAGAAAAGAACAAAGTTCCAGAAGTTCCCATGCCACATCTCCTAGATCCTTGAAGAAGTCTCAGATACCCAAGGGCATTTCAAAGAGCACCAGGTGGCTGCACGTAGGGAATTGAACCTCCACTGACTATAAAAGGACATATCTACATTTAGGCACCTGAACTGACATGCCCACACAGTGGAGTTGAATCCCAGCCTATCTGTGCCAGCAGTGCCACCTGGGACATCACCAGTACTCCTGACCCATGGAAAAATGCAAGGCAATCTATCTTAAGATACTATTGAGGGGCAGATCTCAGAAATGTCCTGTGCATTTCTCTTACATTTCCTACATGGTAGCCCTTGAGGGCTATAGCCTCCAGATACAGCTTAGAGGTGTCTGTGATCCAAACAGTGCTGGAGAACAAATTTGCCTGCAAAAGACAGCCATTACACGATTCCCACCAAGATGACACTTGGCGAATATGATGAAGGTCCAGCCCATCCCCTAGATACAGAAAGATACAATTGCTCATACATAGACACATCAGTTATTTGATGTGCCCCAGGATATTTTGTCTGTCATCAGCTGCTAGCCCAGAAGGTCACAGGTCTCCCATAGCTCTTGCATCCTATTCACCAGCCCCCTCCCTGCCAGGCTATTCCTGGATGCCTTAAATAACATTTAGGTAACTGAATTGAGTTTCTGGTGTTTACAGACCACAGATTGAGATTTCAAAACCAAATCATTGCTCCCATGAGGCTTCTTCTTATTCCTAGCAATCAGGTTGCATTAAGAGAAACTATATCTCTGCATTACAGTGTGTCACGTCATTATTATCTTTCAAGATCAGCAGTTTCACACTATTCCATTATTTCACTGCATTTATGAGAATGTGTCCAGATACCAGAATTATGAGCAGACTTACATTTTTATCACGACTTTTTAAAACTTGAACAGTTTTTCAGACCGCAAATCACATTCAGTCTTTTTTTTTTTTTTTCTAATAGTCACAAAAACTGGTGGAAAATAATCACCCTTTCTTTCATGGTTGAGCTTCATGGCTGGACAGGAAAGTTATATGTCTTCTTCCAAACATCTCTCTGACAAGGGAGCTAAACACAGCTGGTAATTAAAATAGTTTCAGTGATCTACTTTTCAAACTGTAGGCCCATTTTCCCAGAATAAAAAAAAGAAAGTAAATGCTATAATTCTTTTACAAAAGAGCACCTTTTTAGCAGTATAATTGGGCCATTGCATAGGGTTAAATTTCTAAGCGGAGTGATCTCTGTGACACAAAGTAGTGCTTTAACAAAGGGATGATGTTATTTCTTGTCTGACCTTTGCATCCTTCTTGTGATAGCAATTGATGCAAATGTAGATGATTGCATGTAGACAACTCTTTAAAATTTACATGTGCTTTTTCCACTTTCTAATGAATTCACTCTCGAAGACCCAATTTGTAAAATGACTGTAAGGTATACGCTCTTTGGAAAAAAATGTGCTAATGCTTTTCAATGCCAAAACATATGTGATATGGTATGCCTTTTTAAAAAGACTTGAATTAGTATTCAGGACAATAATCTTCCTTTACTGGAATAACAAAACACATTCAACACCTGACCTTCATGCCTCACTGAGGCTCACTGCAGTAAGAAGACATGATGCACAAGCAAGGACTAGACAGACTGCCTAAACCAGAAGCAAAAGATGGTCACACGCAATCTCTAAGAGCATCTGGTTTACACCTATTTACACTTACGATTCAACAGTGATTTCTTATATTTTATCATCTGTTTTCAAGGAATAGTGCATCATATAAAGGTCAGCATTGAAGAAAGCCACATGGGTACCAGATTCTCACTAAATACCTCCTATTTCTGAGCGCAGCGGGAGAGAAACCAGGCGAAGACATCTGACACATGCACCTAACCAAAGCTAGTCCTCTAGTCTCAAAATAATCTGGATTCAAGCCAGCACTGGGAGATGAAATCAGCTCACAGTCACTGATAGAGGAACCTATCACATTGCCTAAGGTAAAAATAACCTTTTTCTTTGCCCCCAAAGGGAGACTTAATCGAAGTAATAATACATCGAGACCAACTGCACATTACACTTCAGCAACACTGATCAGCAAATCAATTTCTGTTGACTCAGAGTAGAGATTTTTATTTCTCTGCTGCAGCTTCAATGGTCTGAAAAAAATGCTTTCCAAAATTTTTAGGATGAAGGCTGTGGCTGGCAATTATATTCAAGAGGGCAACACAGCTATCTAGAAAGGGGATCCAGCTTGTCCGTGCAAGATCTTTCAGTGTCTTTTGGGGCTGAGTCAGGTAACGAAGTATCCCAGTAAGTAGGGGCCACTGCAACCCTAGTACATGGTTCTTCCAGACAAAGCAGGTTGCTTTGACTCTGTCATGTCTATACATATAAATCCATGTAAATATATGTTTATTTTTCTTTAAAATCTCTTCTGGAACAAGACATGTCACTGCATTCATTTCCATTCCCCAAGCACAGAAAGGAAGAGAGCACAAACAACACACGACAGATGTTATTCATATTGCTTAAAGTGCTGTTGGAAGACATTCAGATACTAAGTGATAATATCTATAAAAATCTCAATAGAATAGACTTCACAGTAGATCTCACATGTAAGACACGGCCAAACAAAAAAAGGTTGGTCAAGGCTTCCTTCGCATGCACTGCCTGGTCCCCCCAGCTCGGGGGTGGTGGTCTCATGCATTAAGGACCACACAGGTACATCCCTTTCCAGGAATGCACCACGTGCAAAAGAGGATGCACATGGCACAGGAGCTGTGGGTGGCATTAGGAGTCTGTTGTCTGGAGAAGATCAAATGCTGGGTTTCTCACGTCCACCTGAAGCACAATATCTTTGGGGGAAATGTGTTCCCCAAGACTCCGGAGAATCAGATTCATCTGGTGTCCTTATTCAGAAAGGAGCCTCCTTTCAGCCTCTGTTGAACACTTCTGCCCACCATATTAGAAGCAAAATAGGATTTGTAGAGAGAGGTAATTCCCCTTATTAGGCAGCTGGAAAATACAGCAAAGCTTTAAAGCACGCAGGCTGCCTTTCCTACCCCAGACAGCAGCCACAAGCTTCAAGAAAAGCACAGGCTGCAACCAACTGCTGTAAGTTTAACATGCTAATGTTAATCAAGCAGATGATTTGAGAATAATGGTGACTGGTACCTGCAGAGCCAAGGAGGAGTGTTAGCAAAAGATAGTAAGGTTAACAGAGTGAAAGCCAAGTAATTATCACGTGAAGAACACTGAGACATTGTAGGAGGAAAACCATAATACGACATAGATCCCAAATCTTTTTAGTATCCAGCAAGATTTTGAATGTTATTATCTCGACTTGTCTTTTGAAGATATCTTGCCATTAGTATAAAGAGAAATGCATTTAATGATTTTACTTTGCTGAGATGAAATAAATGCTTGTAACGAAATAAATCCTTCAGACCAATAATGCTGATTTCTTTTAATCTTCTTGCCAACCGCCACATAAAACCAACAGGGCTGATCCTCTTTCCATTGAAGTCAACAGCAAAAACCTGTAGCAGCCTCAGTAGGATGAGGATTAGAGTCTGAATTAGGACCGAGAACACTGGTAACTCACCTGTATCAAACACTGCTCCTTCTGAAAAATCAAATCCAATATCATCTACAACAGCTGAATTTTTCTTAAGCAATCTTTTATAACATTAGTGGGCAGCCCTTCAAACAGCCATTGTGGATAAAATTTAATGCTGGTAGATACACAACAGCAGTTTGGAAGCAGTAGATTAATGTTCTTGCTGTGCTATTTGACTTTCATAGGGTTTTTTTAATTAGAATTTACTTTTTAACAAAGATATATTTACAACTGAGCCAAGTGAGAAGGGGTGTACACAAAAGCACAACCATAATTCTCTCCTGCTAGCCTGGTCCTTTGGAACAATCAATAAAATTATCTTTTCTCATCAACCCCCATGTTGCCTGAGAGCCATGCACAAGAGCTGGGAACCATCCCCGAGCACTGAGTTGGCACTTTTTCCCTCCTGCTTTGTATCTAAAAGTCTTTAAAAATTACAAAAGAAAAAAGTTGAATTGTCCCTTCGTTTCAGATGAGGTCAGCAGATTTTTCCATATCCCCTCTTTTCCCAAATGAATTAATTTGCCCTTAAGTAAAAGATATTCACTGAATATTGGCAATGTTTCTAACTACATCACTGTCATTGCCAAAACTGACATTTCTGAGATTCAGCTTGGATATGTCCTTTATGAGTTTCGCATATTCTGCTTCAGAATATCTAGCATCCACAATGTTCAAGAAACATCATGACCCAAAAAGGGAAGAGCCAAAACTCTATTTGATTATTTTATGAATCCTTCAGAATGCTCAAAGCAAGACAACATTATTTATGATAACATACTGCTTGGATACAGTTAGTGTATGTAAACCACCATACTGGATGCCAGGCAATTTTTCTAATACTATGGATGATAGAACTTGTTTGGAACACAAGCAAAAGCAGTGTGTATCTACTCCAGTATTTTATTTGGGAGCAGGAACAAGCTTGGAAGTGAATCTCATGCTGATCTACATCACAGCAGCCTCAGCATGTGTGACCTAGATTCCTTACGGATGGGACAAAACCAGTGGCACCTAATGATATACAATTCACTCTCTACAGGATGGCCAGGTTGTAGAAGCACATTAGAGCTGGGTCTTCTCCATCAAAAAAAAAAATCTTTCTCGACCACTGTATCATCAAGTTCAACCATTTATTGTATATCCCCCACTTATTATCTCTTATGCATGTGTAAATGACTACCAACAGCAAATTCCTTAGTCTGGAAGAGTAAGGGGAAATCTTGCTATGAACAGCAAGATATGTAGAATTTCTTCCCAAGTATATTTTGATATTGATGCTTGTATTCTTCAGACCCACACAACACAGTCATCTTAGTCCTGCTCATGGGACTTCACGGAGAGCAGAGCTGATTTAGGATCACATTTTGCGTCACAAATGGTTGGAGGTTGGGAGAGTACTCAGGGGAGTCCATATGTGTTGCACTGTCCATACGGTCTCCTCTAGGCATCTGCTTTTGTCTCCTGTCAGAAATGGGATACTGAGCTAGGTGGACCTTGGGTCTGACTCAGCTTGACCACTCATGTTGCAGGAGTTCTCAGTGAACTCAACAATATGTCACCCCAGCCTGGTTGTTCCACTCCTGGTACCATCGTTGCTGCCTTTTCACCACACAAATGGCATTAAAACATCAGAAATCCTTAGGCTCTCAATTTTTGACATGTTTGGTGAAAAATGCCTTGAAACTGAGGCTGTCATTTCATTGCTGATTTTGAAAGTTCATGATTGAAGTCAGTCTCCTTATTGTCTGTTTTATTTTGTTTTTAAAGGACCTGCCACCTTCAAGATCCTGAACTTTCCACTTCCTTTAGGAAAAAGAGAGCGAGAAATAAAATTATCCACCGTGTTTCTTTTTTTCACCTTAGGCATATTTCTGAGTACTTTCACCACATTTGCCATTTCGGCTGATCAATCTCAGCCTGCAGAAGTGACCATTCACTCTGTAAAATGAAGGGATGAAAATGAGGCTCAGCTAATATGCATTTTGTCAGAGGTGTTTGCCCACAGACACTTTCCCTTTTGATCTCAACTAAATGAAGTTCCTTGTCCTCCTTTTCTTAAAAGCACAGTTTGTCACCTCAGAGACATCTCTTCCCTGCTGTCTTCTAGCAAGATCTATGCTACTTTACAGTGGCTGAGAATCTGGCCAGTCTCCAAAATTTTACACCTATAGTTCAGTACCAGGCACTTCAATGAATCAAAAGAACCATAACTTTCAGAGAGAAAATAGCACAGCACTCAGTATGTTCATTTTAGTGGATGAATAAGAGAAGACGCATCTTTTCAATAAAATGGGGGAGGGATAGTTTTGCTAAGTCTGTTTTACTGTAAACCTGCATGTTTCTTAAATGTGCATTTTATTATTTTGCTATTCCTAAGATTGTAAGGCTAATGTTTAATTCCTGGCAAAAATACCTATATTAATTTTAAGGTGAATCATGTATTTGTTGTAGGAAGAAGAGATAAGGAGTCACTCCAAATCAAAGAAAGTCTGTTAAAAAAAAAAAAAATATTAATTGGAGACTTATTCACATACCTGCATGACTAAACTTCAAGACAGTTTGTAGGAATTGCCGTGCCCCTCCAGAAATGCTCTTTTTTTAAAATATAAGAGATATTTCTAAACTCAGTAATAAAAATATTTTAAATATATTATAAATATGTTCTTTCTGAAAATAGTTACTTCACTGAGGATCATTTTCCCCCAAACCTGATGACAAAGACTTGGTTTAGTAGTCATAATTAGTCCAGAAGCTGCTAAAGGGTAAAATGTATTTGCACACACATTCATCCAGACTGACAAGGAACAGACCTATTAATATTATAATTTGTGCAAAGACAACTCTCAAGCAGAAGAAAGACAGAAATATAACAAAAGAACTGTTCTCTGCCAGTTATTTCTCCTGCTCATTTTAGTGGGAAAAAGTAGGTCGAACTTGTTCAAGAGCACACAAGGCTGACCACTGAAAAAGAAACAAACAAAAAACCAATGTTTTGTGAGGAAATTCTGCCCTGGAGATTTGGAAAAGAAACCTCCTAGACTTACATATAGGAAATTCCATTTTTTTTAGACACCTGATCTCTATAATTGAGGTATATTATAATTAACACCCACCTCCAAAAGCTTGTGGTGTTGCAGCAGGATGGGTTTGCCTGCACGCTCCGCTCAGACACAGTGTCAGCCCACATCCCTGCTCTCTGCATGCCAGAGGACGCCTTCCCACTGCTCAGGGCTTCCCTGGAAACCCACTGCCAACAGGAGCTTTGTTACAGAGAGGAAGCCACAGCAGAGACCTTCGTTCCAGCCCACACAGCCTCTCCTGACACACCATGGAGAGAAGTTCAATGTGTCAAACATCTCCCCTCCACCTTTGTCCCCAAACCAGCCTGCAATTTCCAAGAGCCCACAGGAGATGCTAGGAGTTGCAGAAAAGGAGGTCCCCTCCTTGAACCCCCACAGGGTACAGTCTGCCCGGGGCCCACTGCAACCACGATTTTAATTTGCATTAGCACACTCTCACTGATCAATACCAGGAGTCTCTGTCTACAGGCAGAACAAGCACAGAAAGCTGACTTCGAAAGAGCCTTCAGGTTTCTGAGGTAATCGATAGAAATAAACAGCTTTGGGCCATAAAGATAGGATTAAAGTTGCACAACATAGTGAATAGGATGCAAGGGCAAAGTGATTTATGGAATCTCCCAACCACAGCTCACTCCATCCGCATGTGGAAGTAAAAGTCAAGCCCTTTCTTTCCAAAGCAGTTTGCTGCTTTTTGCTGTTCCCATTGATCTCAATATCCAAACTCCCCATGACCATTCTATGCCCCGGTGGTGATAATCACCGTATTTACAGCTCCGTATTTACAGCAGCAGAGGACCCCTGCCCCCCAGAGCACTGACGCATAGACTTGGGTTATTAGACTTATAAAGTGCCAGTGTTTCTGATGGGACTTTCAGGTGCTTAAACCCAAGCATGCAATTAAACGATTCACTTAACTGCCACCTCTCTGCCAGTCAACTTTGACACTGTAGGGCAGGGATGCACCCAAAATTCTTGCAACAAAGGTGTTTTGCATCCACAACGCCTATGTGAAGTGAAGTGTTCCTATAGCTATTTTTTTTCTACTGTAATTATGATGAGGGCTATAATTAAATAACTAGTTGGATGTCCACGTTTGTGCATCTATACTTGTATATACAAAACACCTTGATGACATGAACAACTGAGGAGGAGAGAGCAGAAACTAGGGAGGAAAGAAGCGTCACTGTGCACAGAGGTGTAGGTATTTCTTGCACTGTGACAGAAGAGTTGGGGTGGGAAATGGTATGCAAAACAATTGCATTTATGCCTTGCTCAAAGCTGTTTCTGTCACTAGATTCAAGGCGGATTCATTTCCCATTCTGCAGCATTTACTATTTTGCTGTGGCATTTCCTGTTCTGAGGTATTTTTACCCAGGTTTTCATCAACATCACCTCAAGGAGAATGGTAAACAAAACTTATCTCTGAGCTCCACAGCATTCGGTGTTTCACTCAAAGACTTTTTATGAGGGGAATATTTTTTCATGCTAAAAATATAAGATCAGTTCTGATAATAAGTTTAACAAAAGGACTGCATGGAGTATAGTGCCTACCCGCTTGATCTGAATGTGCAAAAAAGAAAGACGTAGCAAAGAAGAGAATTTTACTGTAAGGCGGCCTTTTATCAGTGAGAAAGAAATAGACATTAAAATACTTATCATCTAGCTTGTGGTAGCTAAAAATGCGATGTCTAAATCTCAGCTAGTCACCCTTGGCTCCCTGGAACTGATGGAGAAAAATAGACATCTCCACAAGAATGAGCCACCTCATCCCAAGGTATGCATGGGTAGGGTATATCCCCAGCCAAACGGCTTCTCTCACATACAAACCTTATCTCACCCTGGGGATTACTCATGTCTTTCCAATGGAAATAGGGAGAAATTACAAGGTAGATTCTATTTAAGAGAAATTTTCATGCTTTTGGAATCAGTTATTTTCTTTTGTTCCATTTGCCATACCAAATTCCTTTCTTTTGTGGATCAACCCGATCTCATTTGACATCATCTGAGTCAGATGATTGTTTTAGGTTACCTCTGAAACATTAAGGAAGTGCAGTCCCTGTTCTGAAGTTGCCATTTCTGAAGCACTTGCACAAAGATGATAGGTATGTGGGGAAGACCCTGACTATGTACCTGCTGCCAAAGAACAACTACAGGGAGCACCAAAAAGCCAACAAGGAGGTAGATCTGTCCTTGCACTGCAGTTGTACAGTCTTCTATCTAGGGTACAACTGGATAATGTCTTACTTTCTGTAGACAGCACTGACATACGCCAGAGAAGTGTTGCAGTTACTTCCAGTACCTTTGGTCATTAATGTGATAGGTGCCTATACCTGTTTCTCAAATCTGGATGAGTTATTTGGGTATTTAAATAAGCGGTTAGGATCCTAACTGCAATCACTTGTCTTGGAAAAGTTCCAGTATGGATTTTAGCATTTTATTTATTCATAGCTGGCACTGACTTTCCTGGTGGTTTGTGGAGGTTGGAAGTTCAATGCAAGAGTGTGTCTTCAGTACACAGGCTTTTCGGGCTGACTCCCTCGTCTCTAACACCGAAGCAGAGAATGTGCAAATGTAGAGATAAGCAGCAGACAACAGAGATAAGAGGTACAAAGCATCCTCTCAAATTTCAGGCTCAGTAAAATAAAGCAAATATAAATATTGAAAAGGATGTTCAAATATTAGTATACAGAATTATCTCATTTGTAACTATTGTATGTAAAGTGATAAGGGTGATATTTAAACCAGCACAAAGAATGAAAAGTTCACGAACACGAGCGCATTTGAATATGTTTTGCTAAATTTAAATTACTTCAGTATTAACAACTGTGTTTTAAAAGGATGTAAAATAACATTGACCTGAATGTAGAAAATCTTGCATTTAATTCATTTCAATTGTGTTTTTTTGCTATTGAAGGAAATAGGATTATGGAAACTGGCAATGCATGGAGAAAAATTCTTAAAACCAAATACCAAAAGGAATACCAGCTGGAAAATGCAACATTAGTCCTGAAAATTTCTCCGCAAAAGGAAAAAATCTCTTTTGTTGTTTAATTTTTTTAAAAAATGCAGTCCCAGGAATACATAAAATTAGACATAAACATTATGTAGCAATTTTTGTACTTACTACGCTAAAAGGTTTGCTGCAGTTCATCCAGAAGTTACAGAATTGCTCCATGAATCTGAATGCTTGTGTTATGCTGGAGGGCTTAATATGTATTAGATTTATGTATCTTCAAATTCACCAGATTACAAGGTGCCAGTCTCATCACAGGCACTGCTAAACAGTCCATAAACATTAGACGTACTTGAATGTTGTCAGTCTTCAGAGAGTCAAATTTTCACCAATATTCCGCAAAAAAATCTGACTGTAGACCAGAAAAAGATGCTCATTTCTCTAAGATTACCAACAGCTACTTCTAATCACCATCAAAAGAGAGGGTGATCATGGTTTTCCCATCTGTGCTTTTTTTCCAGTTTTTTTATTGCATTGAACAACAAAAGTCATAGAAGAAGAATCGCAGAAGTCTGGGGAAAAGAGACTGATGTTTCCTGCTTATCCCAGTGCTGATATGGATTTCCCCTCCTATTTCAAGCATGATTCAGGCCATCACCTGTTCAAGGTTTTGGGGGGCAGCTTTCATCAGCTGCAGTTTTCACAATTCAGGATTCGCATCATATTCACACCCATGTTTGTCTGCAACTGCTCTTCCCACATTAAACCCAGAGGATGAGGTAAGTGGCCTTGTTCAACCCAGCAGTTTGCAGGTTTACTCACTTATTGTAATTAAATTATGAAGCTCTTTGACTGGAATCATCCCAATTTCCACTGAACCAGGGAGGAGAGATTCGCTGGCTTGACTTGCACTTGACAAGGTGATATCTGGGTTGCACCCTCTTTGCCAGTAAGTTTTTTTAGTATTTTTTGTCCTGAGGTGCCTGTGGAAGAGGGACAGGCACACCCAGGATCCATCCTCCCCAGATGGAGTCAAGGAACCTGTCCTCTTCTCACAGTCTTCTCGGGGATGTGCAAACCCCAGTGACTCTGAGGTGTCCCACCACCCCTTTGCTTGGTGCTTAGCATTGGGCTGGTGCACAGGGAGCAGAGAGGGCTCAGGACTCCTCAGGCAGAGGGGAGGACACCCCCCCTTCTCCCCCCAGTGAGTCTTGTAACCCCTGAGCTGTGGAGTTAAGTGGAGAAGACCTGCTGCTTTGTGGGGACCTGACGTAAGTAGATCTGCTCAGAAGTAGACAAGCAGGTACCTAGAGAAAGTTACATGCGGATAAAAGGAACATTTAGAGTTGAACAACAACTGAATAGGGGCTTTGATAGTGCAAGTTATCAATTAAGGACTTCAGACCCTTTTTTTTTTATTTAAGCCATACATACACAAGAGGGATTCTTCTCATTTCACAAGAGCTGTCTACAGTTCACTCACGAAGTCTAACACACATCTAACACACACACAAACACACACGTGTAAAGCATGATAGAGAATGGAGAAATAAAGGCAAGTAGCTAGGACAAAAGTTGGCAAATTTTAAGAAAAATAATAAACTGTATGCAACTAAAGTTCATCTCAGACTCCATGTTCATCCAGTGTCACTGACCATAGTTACTGTCTCTTCCTCCCACTTTCCCACCTCTTCTGCCCAGGAAAAAAATGACTACCTGGCTCTAACCTCAGCCAATGCAGGCTATGTGTCTGTAACCTGTATGTGTAGGCTCTACATGTAGACCCTCCTGTCTCTACTGGCAGGATCTGGAGTCACACTGTCTCTCTATTTATGTCCCTCCTTTGCAGCACCTCCCTTGGCCATTATCTTTCCAGTCAAAAGTTGCTCTGTGCCATGAGCTCTAAACCTGTTAACCCCACTCTAAAAGACAGCCTTTGATATTTCTCCCACACAGTGGAAAAACAGCAGCCAAATCTGACCTCTCTCGGGTTTCAAACAAGTGCTGAGCTCGACCACTGTCAGAGCTAATCCTGGGCGTGAGCTGTAAATTGTGTGGCAATGCAGTGTAAATAACCCCTTCTTGGATGAGCTGTCTGTACAAACAGAGCCACTGAGGAGGAAAAGGACACGGTATTTCTATTGTCAAAGGAGTCCAAATATTTCCAGAGAGGACCTGGAAATCTTTTGGCCTATTAATTTCATGAAAAGTTCTTCACAACTTCTCCGAAATCCAGCCAGCCTGGGAGAGCCGCAGCTGTACTGAAACCTCCAGTTAATCCAAACCTAAGTTAATTGCAGCCCTTTCTTCACAAAGGGCTCTGAGAGGTTCAGAGCACGCACCATCCCCACAGTACATCCATATTTCTCAAGGAGACCACATGCCTCTAAAAGGCAATGGGGACCAACCCCATTCCTTCAGAGCAAGAGAATACAGTTTGCTTCCACGTTAATGGGCAGATGACGTGATATCCATATTTTTTCACTGAAAAAGGGAAATACAGGATCTCCAACATATTTGACTCTTTTCTGTGTACAGCCACGTTGATGTTAAGGACAAATGTCATTTGCTTTTGCATCTGGGAGTAAAGCAGAGCTTGCTGTGTGTCCTCAGAAGCTCTCACATTTTTCTCTGAAAACTCTGCAATCTTTTTTTTTCTAACCAGAGGAAGGTATTGTCATTTCTGATCCAGAAAAAAAACATGAGATTTCCTCCTCCACCGTAGCCAACATCAAGTTTAAGACACACAGCAGTTTCATGCCCAGCAGAGTTAATAAAACATGGTTTCCCAGAGCTTTGCATCATCTTTGGAGCTACCCCAGATTCCTCCCTTGTCCCCTGCATGGCACTGCTCCAGCAGAACTCTTCTGTCAGGAGAGTGTTTTGCAGAATCTAATCTAGGTTAGGAGCAAAAGTTTCAATAAATGGAAGCCTTGCAAGCTATGGACTTGCCTTAGTGTTGATTTACAGGTGTCACATTGGATCCCAGCCATAGCTACCTGATAAGACAAAACAGAGAAGCAGGTTTTTTACAGTCATAAAGCTGTTACCATTTATTTTCTGTATAATTATCAGGTGAAATTCACAGATGGAGTCCCTACATTTGAGTTCCTAGAGGTCCTGGGGATTCCCAGATTGCAGATCTGTTCACGTCAAATCGCTATCAGCAGCACGCTGTGGACTCTGATGGGAACCGGCTTTGACAGTTTATCAATATTGTGAAACTAAGGAAAGATACCCTGCTGTCCAGCATCCTTCCACCAGGAAAGCTCCAGGAGTCAATGATTTAAATTAGCTGCTGGCTGCTTTCTCTTTCGAGTGTCTGCATCTTTCAGAGGCCACTACTTGGTCTAAAGGAATCACCAGTAGGTCCTCCTCCATCCGAGGATGAATATTCGTAGTGATTGTTCCAAGCTCTGCCTCTCCCACCAGCCCAGCTGCCTCCAATACTTTCAGTCAGTGTGTCCCTTCAAAACAGGTTGTATGTACAGTCCTCTATTCAAAAAGGGTGTCGAGACCAAAGAGCATGTCACAGCATGCCACCGCATATTGGTGACAAAAAAGTCCCAGCAGGAAGGCCCAAGCCACAGCTTCCCTGTTTGTGTTCTCTAATAAGCTCCTTAGATAGAAGCTGATAATCCATAGGGTACAACTACCACACATTTTCCTATGGGTTATCACCTTCTGTCGTGTCTCCAGGCATTAGCAACCTCTGCATATATCCCAGTTCATGCAAAATGTCTTCGAATGTCGTACTCAGACATTTTCCAGTGTGTTTTATTACTGCACAATTACAATGTGCAAAGCACAAAAGCTCGGATACGCTTTCGTTAGTCCTTTGAAAGAGTGCAGACCTCCTGCCTGCTAGTCTGTCCTCTGAATGCTTTTCCACAAGACTTGCAAGCTTCCCTTTAGTCCATTTCCATGGCGACTGATACTCTGCTGAATATTTTTCAGACCTGTCTGAGACAGGTACCCAACTTTGGAACCTCTTCATCCTATTTACTACAAAATACGTAAAAAAAGGGCCACTGCAGAATGCCTTGTGTGTCACCCTATTTTTGGCCACTGGATAGACCTAAAATGGGTATGGGAATTCACATCATGACTCCTCTGTTTTGCAAAATAGCAGCTGGCTTTTGGAAAAAACACACTTCTTTGCTTCAGATGGCAAGTGATGTAAAAATGTTTCTATGGGGATGTACCACTCGTGCCCTTTAGACTAGCACTTATTTTGGCTGTGCTGCTTCCCTTTCCATTCTGTCATGTTGGTCAGGGTCACTGACAGATGCATTGATGTGTTTGTTCCCAAATTATCAGGAAGATTCTCCTGTGACTTTTTCTTGGGAAAAAGATGGAAGGTGCATGCAGACCAGCGTATTTTGGAAAAACCAGATGTAAAGTTGTGGTGTACATTAGCTGTAGATTCTGGTAGACAGTGTTCTCTTTAGTAAGCCACTTTCCACATTTCAGCTAAGCTTGAACTTGCCATGGTGAACACTATCAGAGCTGGCAGCACCATATACATCACTATCTACTAAGCTGACTGAAGTGCCTGGAAGGAGAAGACCGGGTTCATTTAGCTGATCCTGCTCTTCCCTTCCGAAGAGATCTCAAAGGGAAGGAAGCAGATAATGACTCATATCCCTTAATCATGGAGGGATTTGGGGGCATCCCGTAGAGCTCAGGGCTACCGCTGTTCATATCTAACATATGTGGGCAGCTGCTGGGCGAGGGACTGGTGATGAAGATCTGTATGGTGAAGACCCAAAGCTCCATCTCTTGCACTCGGTATACTCTGTCTTATCCCGTATAGCTGGCTGAGCAAAGGAAGAGCACGTATAAAACCACAGATACCCAGATCCACTCCAACTCATGCAGAAATCACATCTGAATGACAAACATCAAAGATGCTTCTGCTTTCCTAAATAGAGAAAGCATGATGGGATATGGGATAATCATTATGCTTTCTTCTAAGCTCCTGAAATGTCAGGAGCAACACATGATAAACCCTAACACTTCTGACAAACGAGAGCATTAATAATAGCCAAGGACAGGCAAACTGCCTTCACATTAAAATACTGCAGGTGTCCCAGTGGATGTGTGATGAAGACCTTACTGAAACACATATGACATAGACATACATTGCTGCTCAGCAAAAAATAACATCAAAGTAGTAAATTAATGATGCACTTCATATTCTCCACTGCCTGCCTAATAAGCTAAATCACTTTAATGGTCTTTATTTGCAAATCCCATGACTGGCCTGATAACTTTACCCTGTCTCTTTCCTTTCCACTGGGAGCCGCACCAGGCTTGAAAGTTCAGCTTTGGCAGAGAGGTGCCAGCTCAGACTTGGTGGCTGCTGAACAGCAATGAAAACCTCTCCCAGGAAACCATGTCACTTTTACACTCATTGTTGGGAGGGTGTTGAACTGCTGATTGAAAAGAAAATCTTCAGACTTCAGAGCTATTTCTGAAATTAGAAGGCAAAAAAAAAAACCAGTTCATCAGTAAAAAGCGAATTTTTCACCTTCATACTTCTTTCTTACTACACCTTGAAACTCAGCATTTTTCCTTGATCTATAGATTCATAGTCGAAAACTGGGGGAAGGTGAATTTTTCCCATGTGCATTTCTGAGTGCTTATAGTCTTCCACAAATACTTCTCTTTTTTAAAGTAAGGAGGATGCTAAGAAGAGTGACAACTCTTTATCTGTATTCAAAACAACAGCGAAAACAATAGTTATAATACTTCATGCATGCTGTGTATCTGCAAAGCACTGCAAAATAATCCATCATTATTACTTTTATTGCCTCAACAGCAGTAAGAAATAACTTGCATTGTCATTGTTTTAGCAAGTGCAGGGGGTTTGCACCTAGATTTCACTGGCTTTGGCGTAATTTAAATTATATGTTAATTTAGATATTACAGAAAGTACAGAAGGTACTGAGTGCAATATTAAATTTTTGTGAAAAAAAAATATGTCTTTTGCTTCCAGATATATGACCCAGTTGTCCCTTGTGTAAACTGTATGAGGCAGAGACAAGCACAAACAGAGAAATTGTGGAGCACGACACATTTGGATTAATTACCGTTTGGAAACCTTCTTCCATCTTAGATTCAGATGTTTTAGAAGTGGATACAACAGTCATAAGATTCTGAAGGGAAGGGAGACGATGGAAGGGTTTGAAACGAATTCATTTGAGCTTCATTATACACCCCTCAGACAGTTTCTGAAGAAAAACAAATCAATCAGCAAGCTGGAAGAGTACGGAAATTATTGTTTCTTAAAAGGGTGGAAAAGACATAGAAAAGAGAACAAAGGTAAAACTGAAAGTAAAAGTCATTTGAAACATATTTTGAAGAATATATTTCAAAGCTGCCTTAGCAGATTTTTCAAAGACGATGTAGAGAGAGAGGGCTGAAACATTGCAAAAGGAAATGTAGCCATTTACAACCCTGCAAAGAAATAATTAAGAGATGCTGAGTAAGTATTTGCTAAAGGTTATTGGAATTTACTAACCTTTCAAGCGAGAGGGGAGAAAACAGAAAAAATAATTTTCAGAACACTTTCTCCAGTTTCTCTAATGCCCAAATCCTGGCAGCTCAACAATGTCATTACCTGTTGCACCATTAATGAAACAGCCTAAACACCAAAACTGAAAGAGTTTAGCCAGGAAAATGGTTCTACTTTGTGACTCAGTAGTAAATGCCCCAAAGTGCCAGTGCTCAACCCAAAATTCACAGTGATGCAGGCTGACACCAGTAAATCATCACTAAGGCAAGTCTTTAATTTCCAGGCTGTTTTTCCTCCTAAACTCTGCTTTCCGTGCATAGGGGAGCACAGGCATATCTGACCCATGGGACAACTAACCACCCAGAGGGACTCCGAGGAAGAAGCAATAAAGAAGAATGACACAAATTACACCAAATGGCTGAACGAAAGGAAAGAACAGCAAAGGGGTGAAGGTAGAGGACAATGCAACATTTGAAGATCTTTTGTAAGAGCTTTTTAGAACATAAGCCGTTCTGCATGCTAAAATGATTTCATTAATGTCAAAGATTCACTTAAAAGGCCAATATTTTCATTAACATTCCTCATCTTTAGTTATTAAAAATACAGCAATTCACTATTTAATTGACCAGTTTCAGTTTTAATCTCTTCCTCACTTGTCAGTTTTAACAGTTTAATTAAGACGTTCCGTATTATCTCTCCATGGGATAATTTCCTATTGCTGCCACATGCTTCCTGGTGTTCATCCTCATTTTTATCCAAGGAAGAGATGTAGCAGTGTTTGTCAGCACCTGTTTGTTTCATCTAAATCTGTTAATTTCCTTCTAATGACAGCAATTTCACTCCTCCTACTCAGCAGCTCACTCTTCATCAGGGTTCAAACTTCAGCCATCAACTTTGCAGGCTGTCAGGATAAATTTTCATGTGGACTGGGGGTATGCACGGTTATCAGGAGGGAGAACCTCCTGTTGCTTCTCATAGAGTTTTGCCTTCGTTCCTCTGTCTGCTGTTGATCCCTTTCTTATTACCTTATTTAAACAATTTGTAGATGCTTTATTCTCTGTGTTCCCGCACAGAACTGAGAGAAATGTTGTATTTCTGTTTTGCAGAATGAAGTAAAACATTTCAGTTCAGAAGTGCTTTATCCTAAAAAAAAAGTAACCTTAGAGATCCATATTAAGTTTCCAGGACTTTGCGACAGGCCTGCTGTTATTTCACAGAGGTCCACAGGTGTGGATTTGTTGTGGGAGGAGAGTTAAAAGGGACTCTCATGCTCTTGTACTCTACATCACATTGTGTAGGTACAGCAGCTAACCTGCCCACCCCTATCCCAGAGCAGCAGGATACAGCCCCATGGATTTTTCATTTGTTATGGTAGGCTATGCCCACACTCAGATGAGTGCTGCTTCCATTCCAAGCTATCTAGAAGCCATACAGCTACATTTGGCAAAGGCACGGAGCCCAGACTAGTAGGACCTACTGAGAGACTGTGCCTTTCAAACTGGGCTTAGTATCACCCTAATACAGCAGCACGGCTTGTGGGCGTGTTGGACAACTGACACGTGCAGGCCAGGGGACCATGAAAACTTAGCGTAGCCTAGAAGCATTGTAGGCACATAGTGTTTGGTGCCATCTTACGGCCTATTGCTAAAAGCCTGTAATTAGGTCACTTTCACTGAAAAACCATCAGCCAGTAACACCAGCCTCGAGAAAGTCAAATTCATGACCCATTTCCTGTGAAGTTGGGAGACTGGTTTGAGAAGCATAAGATTTTCCAAAAAATAATGAACCTGTGGTTTCCAACCTTTTCATTAACTTCCAGGCTGTGTTACCAAGCACATTCATAAGATTGTAAACCTTCTGGGACTTTATTGCTGTTTCTTCTTAATATCTCAGCCCTGGGTCGTGGCAACACAGTGGGCTGTAAGAGGTTGCAGATATTTGATTTTCTTGATTGAAGGCTCTTCAGTGAGGATCTGCCATGTTGTGCTATCCTTTATACCAGCACAGGTGTTGATACCAGTACTAGGTGTGATTTGACATCTGTTACAAAGGGTGAGATTCAACCACCCAACTTTGTGAGATCACACAGGGTGCCTCAAGCTCAGCAGGATCGGCTTGGGCTTCCATGTTTGCAAACGTGTTTAAAAGAGGAGAAGCTCTTCCCAACTCTCCCAAAATGACAGGCTTCACATGAAACCAAATCCTGAAGTCCTTCCATAAGTCCCACATCAAACCAGACCTATTGAACACACGCTTATGTCATTTCATTAACATCAAGCACAATCTGATGTCCCACTGAAGTAGGGATTGTCAATACATCTACTTAGCTGAAATACACACTTTAGTACCCTCCTGAGTACGTATATTTTTCTGCACATGCTGAAGAGTTTTCCTGGGTGGGATCTTCTAATTTCAAAAAATCTCTTTGACCCTAGTGTAAGTGCAAGTGAGAACTTCAGGACAATCCCAAAGACCCTGCTGCACAGACTACACAGTTTTCTAGGAGATTACAGGATTTCCCATTCAGCAGAAGCTGGAAAATTTATAGTAAACTTGTGTGTCCTCACAACCTAAAGGCAAATCTGCACTAAACAGCCTTGTCTGAAATCAAAATATCAAGGAGCATAGACAGTATAGAAAATGTCAAGCTGCTGCTTGGAAAAATTTTTTTATCTGATGCTTTATCTGGTGATTTTGATACCATCTAAACCGAGCATTTACTGGAGTTCAGTTACAGACGGATCGTCTACCTGCTCCAGAAGACGGGATATATATAACTATATTTGTTCAATACAAACCCATAAAAATCTACATTAAAGTAAGAAGAAATCTTTTTTTCAGTATGCCTTCAGGTCTTATTTGTTTTTCTGTACTCTCAGAGCTCAGCAGTTTGTCCATCAAATTGATTCACAACACAGAAAAGAGTAAATAAGTGATAATTTTCTATTTAAAAGTTCCCTGTCAAGGAACCAAGCCAAAGTCTCAGTATTGGCAAAGGGATTCTTTCTACTTTTATCAGTGGACATTAAACTGAACTTTTAGTTTATTGGTCTGGAGAAAAACCTATGGCAAGTGTGAAAATGTACAGGTCTAGCCCTGAAAGTGACTTTAGTTTAAGACATGATCACATATAAAGTTTATATAAACTTTTCCCCCAGAAATGGTCTGTTGATTAAAATGTACCAAGCCAACATTCAGCTGCTCAGTCCTAGTCCCGTATAGCAGACAAGGGCACAAAGTTTTCACCAACAGATCATAGGATTACAACCTTAGTGCAGAAAGCTCCCTACGATGATAAGGATGAGAGGGAATACCCGTTGGCTTGGCTGGCTAAATCTCCTCCTACCCTCAAATGAAATACAACACAAGCTGAAACAGAACACATTCATATTCTCCGCACATAAATCCAGGACACGTGCTAAGAGATTTTATGGCTATTCACAGCATTGTAAGAGATTTCGCTTCTAGTCACTTTTACCTTGCAGGCAGCAATGTTAAGACATCTCAGATTTATGAGCTTGCAACACATCCACCCCAAAACTGATTTTCTCTGCTGCCTGCCAACAACATTCACAAGTCATCTCTGACCCAACATGTAAGGCAGTTATACCCCAGGCTACTGAACTTTGGTTTGATCTCAAGGTTAAGGAGCCCAAGTTCTGGCATCATTTTGGACAGGAATTCACCACTCTCCCAGGCAGCAGAAAGGACCACTGCATCAGGCAGGACTGCAGTCTCAGTTAAGTCATTATCAAATCCTAGACTCAGGCTTTGACAACCTTAAAACCAACTTTCTGCCACTTTTAACTGTGGATTATTACTTTCTTTCCTGATTCTTAGATATCTGGGGTACCCCTACATATCTGGCACTACCTATCTGGTAAGGAAACCTCCCCAAAGGAAATGAAGACTGTTCTACATTCTCACAGATGCAAAAGGTAGGAGGTGATGCAGTTCGGCACAGGCTGTAAAAGCATAGCAGGTAAAGAATTTACTTCTCCTTGCAGGCATTCCTGCTAGCAACTGACAATGCCAGTCGGCTGATGGAACTTTTTATTTTATTTCTGAGTATCTTTAGCTGAGGAGATTCACAAGGATTACTTTCTGTGATAAAAAATTGCTTCCTTCCACACAGCCCAATTCTAGTCACTTAATTTAAAACCCGAGCAAGAACACTGTCCCAGATAAAATATAGAATTTGCAGAGTCAAAGCAATTGCTCTCTTCTCAGAGACTGTGCCAGCCTTGAGACAGACAGACAAAAACAGTGCACACTGATGCCTTTGTGCAGCCAGCTCTTCCAAATGGCAGGTACCATGTGACGTTATGCACCAAGGTCTTCTCCTGCCAGCACCTTCTCCTGCTCAGTCCATCAGTCCTTGTGTGATAAGAAGGCTGCTAACGTATCTTTAAAAATCTCCTTCTCAAC
Source organism: Dromas ardeola (assembly GCA_013398915.1). Classification (NCBI taxonomy): domain Eukaryota; kingdom Metazoa; phylum Chordata; class Aves; order Charadriiformes; family Dromadidae; genus Dromas; species Dromas ardeola. The sequence continues at coordinate 89,309 of VYZM01002161.1, read as the reverse complement.
AGAGGATCCCCAGGAGGTAATGTTAATCAACAAAATCATTCAAAAACGGGGCTAGATGATGCTCTGTAAGTCATGTTACTCAACACCTTCCTCTGATCCCTCATAGGTATAACCTATCACCAGGAAAACCTCTCTAATAGGCACTGTCCTGACCTGTCTGTAATACTGTCCAAAGACAATGATCCAACGAATTCCCAAGGTGGTCTCTTCCAGTTCACATCTGAACCTCTTTTTTCTTAGTAAAGCTGATTAGTTCCTATCCTACCGCTCAATTACAGAGAATAATGATCACCACTCTAGTTGTATCAATCAGTTTAAATACTAAAAGTGGTTGTCATGTCTGCTCACTGACCTTCTTTTCTAGAAAGAAGACAATTCCTTCAGGCCTTTCTTATACAATCCAAAGTTTTTATCGTCCTTGTTCCTATTTTCTGTATGTCTCCTATGTATTCTCATTCCACTTTACAGATTGGTACCAGTTCTCCAACTGAGGTCTCACCAGCACTGTGGAGAAACATACGTTTATTTCCATGTGCTTTGTACATTACACTTTTGCTAATACCTCCCCAGAAAGGCTCCAGCTTGTACTCCACTCCAACTCTCAAATGCTTTTTCACAGTACAGCTGCACTGGCAGATATTTCTCATTTTATAGCTGCCTTTTACATTTCTCTTTCCTAGCCACAGTTCTTTGCTCTTTCCTTGGTTGAACTCTTTCTTGTTGATTTTGGATGACTTCTCCAATATATCTAGATTGTTTTGAGTTAAAATCCTGCCTGTCAAAGTGCTTTCAATTCTTACCAATTTTGTTTCATTTGAAAAGATTATAAGCATTAGCCATATTCCATCCTCTAAGTCATTAATGTCTACACTGAGTAAAACAGACAGACCTCTGCAGGAGTCCACTTAAAATGTGCCGCTAATTTAAGACAGAATAATTCTTAACAGTTTCTAGAGCAATTTTAATGTAATTATTCACCCAACCCATCATCGTTTCATCTGGATGATATTTCCCTAACTTGCTTATGCAAGACAGTGCCAGAAGTCGTACTCAGGTCAAGATATATCACACCTTTTACTTCCCTTTAATCAGCCAAATAGATGGTTTAACACGACTTGTTCTTGACTAATCCATATTAGTTGGCATATATCACCAAATTATTCTCTGTGTGGGCCTGTAGAATGCTCTATTCACTAGATCCTCCTTTTTCTCCTTCTTAGAGATCTGTGCAATGTCCTTCACCTGCCCTCTGGAGCCCTCTTTGCCAGGATCTCTCAGAGGTGGTTGCAGGTGGATCAGAGACTGCTACAGTTCTTCCCTAAGTGCCCATGGGAGGGCTCCTTTGGGACCGGACAGCTAAAATGCCTCCAATTTACTTGAATATAAATATTCTTTATCATGACCTTTTTTTTTCTGGTGTAAACTTGTATCCCTATCTTACAACTCATTGCATTAAGTATCTAGTCACAGTTAACCTTTTGGGAAAAACTAAAGCCAAAAAAAAGGGAACTGAAGGCATGAGCCTGCCCCATGTCATCTGCTGGGCTTGTCTCTTTTCTTCTGCCTTCAAACAGCCTTTTCTTGATGCTTTTCTCAAACCTCACCAGTTAGAACACATTTTGTGCAACAGTCTCTCTGTCCTTCCCCCTGTGTACTTTACCCGAGTCCAATAACCAAGCAGAAAATAGCAATCAGTTTCTGTGTAAGAAAATGGACATATTGGAGAACTTTGTCTCAAATGGGCATTCATGTAAGTACCTGCTTTTCTTCAATACCTATTGTTTTCAAGTGCCTTTGCCTGCATTCTGCATCCATACAAACAAAGGGCATGCTCCTTTCAGCAGCTCTCTGGATACAGCCTGCTGCAGCTGAAGCTGTAGTTGATAGCTGTTAAAGCACCAAAAAATGCCTAAAATGCAGCTTTCCATGTGAATTCATATGGGCACAAATGGAGACACTAAGGCTCCTTTTTGAAAAATTAACCCATACCGTAAGTTAGCCGAAATGAAAGCAATAGAGACATTCCTTCTGGCTGGCCAGAAATATGCATCTAAAATAGCAAAGACATTACTGGCACACGGTATGTTAATAGAATTAACATTTTCAGGCTAAGCCTATTATCTCTGCAGTTCATTCTGTCAATCTTAAAAAAAATTGTAAAATCTTATCTTTTTTAAATCATGCATTATGCAGTGGTTATATAAGATTTAAGCACCTAAAGTTTTGCCGATCAACAAGTCTTGAGCACTAGCACCAGTCAAACATTTTCCTACAGAATATTTTTTCCACTGAAAAAAAATGCTTTGACAAAACGGAACCTTTCTGTAGGCACATATCACTTGCAGTGAAATTTCATTTTGCAAAAAAAAAAAAAAAAGAAAAGAAGAAAAAATTCAGTCCTCTTCAGTCCTCTCAGGACATTCTGCCAATGCAGTTCTTTCAGTCCTTTTCAAAACAGAAGGTTTGAGTTTTTGGCTTAAAATGATATTTGATTTTGCAATGTCATGGTATTAAGAAACAAAAGTTACTCAAAGCATTTTAGTGTTATCACTAAACTGGAACAGTCAAGCAGATTTCCAATTATTTCTTAATTATTTTTTCAGGAAGTGTCAAAATCTGACAGGTTTAGTTTAAAACAAATTCTAACATTTTGAATCTGACGGTTTAGTTGAAAACAAATTCTAACATTTTGAAAACTCCTGCAAAAAAGGACAATCTGGTTCTTTCTTTCTAGTATTTTTTATTTGCATTTCCATCATGACTTTTACTTACAAGATACTTTTTTCTTTCTATTCATAATATGCTTAAGAAACTATGGCATGTATACCTTGTTATATCCAAAACATTTGTCTCCCAGTAAACACTACAGACAGCCTATGCATCACTTGCTAATTCAGTTGGGATGGATTTGGTATTAAGAATGTTTTTACCAAGTCATTTCCCTCATTATTTTTAGTTCTGCTATTACATCTTTCCAAGTCCATATTCTTAACATGGTTTTTTTCGGCAGGCAGTTGTCCTGACTGGCGGCTGAACAACCTGTATACCTGTATATGAATATATGAACATATGCGTACTCTTGTTCCCTCACACTTGCATGCGTATCTGGGCCCTTAGGCACTCAAATGATGACAACTTGCATCTGCAATTACCTGTCTTTCACATGAAGTACAAAGATAGGCACAAGTCATGAGGCTTGGACAACAGCACAAAATACCTTCATTTGCCATTTGTTTCTTTGAGAAATTCCTTTTAGGTATATTCATCAAATAAACTTATTTACCAGTGCTTTGCAGCTTAAGCTAAGTTTTCCTGAAGTATAGTATTAGGTATTTCCAACACAGACCTCATTCTTCTTTCTTTAAATAATTCCATCTTAAAGAACAAACAGTGGCTTTAATTTTCACAGAAAAGCTGAAATATAAAAAAAAAAAGAAAAAAAAAAGCTGACTGGCAGCTATTTTTAAAGGGCAAAGACTAAAGCACAACTTTTGATTTCCTGTTTCAAGTGGGTGGAATTAATTTTTCATCTGAAATGTTTTCCATTCAGACACTAACAAAATATATTTAATGCTATTGCAATTACAAATTGATTCATTTCCATGCTGCTACTATTGACACTCAATTATGCAGCCTGCATAGGAAAAATAATAAATGCAGTTTTAAATAAGCTGTTACAGTTTAAGTCTGAATAAAAAATCAGGCAGGTAACAAACACACTGAGCTGTTACAGATAAAATACACAATTATTGCAAATAATATTTTAGCAAGAAAATATTTCACCATATTTATTTGAGATTCTAATGACAGCTTAAACAACCTTTGCTGAGTACCAGGTTTTTTTCATTCCTACTCCAATGGTGCTGGCAGCCAGATGTTAGTGAATCACTAGCACTGGGTTCAGAAGTTCAGACTTTCCCAGTAAAGTGGCTTGCCCGAGTTGTTCATAACACACATGTCCTCAACAGAAGGGGCTCCGCTAAAGTGCATAGTAAGGCTGAATAGTCACTTCTTGGACTAGATGATGTTGGACTTCTTCGACTAGATGATCTTTAAAGGTCCTTCGCAGTTCAAACCATTCTATGATTCTTAAAGAAAGCAGCCAGCACACAAGGTTTCCAGGCTGACTTTGCTAAAAATTCCAGATTTTTCCACAAATCCTTTGAAATATCTTGTACTGGATAAAATGGGTGGAAAATATGGCCATTTTCATGGTTTATATTTCGCCAAAGGTCTTTCAGAAGACTGTTTTCATTGTGGGTTAACCCCAGCAGGCAGCTTATAACCCCCACATAGCAGCTCGCTCACTCCAACCTGGTGGGATGGGGGAGAGAATCAGAAGAGAAAAAGTGAGAAAATTCGTGGGTTGAGATAAAGACAGTTTAATAGACAAAGCAAAGCATCTTTCCTGGATATGGTTAAACATCAGCAGGCAGATGTTTAGCCAGATCCAGGCAAGCAGGACCTCATCATCGCTAACAGTTACTTGGGAAAACAAACACCATAACTGCAAACATCCCCCTTCCTCTTTCTTCCCAATAGCATTTATTGCTGAACACACCACCTTATGGTGTGGGATATCCCTTTGATCATCTGGGGTTGGCTGTCCCAGCTGCGTCCCTCCCAACTTTGTGTGCACCCCAGCTGACACTCGTTAGCAGGGCAGTGTGACAAACAGGAAAATAGTCCTTGGCTCTGCGCTAGCACTGTTCAGCACTAACTAAAACATTGGTGTGTTACCAACACTGTTTTGGTCACAAATCCAAAACATAGCACCATAAGAGCTGCTATGAAGAAAAGTAACTCTATCCCAGACAAAACCAGTACAGTTATGGAAGGAGCATGATCCATCTTCCACTGGTGTCATTGTCATCTGTGGAGATCAGGACAGACTTCCTCATCTTCTTGGTGGAGGAGGGGAAGGACCAATTAGAAAGTTTTTAATTTCTTAAGTTACCCTGTTTACATGTCAGAGTTAAGACACTATTCTAGTTTCTACCAGCTGACATCAATCAGAGCCTAGGTGTAAGATGGTCTGAATGATGGAAGGTTCATAGTGACAGCTAGATGAAATCCCTGAGAAGGTACGCTTAATACTCCATGGCCTCTGCCCTTCACCCAATATTGTCCTGCCTCTAATCCTTAGAATCATAGAATTGCAGAATCATTTTGGTTGGAAGAGAACTTTAAGGTCATTGGGAGACAGTTAAGTCCAACAGTTAACCAAACACTGCCAAGTTACCAACAAAGCACATCCCTCAGCACTACCTTTACACATCTTCTAAATACCTCCAGCGATGCTGACTCAACCACTTCTTTGGGCAGCCTGTTCCACTGCTTGATAACCCTTTCAGTGAAGAATTTTTTCCTTATATCCAATTTAAACCTCCCCTGGTGCAATTTGAGGATGTTTCCTCTTGTCCTATTGTCTGTTACGTGGGAGAAGAGACCGACCCCACTGCATTACAACCACCTTTCAGGTAGTTGTAGAGGGCGATAAGGTCCCCCCTCAGCCTCCTTTTCTCCAGACAATGACCTTATTTGTAAGGATTACGAAATGGTCTGTGTCTACACAGGAACCAGTACATAAAGCTGTGGCCAATAACATGGCTGTGGGGCAGAGACCTCTTCTGGCGTTATTTATTTATGAGGAGTAAGGGTCACTGCAAGCATTGCCTCCCTTAAATGTTCCTGTGGCTCTGAACTGGGGAGGAGCATACAAAGGGCAATACAGATGCCCCAGTGCTTGCGTCACTGAGTCAGTACAAGAGCCGGTGAGAGCCTGTGTGAGGTTCTACAATCATGTCCTTTCAGATGTTTCTCCATTTGGGACTTCAACTCCTCATGATTCTTTTAGATTTCTGTAATTCCATTTTTGCACCATCAGGCATTTTTAATGCCACTTACCCTGAACTTCAACCCCCTTTATTTCCTAGTGTTTAAAGCTCAAGTACAGCATTAATATGAAATTTCCCAGATACTTTTGATTTATTTCTCTTTTGCAAGTCCTGCAGTAATTTATGGTGAAATGACAATTCACAACCAATTTTACAGAACAGATCCTTTCCAAGCTGTCTATAAACCTACTCCTACACACCCCTCAGAAGTTATGTCATGCAGCATTTGGTGCAATATCTGTTTCTCTGTGGATTGTGCAGCATAGCACTACAATCTTGACTTGTTTTTTTAAGAATTAGCGTGCACAGTGCATGCATTGCTGTGTGCTTAATTTACATTCACAGCTGACTCTTTCACCAGGCCTGACAGGGAAAATTATATTTATTGCAACTTAGCAGCAATGAAGACAGTGGAAATGGAGGCTAGTGAAATGTGTTTCTACAACAGAAGATGCAGTCAAATGAGACTAAAGCAATAAATTTGCACAGGTAGCCAGACTAAAGAATGAAGAACTTATTGCTGGAAAAGCAAATATCTGATGAATTTTGTAAGTGCTCTTATATGCTCTCTATAAACATGAAAAAGCTGAGCATGAAAGATAACAGTTTTCACTGAAGTTCAACTTCTTCAGTTAGCAACGACATACCCAGGGTCTTCTTGTCGCTTTTATAATTATATTGTGGAAGTGTACAAAATTTGTTCTCATTTAAAACAGGCAAATAAAATGTGACAAAGCAGATAAAGGAAACAAGACTAGTACACTTGAGACTCCATGTGAATGAAAATTTTATTGATGGCATTCAGAGCCCTCTGGAAACATTTGAGAGCTTGCTACCCTAGGAAATGTCCACTCCTTCACCCACACTCAAGCTCCTTTTTGCTCTATGCATTCTGCTGCTTTGCCAGTACCAAAACGGCTTTATGAAGATAATAACCCTTCTCTGCTTAAATAAAGTACCTCAAAAGAGAATTCTATTAGTATGCCAGTGTCGCAAGAAGGCTCAAGTGCCTTGAGGGTTCAATGAGTTGACTGCACATGGGCTTGGAAAGAATTGTCCATATAAGCTGCTTTGATGTATTTAATGAGTGGAAGCATTATTAGAAGCAAATGTTATACAGACAAGTGCCCATTCCCAAAATTTGTTTAAACAAAAGAGTGCTTCAGCCTGCTGATCTGACATTTCTCATTTCATGTCATCACTATTACTCAGCAGAGATAACATCGTCCATTCATTGCTTGTATTTTATGTAGGATTGATGGGTATCGCATGGACCTAGAGGGTATCACTGAACAACAAACACGAACTGCTGCAACTGAGTGACAAATCTTTGTCCTCTTACCTTGTTTTGATAACAAGGGTCTTATACAATCTTGCAAACATTGTCTGGTTTTTATGTAGTTTATTTGGAGGTGCTTCAAACGTTGCAAATTTCAGAAATCTTGAACTGCAGGAAAGTGTGAACAACCATTCATTTTGTCATACTGGCTCTCTCTTGACTACTTTGGCATAATCACTACTGATTAAAATCAAAGAGATAGGCTCTTAAGTCATTGAAGTCCTTCAGTGTTTATCTGCTTATATGACTGCCTCTATTCACTAGTAAAGTGTTAATCTCCCGCCATCACTTCTCTCCCAAAATAGAGCAGAATTACAAGACTCTAAGCTACTTCAGAACTGAAGAAGCCTTTCTTCCCTATGTCTTTGCAAGGATTGTCCTTGTCACATCAATTATCAATGCTGTTCCCCTCTTGAGTTTCCTGAGCCTTTTACAGGCAGAATAGGCAGGTGGGTGCAGACATTTTCTGATATTATAAAACAGAGCAACATTGTCAGAAGATTCACAAGTAGCAAAAGATAGGACAAGAGGAAACAGCCTCAAGTTGTGCCAGGGGAGGTTTAGATTGGATATTAGGAAAAATTTTTACACTGAAAGGGTTGTCAAGCATTGGAACAGGCTGCCCAGAGAAGTTGTTGAGTCACCATCCCTGGAGGTATTTAAAAGTTGTGTAGCTGTGGCACTTAGGGACATGTTTTAGTGCTGGACTTGGCAGTCTTAAGCTTATGGTTGGACTCAATGACCTTAAAGGTCTTTTCCAACCTAAATGATTCTATGGTTCTATGATTCTAAGATGGTAGCAAATTCCCGTACTATCTTATTGTATGCCAAAGTAGCATCACAATGGAATTTGGGGAAGTTTTTAGGGGGTTAGAAAATGGCTGCTTAGAAATATATCAAGATCTACACTGACAAACATATCCAAAAAGAATCATAAGATCTTGCAATGAAAACATATCCTCATAAGAGTACTTCTCACATTACGATCCACTTTCAATCCACTTCACCATTCATTTAAGCTTACACCACTGTGAATGTGCAAGGAGGTGAGAACTCACACATACATTTCGAGAATACACCCCTGGGCCTCCAGCTGCAGATAGGTCTGTTCAAAAAAGGTCTGCTGTCTTCCATCTATGCTCCTGCTATTCCATTGGAGGTCATTTCCATTTACTAAATACCATAAGATTGTTTTGCAGCGATGGGTGTTTTAAACCCTTGGCTTTGAGCTTACATGCTACCTTAGCTTATCAGAGCACATGGTTTCAGCAACAGCAAAGCTGTAGAATTACTTTTACAAATGTTGCTCAGCTCTCTGAGTGCTGGCCCTGTCCCTTATTGCTGTGTTTTATTGCCACGCTGCTGACAGCAACACCCCATCATATATTGGCCGTCCCATCATAAGTCAATTCAGCTGCACAGCACAAATTAACTCTGTTCTGGGAAGACATCATTCAACCAGCCAGTACTGTCTGGGGTTTTTTTTCCTTATAGCTGATCAAGAACTGACATGTGATGTGCTACATTTATCTCATCTCCCAGTAAGTTGAAAACAGGGATGTCTTCTTGTTCTGTGATTTTTGTGCAGTACATTTATGCTACAAATGCACTTCAGAGGCGCAACAGTTTATAGCCCGAGGGCTTTAAACAACAGTAGGTTTTCTTAAGGGAAGCAACGCTGGGAGCTGGGTTTGTTTCACCCACCTGGAGTTTCATGGACATGCAGAGAAAGGGACTCGGTCAGAAACCCACAGACTTCCAGAAGAAAAATGGTGGCTACCAGCATGCTCCATAACAGCTTGTTGAAACCAAATATTAGGCAACATTTCAGGGTACACAAGGAGAGCTTGAAAGCCCTGTTCATGGGCCAAGGGTTTATGAGAACAGCTCCTGGGGAACGGTTGAGCTGTCTCGCAGAGGAGTAGCAGTATAAGGGGCTGAATGTCAAAACCACTGGGGCACACACTGGGAGAAGCCAAGAGAAGGGGTGTATCAAGGGAAGCCTGAGGTACTGTCAGGCAGGAGAAGACCTCAGACTTTTATCTGAACAGACACAAAGTGAAATGGTGTAGACAGAAAAAAGTGGGGCACCTGCAGACATGAAGAACAAAGCTCACCAAAGCGAACGTGCACACTGCATATTCATTTTCTAGTCCAAATGTGAACTGGTCTAAACTAACAGCTTGGGTCTAGAAAGGCCATGTTAAGACAGCCAACAAAAAGACACATGGAAAAAGAATCTTACATCTAGTCCAACTCCCCTGCTAAAGCAGGATTGCCTAGAGCACATTGCTCAGGACTGCATCCAGACGAGTCTTGAAAGTCTCCAGAGAAGGGGACTCCACAGCCTCCCTGGGCAGCTTGTTCCAGTGCTCTGTCACCCTCACCGTAAAGAAGTTTTTTCTCATATTTGATCAGAACTTCCTATGTTCCAGCTTGTGCCC
>VYZM01002161.1:60198-77396 GCA_013398915.1 Dromas ardeola | reverse complement strand
AAAAACCACAGATCCATCGGCATCAGTGGAAACAAGCCAGTTTGTTGCTCTTCATGATCTAACCTCTACTCTCCAAGATGCTACCAAGTAGGGCTAGCCGAGCAACTGACCCACATGCCTTGCCCCAGGCAATCTCTTTTCTTGGACTCCTATCTTAGAATTATGCCTTCATCTTTAACAAATTGTTTTATTTTTAGGTAAATGCATTTGCTTGTATGACAGAAATACATGTAAATGCAATAACTGCATCTAATCTTCTCAAAAAAAAAGGTCATTTATGTCCATTTTATCTTCTGGTTAATGCATAAGACTTTAGATGTCACTTGCCTAACAGAAAACATCAGAAACTCTTTTGCAGTGCTAATCAGCCCTAGAAGGCCCTTGATCCAGCACAATGACATGCTATATGGGGAAACGCTTCTGTCAGTGTAGAAAATCAGATTGGGTCTTGAAACATTACATCATCCACAGATTATAGCAAGGTTGTTTTTGTTGCTCACTGAGGTTTCAGGAAACGAGATCAAGGCAAGAGTAGGAGCACGTCTGACGAGCTCAGATTCCATGGTCTTCTGGCTTTGGCTTGAGTGGAGATAGATCACATGTTTCTACCTTGACTAAATCCTGCACAACTGTCTTTGTGCCTTCTTCCCCGTGATGTATGATGTCTGGCTGTTTTGGTCAACAAAGCAAACCATTCATTTCTATTTCTTCTTCACACTCTGTTCTTCTCTGATGCCCAAAGAAAGAGTAATGTCTATCAAGAGAAAAGCTAGCAGTGGTGGAGAAGAGCAATGATACACAACAGTCAGAAATCAAAACCAAACTCTGACATTTAACCTTAACAACCCAAAGGCAAGGGAACATCTTCAGTGTCCAAAAATAACAGCCCTCCCCATCCCCCCTGGTTTTAAAAAGAAGGAGGTAGTAGTCATCTGTTGCTAATGCTAAAGATAATCTTAGCTATGCCATGTTTCAACAAGAAAATTAACCCAACTGTCATTCCTTTGTCATAACTGAGTGGTAAAAGCAACTTTCAACAAAAGTGTGTTAAATAAACTTCCATCAAAATAAAACACATATTTAGCAGCACGAGCAAAGCACAAATAGTAACAGGACATCACACTCCTGCTATGATTTTCAGTAAATCCACAGCACGACAATAAACGGCGTCCCCAGATCTGCCTCCCCAGCCTGCATTTTAATCCAAATTGAAAGGACAGCACAAGCAGGAAGTCTCTGGGGCATTGGATCTCCAGCTTCTAAGCAGTCATGTATCTTTCTTGTTCCTTTTATTTTTGATCGTTTCAAATGTGATCCTTTCAGACGTGAGGCAAATCAAGCACAATTATGATGTGGTGCAAGGAGGGATACCCAGAAAGTAGAGAGAAAGAAGTAGGTAACAGAAGATTACCATGGGGAAGAGAGTAGTGAAAACTGTGGAGAAAGAGAAGCAAAAGAGAGGAATCTGTATGGTATTGGAGTGAAAATGTTTTCTAATTGCCTGTGGAAAGAAGTCATAAGTAATCATATCAAGGGAGGTTTTCAAACGTATGTTGGCAGCTTGCATTGGCTGTTATGTCAGTGATTCAGTGGTGGGACAGGTCCCCTGACTGAGAGAAGAAGAGCATCCCTACACTCTATGTGGACATAGCAGCAGCCCATTGCTCCATGTGACTTTGGGAACGCTGTGGATGGCTGTACTAATGAAAGGCTTGGCTGAGAGTAAGAAGAAGAGTGATGCTCTAAGCCTCCAGGGCAGAGGAAGCTGGTAATTACTAGAGCTAATGAGTTCTGGCTCTGATTTCAATGGCGTGTCATTATGCTGGCATATACCCCAAAAATGAGATACAAACAGGGGAGAAAAACACGAAGCAGGAAGAACAGATGCAGGATAATGGCCGTTGCATATGAAAACTAGGAAATGTAAGACTACATTACCACTAACATAATTCACAGCAGCACAGTCATAAACTAAGATAAATCCACTAATCTAAACCTTCAGCTTTACAAGTTTGTCGTGTGAGCAGCAGCAGTTAAGAGGAGTGAACAGCAAAGACAGTTTTCTAATGGAACTAACTGTGCAATTTACTTGAAGAGTTAAACACTTCACATCGGATTATCTTCTCTGCAGGATCTAAAGCAACAATTCATCCAGAACTCATCTTTAAAGGGAAATGCAGCTTATTCCTGCAAACTGAGAGGGAAAAGTGGTGATTCAGTTAATCAGCTGATCAGCCAAGCAGGAAAGGTCTTTAGACAAGTATGAAAACCCAAACAAGCAGCGACCCGGGATGGCACAGGTCCATGCAGGATTTGTTCACCTAGTGCTCTGTACGGAGATGGAAACAACATGCTCTTCCCCACTACTTGCTCACGTGAAGACTTCCCCAACTATTTGTAACAAAATCTGGCTCTAAGTCAGAATTTGTTCTTTGCCTGCATCTTGGATTTGATTCAAGCTGATGTCTGACTTTTTAAATCAGTGCAGTATATGCTTGCAGAAGTATATGGGCTGCAGGTCTTAAGAAAAGGAAATATGGAAAATATCACTATCAGTAATCATACAGCCATCTTTCTTAGAGTAATTCGGAAGAGAAAAATACTTTGGAGATGCGAGTGCTCCACCCAAAAAGGCATTCCCTTCACAAGGGATATGTCTAGAAATGCTCGAGGCGGTGCTGTGGGTCAGTCAGAAAATTCTGCCAATCCTGCACTATGAGCCCTTGCGCTTCATGCAATTTTGATTTCAATGCAGAATTCTGAATTGATGCAAAATGAGCCTTCACAATATCTGATGTTAACAGGAATATTTTAGCTGATTTTTTATTGTGGTTTGAAATCTACACCAGCTTTACTTACTTAAGCTTATATTTGAAATTTTTTAGGGTGGGGTTTTTTTACATTTGCAAAAGAAAAAAAACCTGAGTGCTTGTTCTTTTGTTTATGCCAACTCCAGGAAAAAAAATACATGTTGAGGAAAACAATCTCTTTTTTCCAGCTGTACAATAAATAATCAGCTGAGTTTACTGGTAGCCTGTTGTGAAGAGACTCTCAGTCCTGTACTATCATCATTACTTCCTTCGTCAGCCAGAGGATGGTGGAAATCCACAGGGTTAATGCTCATGAAAACCAAATAGACACATTCAGTCCAGTTCTTCACACGCTAGCCTTTTATTTAGCTATTTATCAGCTGCTCTTAAAGCTACCAAGGAAGATTCGGTTTTGGACTTGGCAGACTTGGAATCTTGCTCAAAGAGTGGCATCCTTCAGGGCTGGTACAAAGGGTCCAGTGAGGATGGGTCTCCACCTTACACTTTTTTTTAAATACAGAAAAGGCTGTTCAAATGGTACTTACTGAGGACCCTTAGGATGTTTGGCCACTTGCGGTATATTTTATAGACACCAAGGGGTAGCTGCACGTAGGGCACTGCTCAACAGTAAAACCACATTGGCCTCCTTGCAGCCATCAGCGAGCCATTTTACAGCAGCATTTGGTTATTTCTGCAGGACAAAATAAAAGCTTACAAAAACCAGCTACCTTATTTTGAAACCAGCTAAAGCAGGTACAAATGGCAACATAGCCTCTGGGATCGGGGTGCCTGGGGCAGCTGGAGTCTCCCCATGGTTTTTTGGAGTCCCCCCAAGTCCTGTCCCGCAGTCACTAGGATGTGAGCTGGCGAGTTCAAGGTTGCCGCAAGTTATCTACAGCAGACGTGATCACAGGTTTTGTTCATGAAGTCTCAGAGAGAACAGGGCAATTCTGAGGTAAAGCTTTGTATGCTTTTTCCCTAATGTAGCCAGGTTTATTCTTCCTGGGGAGTATGCACTCAGACATGGAGTTATTCCTGAAACTCCCCTCCAAAAGACATGTGCAAGGAAGCATGCAAATTAATTTATTTTTTATCGAACAGGTGCTTTTTAGGAGTAAGAAATTACTCACAGAGATGTAAATCTGAGACAGAGGTAGACGGACAACAGAAATAGAGAAGCTTTTATAATATATAGCACTCTTTTGCCCAGTGCGTTAAGTAGAATACATACTTCAGCTTTGTAACTTCCCTTCCCAGGTTGTTCATGGTTTGCTTCTGTTTTATGGTTGCTCTGTACAGGGATGTTTAAAAGTCCCTGCCAAGAGGAGACACTCCTGTGAAACACACTGAAGTACAAACTTTAGGGAAAATTCAGAGAGATGAAGCAGACACAGCAACAGTGAAAGGACATCTCATGTAGGAATAGAGGACAGCGACCCAAAAATTTGGTGATGTTCCCGCTGACATAAATAAAGCCTCCAGCAGAACTGAAATAGAGTCCAAGGTCTTAAGCCATAGCTTACCAGCTTAATCACAGCAGCATCTTCTCTCTCACTGACAAATCCATCTTTTCGAGCACAGAAAAAATGATGTTGTTACAATGGCAGATCCTGGGGCTTTATCCTCAGATCCCTTTCCAAAATGACTGACGAAGCTGAAATATCATGTCTAAAGGGTAATGAAGTAACCTAGGCAGTTAATCAAATATTCAAAGAATCTTCTGAGAGCCAAAGTTACATGTTTTCTTTCTTTAAATCTCCCACTTCAAGGGATTTTCAGATGTAGGTTAAGTATTTTTAACCTACACATACAAGCTGTGCTCTCACAGAGTCTGATACATTTTTTAAAACACATTTTCATTGTAGAATCGGAGAATGAGGCAGAAAAGGGAATAAAAGAGTTTGTTCCTGTTTCTGCCATGGTTTCCCTAAGTGTCTTGGCTGATTATATACCAAAAGCACCAAACCTTCTCTTCAGACTGCTGAGTCAGTTGTCTTGATGCACCTGTATTTTGAGCACACAGGGAAGAAGTTTCATTGGTTATAAAGTGTCGTGTGTGCCTCAGTCAGGTGCATGGAAATAAATGTTAGCCTCAGTCCAGCAAGGATTTTGGGACGCTGACAAAGGAAACATGGGTAATTTCCTTGTGATCCGACAAACCAATGGTGTTAGCTCCTAGGAATCTTAGAAGGTGGTTTGGAAGGGGGTTAATAGGAGCAGTTGGATGACAAGCATTTTAGGAGCGCTCAGATGTGCCCCAAAATAGTGCTAAGTGACCAGGTGCAAACCTTCAGCTGAAGTTACATGCTCAGAGAAGGGTGCCTTCATTCCCCTTAGCACGAAAAAAAGGAAGATGCACCTAATCCCAAGTAGACACCTGGATAGCGAGCTGTGCTTCAAGCCTTGTCTCCAATGAAGTCCTTATCTACCAGAGCATTGCCATTCTCATCTCATTAGTTTAAGCTACCCCAGCTACTGTAGAAGAATAAATAACAGCTTTGGAAATGTGCACTTGAGGCTGATGATAACTCTGCTTCCATGTTTGAGACAAGGTGGAAGAAAGTTCAAGTCTTTTTCTAGCAGGCAACCAGCCTGCCGCAGGTGTCAGCAACACTTAGTATACACGATCTACCACTGAACATCCACCAGAAATTAACAACAGGAAAAGGAGCCCCCTCTATGTAATTTAGGGCAGAGCAGGGGACAAAACAAAGTTGAGGAAAGCATGTGTGGAAAGATAAGGCAAGAAATCTGACAGGTTGCAAAGGAGTTGCAACTCCAAAAAACCTCAAGGGACTGGAAGCCCTGTAAACTGTGGACAAAAATCTGTGAACCCTTGCCACAAAAAGCAGCTGAATGTGCACACGACTCTGGAGTAGGGGGATCCCAGGTACCCAAGGTGCCAAGACACTCACAAGCAAGCTGGTGACATCTTGTGCCTGGGGACTAAGCCTAGGATAGCTGTGGATGTATCTGTATTCTCCTGCATATCAGACTAAAAGCACATTAGAGAGGATTCTTTGCCCTTTGTAATGAAATTACTTGCTGTTGCTGCTATCTTTATTTGTCATTATTAGTGTCTAAGACACACGAAAGTGTCTGGGATGCCTTTCTTGAGGATTTAAACTTGCTAATGAGACCTCTCAACAATTAAAGAAAAGTTGCATCCAAATGACCATGCCCGGGTTAGTACTAGGTTAATTAGCTTGTATTCTCAAACATGCACTGTCAGCCAACACCAAACTTTGTGCAAGTGGATTTTGTGGCTTGAAACCTGCTCAATTAGGACCATTTACAACACGGTCAATAGCAGTCGTTCTGCTCCTGTTTTAGAAGGGTCACATTAGGTTACTCCAAGCTTATCTCACCCTTCACTCTAACTGGTAACAACGCTGCCCCAAAACCATGTAAGGCTACAGCCACCAACGCAAGGTTTCACAGAATCACAGAATCACAGAATCACAGAATGGTAGGGGTTGGAAGGGACCTCTGAAGACCATCTAGTCCAATGCCTCTGCCAAAGCAGGTTCACCTAGAGCAGGTTGCACAGGAACACGTCCAGGTGGGTCTCCAGCACTGAAGTACTATTTAAATGATGTATCCAGCTAGAGTAGCTCTGTGCAAGGTCTGCTGTGGTTTTGGGGAGTGTTTAGTGCACTTACAGCTCCAGGGCAGAAGCTGGGGCTGCTTATCTGTGTGGGTGGGACACAACCAGACACAATATCTATATTTCCCATAGTGGATGAGCAGCTCCATGCCAGGTTGTGTCTAGTTTGGGCACCAGCCAGTACCACACACAGCCCCATCCCATGGGCTCAAGGGGTACTGGGGAGCCTCAGTAGTACCCACAGACACCATCAGCAAAGGGCTGCTGCAGTCTGGACACCGAGGACACAGGGATTTGGATTTAGGAAAAAAAAGGTTGCCCAGGTCCCAATTGGGGTGTCTAAGGTCTTCAGTGGCTTTTGTGCTTGGGAGGTTTGGTGATGGGGTGAAGAGGCATGGTTTTTAACCTGTTGTTTGGTCAGCTGGGAAGGGGGACCGTTCACTAACCATGCAAGATTATTGTAGTCTAAGCACTTCGCCTTTGGGGACACAGGACAGGGCAATGCACAGAGCCTACTTCTTTGATAACAGTGGTACCTAATTTTGTTTTTTTACTGTTCTTACCCTTCCATCCCTTTTACGTCGTCCTGAGCCCCAGGTGTGATGTCACCTCAGCCACGTACACGAAGGAGATGGCCACGTGTGCTGACGGCCCAGGTACTGTTGATGCCCACAGCTGAATGATGATGCCCACGTGTGCCAGCCAGCACAGCAGTAGCCTAGCAACACTGCCCGCACCGAGGTGTGGGCACACAGAGTCCTGCTTGTTTCGAACAAAGAGAAAGGGCAGATAGAAATAATCATGGTGTAATTAATAGACACCTGTCATTCCCTACCATGTGGAGTTATTAATATCAGCCCTTTCAATCAACAAATGACAGGAAGTGATTAAAACCAATATTTGCCATTAAATAGGGAAAGCAACCATGGCTTAGCTGGGTCAAAAGAAATCCATAAAGCATGCAGACACTGCCGGCAATGGTGCAATTTTATTTAATCAATAACAAGAAGATGTAGGGAGGAGGCCTTTTATTGTAACTGTTCATAGAACAGTTGTAGCTATTCATAGAAGCTCTTGCATTCCCAGCTCAAAAGCCCTCTACAGTACCTAGCAGTATTTTACTATGAAAAGTTGTTTATCTTGCAAGGCACTTGAAACAACATACATTGCCAAAAAGCAGGCTGGGGAAATTACAGAGATAGAAAATTGCTTTACTGCATTAGCACCCCTCTGAACATTTCCCTCATTAAAGTAATTAGACATTTAAGACAAGGAAATGTAAAAAAAAACCCCTGAGGTGTGCACATTTCAAAAGCAGTTGACATCTTTTTGGTACACAAGAGGATTTAATTTGTAGTTGCAACACACAGACCCACTACGGAGCATGAAAAACATTCGCAAATACAAAACCTATGAAAGGCAAACTTTTTACTTCGGTGGTGTTTTAAAATTCATAGGAAAAAGAAGTGGGCTGGGAAATAGTCTTCAGCAAGCTGACCAGGATCCAGGAGTTTAAGCTGGAGTTATGATAAAGAGTATTAATGCTTGGTGTGTTGTAGTTCAGTGAGTGCTGTCAGTGTAGCTATAGCTGGAAAAGTGACCTACTTTGGAAATGTTTTCACCTGGAAATTCTCTGTCTGAAACCACAACCAAAGGCCACATCAAAAATAGAAATCAGCACCCTTGTCAGCTTTCTTGTTTGCCTTGGATAAACTTGCAGCATCTCCTAGGTACTAAGTGTAGGGAACGGACATGGAATTGGCCTAACTCTTGACAGCAGCACTTAAAATATTCAAATGTTTACTGTAATTTTCACTTGCTACGCAGCTAGTTATAAAGTGTGTAATTATATCCCTTGGTTCAGTGAAGTGAAAGATAGTAATTCCAATAAGACATTAAAACAATTCAACCAGACAGCTGCACGTAAAACTGCTCCATTACCCAAAGTGGAGAAGCAGCTGGCAATTGCTGCAAATTGTTCAGAAAATGACCAGACTCTTGCTAAAATTTAGGTCCAGTGCCTGACAGCAAAGTGAAAGGCAAATGCATTTACAACTCACACGCCACTCCAAAAGCTTGCTTCTTCCTTCAACGTCCTTTATTGTGCTATACCGTCTTGTGTTCAAGTAATCAGGTTTTAGTGGTAATTAAAATCTAGGGGAGCAAGGGAAGAGAAAATTTTTTGCTTTAATTGTATTCCTGAAGCATATAAAAGCACTACATTTCTTCTTTAGAAGTTATAATAAACTCATAGTAATTTCTTACTTTATCATTTAACTATCCTAATTTTGCAATAAAAAATAATCCTTTTTTTACTAGAAAATAATCAGGTATATTTAAAAAAAACAGGAAATAGTTGGCATTTAGAGCTACGCTGATGAATCAGTCACAGCTGGAGTTTTGAGATTCAGATGCGTTCCCGTCAAGAGACTTGGGCATCTCCAAACTCCATTTTGGGAAGACAAGCTATAACGATGTATATACAAGGACATATGCTAGCTATGAATACACAGAGCTTTCCAAAAGTATATATATACATTAAGGGGTCTAGAATGATCTCTGTTAACTTCACATTGAGGCTGCTGGAGGCTTCAATTCTGGAAAGCACTTGAGCGTTTGCTGAAGTTTTGATTCAACCATGTAACTAACCAGGAGCTGAAATCAATACTGTTCAGGAACGTACTTGAAGTTTAACCCACACCTAAAGTCTTGCCACAGCCCTATTTTCCACTTTTGCCGTCACAGTGATAGATTGTCTGGGCTCCGGCAGTGAACTGATGAATTGTGAAGCAAAACTCATCTCCAAAGGCTGGAAACTACTTTGACAAGGAACGTGGAAGTGGCTGCTGGCTGTGCATTTAAGAACCAGAGCTATACCAGTACAGGTATAGAAAATGCTGGTGTATGTTTTTCTAAGTATCTTTTAAAAATAGATATATTTTTAAAAGTTAGCTGCATATATATAAAATATACATTATAGAAATAGAAATTTATATATTTCAATGGGATGAAGAGACACTGTATTTTATTGTAGCTTGAAGTGTTATCCTATAAAAAGGATGAGTAATATTTTGTTAACCATTAAGTAATAAAGTAAACACCTGCTTAACAAAGAAAGCATTAAAAATGAAAATAAAAATCAATAGAGTTCAAAACTAAAAGCCTGTGAATTTGGCCTCCTTTTGTCCAGGTTACGTTTTTTCAGTCCTTTATTACAAGCAGTAATTTTCCAGCAACTAGTGAGAATTGTTGTTCCTCTCACATCATCTGTGATCTGAGCTCAGACCACGCCGCTCGTACTCATGACTCTCCCTGTTGTGGTCTATATTGCAGCAACAAGAAAACCCAGTTTCCTTCACATACAGATGAGTTTGGTAAAGTCAGCCCTGTTGGCTACCCCACACTGCTTGTAATCACACTTGACTGCTTTCTATATCAAATTATCGAGTTATAAATCATTATAGCACTTTATCTGCTAACTGAGGGCTGGGTGAATCACACTTAAAGAGGGTGCTTCCCCAAAGCATACTTTGAAGAAGGAGCCTATCATAGAACAAAACTATCAAGGACTTTATAAGACATGTACATCCTACCCATGCAGAAAGAAAAGAAAATCAGTTTCATTATTACCTTTGCTTTCCCCCTCTGCAAGGTTGCTTAAGACTTCTGCTGAACCCTTTCTTTGGAGAGAGGAGGAGGCAGCTCTCCTCACCTAGGACTGAAATTACGTCATTGCATTGAGCTGGGTTTTTTAAAATCCTCCCTCCAGGTCCTTTTCCATTGCTTTCTTTCCCTCTTTCTACAAAGAAACAAGTCAACTAGCCTGTCTTTCAGGCTGTTCATCTGGTTTCATCTGGTTTATCCTGATCTTCTCATTCTTAAAGTCCAGGCTGCCTCCAGATCCCTAGGTAAGGCAAGGCCTGGTGCTTTTCCGAGCTTAGGAAGATAAATTCTAATGAACAAAGAGACAAATACAGCTGTTATTTTCTAAAATGCTTCCTCCTCCTTTTTTTCCTTTGAAAATTTATGAACACAGCCTCCACTAAGAATTACATTCATTGCTGCCTAACTGAAACCTGCAGTGTGTTATTTTTAATGTAACTAGCATTTTGTTTCTGATCTAGCTTTGAAGCTAGCCCTCCTTTGAGCAGGAGGTTGGACTAGATCCCTCCCAAGGTGCCTTCAAACTTGAATTATTCTCCAGCTCTATTCGTTTGAACTCTGTCTTTAGAGTGCAGCCCTGAATGCAATGATTTGCAGAACCGGGAATAATGCACAAGCTACACAGTTACCACCCACTCTGAGACTCTTCTGTTAAAAGGATCTTCTGCAGGGCAAGCTGTTTGGAGTCATCCTGTAGACACTGAATTCTTACAAACAGCAGGAAGATTGGGTCCAAAAAGCGCTTGCCAAGTAAAAAGCCAAGATGTTAAAACCATTCATGAAGACACACGGTATTAAAGAAAAGTTGAAAGTTTGAACACTAATGGTATGGAACATAATTTTGAGAAATTGGGTTTGCCTCTTCATGGGCATAAATGTGACCTACTCCATAATACTGGCAGTGGAAGGGAAGAGTGAAAAGTCTGGAATTTTAAGAGCCCCAGTAGTACTGTTGACATGTTGATAGATGAAGTGAAAACACTGTCAATAATAATGCAGAAAAGGCAGAGATGGTTAATAGATCTTTTTTTCTGTGCCAGGGAATCTAAAAAAGAAAATCAGACAGTTCAGGCTTTTTAGATAGTCATCGGTCTTGAGCAAAATAATTAGGGGGAAAAGTTGGTAATAAATTCAAATAATACAGGAAAAAAAATTAAGAAAATAGATTTATTGTCAATCAACATGAGTTTAAAAAAAAAGACCCCTTTGTATAAACTGATATTATTTTACACAAGATTAAAAGTCTGATTTTTGCAGCAGAATTAGTGGCAGACTTTCACGCACTACCTCTCTTTGGTCTGCTGGTTTCTGCTCACTATTTCTCCATCCACACACACAGGGAACCCGTACATGCCATTTCCTCAACTTGTACAGAAAGTGCCTTTGTGGTATCTTCACTCCTTAGAGAAGTCAAATTTAGTCAAAATTGGTATTTCGTCATATCATCTCAACACAGGCATTGACAATGTCAGCCTTCTTGTGTATTATGTGCACTTCCAAGTTTTGTCTGACAGGCAGGGTGCTGTGACACTTCAGGCTTTTCTGTGTCTACTAAGACACAGTCCCTTCTTCTCCCCAAAGCCGTAGGTAAGGGGGACTTCTAAATGCTTTCTATGAGGTTTCAATATAAGAGAAAGCAAATTGGAACAGGAAAATAGGTGAGAGTTAATTTCTGCTTTGATCATTATAACAAAGGCATATATTTTAGAGCACAGGAAAACAGTTCAACAGCACTGCTAAAATCCAAACCAGAACAAGTACTTCCTCAGCAACACAATAAGGATGGATGAGCGTTGGGGACGTTGTACAGAGCTGGGGAGCAAACATCTGTCCTGCCTACGGACTGGGCACGTCAGCGCTTTGGGTTAGTGCTGGTCTTGCTGGAGCCACTGACAAGATTGCACCTGTATTTCAAATATGCCTTTTTTTGGTGGATCAGACAGATGAAAAGAGGTGCTTATTCTAAGCAGGTCTCCACTATGAAGAGCTGGGACGAAGACAACGTTGAACAACAGCAGCAACTTGCAACTATTTGTGCCAGACCAATCTCAAGAAGGATAACATTCTAAGTCCAAAGTGGGACTGTTATGAAATCTTTACAAACCCAGTTAGCCTCTGGTTTAAATGCTTTTTGTTGCAACACAGTTACATTTCATCCACGGTGCTTCCCTGCTGTGCTCTTTTGTCTTCAGAGCAAATTAGATATCAAGCTCAGACATAAACTTTCCAAGGAAGCAAAGCACTTTCCTCCCAAATTTTTCACAATAACATAACAATACAGGTGCTGCAGCATTTAATGAGATGGGAAACAACATGATATGTGTCCCCTGTGTCTGGTCTCAGCCTTTTTTAATAACTCTTTGCTGGGATGCACAGGTTACGGTAGAAAGCACCATCCTGCCGGCTGGTGATTTGTATTCAATTTGGCCCAGACCCTCCTGTTAAACTAATACTATTCCCTCATCTTCTTTATCTTCTCTGTCGCTCTGCTTCTATCCCAGCTCTAAATCTTCAGCCAGCCCGATGCCCAGCACGCTTTGGCACAACTGTCGTATGGCAAAGAGAGAGGCGTTTAGTTATGTGTGCAGGCAGCACCGAGAGAAATGTGACGCAGCTCGTCCTCCTCCTCTCAGACATCAGCTGTCATTCAGCTAGAAAAAGCTCCAGCAGTAGCTGGAAGGCAGAAAGAGAGCTGGCGGGCTGCACGTGTTAGCAAGAGCGTGCACCGGATGGCTTCTGCATTCAGCCCTTTCCCCTTGGGAATTTTCCCACTTCTGTGGCCAGGAGCTCGGTGGACCCTTAAAATAGCAGACTGGCAGCTTTTGAAAAGTCTTTTGTGCGTGCTCTTTCTTTCCCAATGTGCCTGAGTTCTTTCAATCACTCACTTAAACTAAAAATGTGTGGGGAAGCCCCTAGATATGACACTGAGAAAGGGACTCCCCTCCCTGCCTTCAGCTGCGCCCTTGACTGCAAATGCTTGCAGAGGCACCTAGGATTTTAAAAAACAAAAACTTTCAAGAGCAATTCTGCTTCTTTTTTATCCTGTGGCTCTGTCTAAATATCCGATGGGAAGTGAGCCAGTAAATCGCCTTCCCCCTGCAGGTACAAGGAAGAGGGGAGAGCGGATTGTCAGCAACCACCACCACTTGTGTCATCAAACAAACTCTGCGTGAGACGCAGCCGTCACGCCGGCTCCTAACCCTGACGGCTCGGAATTCCTTGTGATTAGGAGATTCACAATTATTTTGTGATGCAAAAGCAGCTCAGTGGACGGTAATTAATGACTTCGGGGTAACCAGAACCTTTCCCTCGTCCCTCTGGGTGTCATCTCCAGCAGCACCCCATGCTCTGCCCTTCCCCAGTGCTGAGAGGCTGAGGTTGGGCGAAGCCAAGGAGCTTTCGCTGCGGCCCTGGAGAGGGCAGAGGGCTGTGAGAGGTCTTAAAGCATCGTGTGTGTTAAGTTTTGTTTTCTCAAACCTCACTTTTAAATGAAGATAGGAAGAATAAGCCAAATTACCCTCTCCTATAAGGAAGTAGGCACTACTGAAAAAAAACCTGAACTTTTGCATCTGAAAACTTTTCCCACACACTTATTTACATGCTCATAGACAAATCTAGATGTTCACACCAAAAAATCATAATAAATTTTGGGTGGAAGCATCAAATACTGGGTAACTAGTTGTGTTAAAACATTTCCTTCACTCCTCTGCTCCTCCCTAAGGACGCTTGTGGACTGTTCTAGAATGGCATATACTGTTCTATGGTGTTTCTGTTTCATAGACAAATCTTTTCCCTTGCAAGTCCCCAAGGAATAACTCACAGTCCCAGTACACCTGTAAAACAGTTTTGGAGACAGCAAAAAAGGTGGCATGAGATTAGGATTGTTCATGAAGTGAAGTGCTCAAAGATGAACCCTTGGCAGGACAGAGCAATTTGTACTATTTATTGGGTGAGTAAACTTGGAGTAGAATGCTATCTACCCAAATGGTCTTTTACAGAAATGTCAGCAAAGGTTTTCATGCCGGGTTTTTAACAATCACTTTGAACTGCAGCGTAGAGCAAGGGACATTTTAACAGTTATTCTGAGTAAGGTCATGCTTTGTATCTGCACACTTTCGCCTAAGCCGTTTTACTCGTGAGTTGTGTATAATGTGACGTGTATATAAATCTTGCATGGTGTGCACCTGATGTCTGCTGAATGTGGATGCTACTGAGATTTGGAAAATAAACAACTTCTTTAAATAAAAGTGTGAAAGTCAGAAAAGGTCAGAGAAGCGGAGGAACAACTTCAGCTGCTCCGTGATACCTGAGATAGAAATGGGTAACGTGGTGAAAACACATTTTTAGTTACTGCTGAAAATTATACATCAGAAGAAACAGTCAGGAAAAGTCTCAGTTTGTGCCAATAAAAAAAGTGTCTCTTAATGGGAGGTCAGAACCTTGTGCTGTTTCTAACACTGTATATTGGTGGGTCATCTCCTCCACTGTCCCGTCCTCCTCATTTGCTCCTTATGAGCTCCTAATTGCTTTGCAGGACCCATTTCTTTCATTGAGTCAGAGTCTCTGCCATGTTCACCTTGGCATCAGTATTTGCTTCTCACTTCTGTTGGTTTAGCAATCCTGTCACCTGCATTTTCCTCCTGCTTTCAAACTGCCTCGCTCCAGCCTATGGCGGCATGGATCTAGGCTGAGCACAAGTCAGATGTGCTTTATTAGAGAGCCAGACCTCCTTCTTTCCTCCGTGTCTGGCAGCTATCTGTCTCTATTACTTTAGGGCTTACGCTCTAGATTTTATTCCCTTCTGTGATGTCTAGATAACAACACTCTAAGTTTATTCTCAATGGCATTTGAGTCAAAAACCCTTCATCTCACACACAGCTGGCATTAGTTGCCTGTGCTATGCGACAGCCTCAAACTATTTCGGTGAACAGGGGGAAATAAATGGAGCTACCTAATCAATATAGCAGGCTGAACTCAAAGTACCCATCCTTTATTTAAGCGTCTTTGCTGAGAGTCAGTGTTTTATTAATCTTAATCCTGAGAACTGTGGAAAGCTGAAAGAAAGTAATTACTGACATTCACTACACTTAGCCAGGAAAGAATTTCTCTATTAGGAGTTCTGCAGGAATACAGACACACTTTCAGGAACGAGGGGTCATCAGCAAAAGGTGGTTTTAATTTAAAAAGTAAACTGTCAGCAATGAAAACCAGCATCAGGCTGCAAACAACCATGGGAACATACCCAATGCTCGGTGACTGTGTACAGCCACAACGCTGCTTCCAGCCATACGCAGCTCCCTGGCTGGGGAATGCGGCTCTTGGGATCAGACCCTGCTTTGTGTCCAAGTGACAGCAGTGACAAATTCCACGTGCTCAGGTGCGTAACTTCCAGCCAGATGTTATGTCAGCAGCACTTCACGAGGGTGCAAGTTTCTCTGGAAAGGTATGAAACCACCACCTCAGAGGTGTAATCGCTCGGTGCTTCACTCCTGGGCAAACCTAGGAGTAAGTATTTGTGCAGCAGCAAGTACCAAGCCTGTGTCGGAAAGGAAGAAGGCTTTGTATCACTTTCCCCCATCTTCTCAGCAGTACAAAAGCAGAATAAGAGCTTCTTCTAAACATTTCAGCCCATGGAAATGCAGCCCACTCTGTTATGGCTCAGCCTTGAACATGGTGTCTCTCGTAACACGAGTGGAGCGGTTGCTGCGCGTGGGTACAGAACATAATAATTCCGCTAAATATCAGTTTGCAGAGAAGATGTTCCAGACTGTGATGTGTTCCTCCAGAATATTGATCTAGTATGGGGTAGCAGAGAAGCTGCCAAAATACCCAGCTACCTACCATCCAGTAGTCATTTCCACAGGTAGCTCAGACACAGGGTTAGGAAAAAGCTGAAGCCTTGCTGATGGGTGGTACCATGTTTATGGTACCATAAACAAATGAGATTAGATAGTCTATGAAATAATATAACATCGTAAACAAAGTGCCTCTGCCATTATAGCCCTCTTCATCTGGCACTGTCTGCTTGGGATAGTTAGGTTTTTTCCTAGTATTTCAGGACACTGGTGCCAGACACTTCCTTTCCCAACAGAGCGCTGGCAGAGCCAATGCTCCAGCACCGGTTATTAACGTATGGGGGCAGAATCTAAACTAAATGCCTTAAAAATTGCTTGGAGTGCCTTCAGTTGTGTTTGCCTCATGCCTTCATAAGTGATCTTTTGTCCTTTCATATCACTGACTTTCCAGAGGAGCTGGAAGTCAGGGAGGGGGAGGGAAGGGACATCTTTGCACATCTATAAGCACGAGGAAGCATTAGTGCCCATTCCTCTTCACAGCACAGCCTGCGGCACACCTGCTAAACTGTGACTGGTGACAATCTGAACAGAAAAGGCACCGGATGATTCATATGCCAAAAAGATCTTGAAAGCTTCCTTTTTGTGCAGATGTGCAGCAACCCCTCTGCTATATCCAAGTGCTCATTTCTCTGAGAGTACTGAAGGGCACAACCTGATGATCAAAAAAAATTCCTGCGAGCACTGAGCCAAAGGGTGATGGAAAAGGTTCTCTCCTGTGTGAAGCCTGTCAGACGACTTCACCCCGTGCATGAATGCTGGACTTCTGAACTGCTGGAGCCTTCAGCCATGTAGAGCTCAAAGCCTACATGGCTGAAGCCTGCTGCACTTTGCATTCTTTCTATGCTGTGATTATTAAATACAAAGATTTTATATTGACTCAATATCAGGAATAAAGTCAAATCCCTCTGATAGAAAATATAAAGACAAATGGCTTGTGTCCTACAATATAGAGCAGCTAGGCAAAAAGGAGTTCTTCCCTCTGCAATTGCCATGAAAAACTGAGAAATCCTTTCCTGGTTGAAAGTCCTGAGTAAGGACTTTCCTGGTTGGAAGTCCTGATATGTGCTTCGAGTGGCAGAGGCCCACAGAAATCCCCTTCTAGAAATCTTTTCTTTTCTTTTCTTTTCTTTTCTTTTCTTTTCTTTTCTTTTCTTTTCTTTTCTTTTCTTTTCTTTTCTTCTCTTTTCTTCTCTTTTCTTCTCTTTTCTTCTCTTTTCTTTTCTCTTTTCTTTTCTTCTCTTTTCTTCTCTTTTCTTTTCTTTA
>VYZM01002161.1:18230-60002 GCA_013398915.1 Dromas ardeola | reverse complement strand
TCTCCTCTTTTCTCCTCTTTCCTTTTCTTTCCTTTTCTTTCATTTTATTTTATTTTATTTTATTTTATTTTATTTTATTTTATTCTGATTGATTGTGGAGATACACTAACAGTGCCTGGATACCTGGGACTGGGAACCAGCTGGTTTCACAGAATTTGGTCCCAGCACCATGACTGTCTCTGCAGCGCAGACAAAGCTGGGAACTGGGGAAAAAGATCACCAAAACTCCGCCAAGCTCACCTTTACTTGTTTAATTTCACTGAGGAATTCATGCTTATGCATTTGAATCTAAGGGATCGCCTGCACCTTGAATAACTGAGAAAGTCTTCTACCACACTGACTGCAGCCAGCAGGATTGAGAGGAGGAAATGTGCCAGTGGCTCCAGTTTCCTCCTGACTGTCAAGGAAGAGCCGTCCCAGACAGAGTGATGACTGATTCCCATAGAGACAGAGCACAGCACCACAGCAGTGTTCATTCTGCCAGCTGCAGAGTCAGCTGCACTCATCCAGATACCAACAGCCCTCACGCCCAGATGCCGGTGCCCTGAGGGATGCACTCACCCGCAGGACAGTCCCAGGCCATATAGCTGTGCAGAGAGTTGCATTTGTATTGGATAAGAAAGTCATGCAGTCACCGGCACAAACTTGCCCAGTCATTAAACGGGGTTCATTTCAGCTGATACATCTGAAGCAACGCTTGTTTTCACATCTGCTCAACTTGTTTATATATTAACCGATTCAGCAAGTCAAAACGTGGTATAAGTAGGAAGCCTCCAAACAGTCCTCCAAAGAAGCCATATTTTACTAACCTTTACAGTCTGAAATATTTTCAGGGAAACTGGAAAAAAATCTGAACACCGAAAAAGGCTTTTATAAAGGTCAGTCCAGCTATGGACAGTCTGCAAACAAAGAAGTCAAGTCAGGGGAAATCATTTCCCCATATCTTTATCCACCTGGAAAGTAGGTGGTCAGTCTACACAAATCTTCTACATTTATATAGACAGCAGTTCCTCATCTCGTATCCCAAGGCAGGTGGGATGACGTCTCTCTGGAACTACTTACCTCTGCCATGGATTATGGAGGAAAATGAGAGAACTGGTGTAATGCAAATGCCTGACTTTTAAGTAAAGCTAGGTGAGCTGACTCCGGTCTTTACTAGTTATTAGCTCTTTCCTGCATGTCAGAAAACTTCACAACTTGCAGAAGTCAGGGTACCTTAGTCTGACCATAGCTATGGTCATGGCCACCCATGGTGACATGAAGGCTTATTTGCAGCTGCAGCACTGAGAAGCAACTTAATGCCCCATCCCAAGCAGACTTGAAAGAACACAGTGTAAAGAGCTTTGGTAACGTTCACTGGTGCCTCTTGACTCAGGCGCGTCGGTTCAGTAAGGGACTACAGGGCCATCTGCCAGATATGTCTCCATTTTCAATACTGCACCTACCTGTAAAAGCAGTGCTGTTCCAGCTATAGTTTATGCTGTGATTCATAGCAGTAGCCTGGCCAGAGTCTGCTGTGAATGGCAGCACCTTGTTTTTAAAGTAGTTGTACGTTTCCCTCTTCCTGGCGCGCTACATATTGCTAGCTGTATACTGAGGGACACAGCTCAAACTGCTGCAAACTGAGAAATCCCTGTTCGTGCTGTCTGGTGGGTCAGGGAGGGGAAAGGTTTGATGCTGTAGTGGAAATACAGTTATGAACATTGGAAAATGCAACTTGAACATTATCTTTGGAAAAAAAGGTCTTTTTCTGTATCCTAATCTACTGCTCCTGCCAAAGGCTGCTAAATAAACCCGGGGGCTAATAAACCCAGATCCACAAAGCCTTACCCACAAGGAGCTTTGTGCTGCAGTACAGCTCTGTCTGTGGGATGTCAAATTCCCCCTTGCCTCTCTGCGTGCAGCTTGCAGGGCCAAGGAAATCCCCGGGATGCTGAAGACACCATTTCCCTCTCCTCCCTGCTCTGGCTCTCCATGTGCTCCCACTCACATTTCTCACACTGTGCTCACCACCCCTTCTCCATCTCACTGCTGCTGGCTTTTCTCAGACCATTTCTAGTTTTCTGCCTGGTCACACCTGTAGGAAGAAATAGTTAGGCTCTTCCTTAGCACTTTCTGAAGCTATATCCATGTATTACTGTGGGTGTGAAGTTCCTCATGCCACTCTGCGATGGGTTAGGATAGCGCATCTGTGATCCTGGAAGAAGGATGAGAGTGTCAGCAAAGACAATTGCTATGCCCGCAACCCCATCCATATGTCTACAGCCTTCTGGATTGCAGAAACCCAGCCCTGGAGTTGATCAGTATTCACTTCACCCGTTGCCTAATCCTTCAAGCTTCCAAGAGTAACAAAACTTTCTCTCACTTTCGCTGTGCTAATAATTCTGCTTCTCCATATGCTGAATGTTTCACACCCATTCTGGGATCCAGGAACTAAGAAATGTTACACATACATAAAATTTTCCCAAAAAAATGTTGGTGTGCCACAGAAGCCAGAGTACAAGAGTGCCCTGCTTTGACGGCCGTGGGAGCCAGGAAGGAAATGCGGAACTAATATTAAACATTTCAAAGTCCCACATTACACAAGGTACTCCAATTGCCCTATGGGGCAGCAAAGCTAAATTTAATTGCAAATTACACCACTTCCAGGAGGAGAATGTAATGACGGTTTACAGCATCCAGTGACTAAAACTGCCTGAAACACCCAACCTGATGCTTTAGAGAAACCCATCAGTGATGCTTCATTCCAGTTATAAAACATCCTAAATCCTAAATCAGGGAATTTACCAACTTCAGCCTTATTCTCCTTCTTTAATGAGAAGCATCACTACAGTGCAAATTCATTCTAGCTAGCTTAAGTCTCCTTAATTAGGAGGCTAATGGAAAGGCATGGGGTTCCTTAGAGGTCAATCCAGATCTTCGCTGGAGTGAACTGCAGTCTCTAGAGGGGCAGAAGTAGCACAAGGTTTTATGAAAACTCCACTGACAGATTAGGAGCTATTGTCTGGAAATGATCCAACAAATTGACTACAAAGTATTGTTGTCAGCATGAAATAGAAATGTAATAATATGAAAAGCTACAATAGCCCTCAGCGTATTTATGTTTAATATTTTTTATATCCCTACGTCCTGTTTCTGATTTTGTTTTTGATTGTAAGTTCTTCTCCCTTCTTTCCTTCCCCCTTTTCCCTCCCTTCCTTTCTGACACTCATTTATTTCTGTCACCAGATGCCTCTCCAATTTCCTACGTTATCAATCAGACTTGCCTCCCTCCTCCCCTCCTTTCTTTTGCTGTGAAAGCTGAGGATCTTGGCCCAAACACCCGTCTTTGTTGTGAACAAGGCTTTTTGGAGCAATTTTTGGGTATGCACACTAGGGAATACACATCACCCTTCCATAAAGCACACACATGGAGAAGGAACAGGAATTACAGGTAGAGGTGCAGAATGCAATGCCGAGAGGTGGGGAAAATTCCTCCACAGCCATTGCCCCTAATACCCAGAAATCCCAGAACTCATCTCTACAACAGTGTTTTTCATACACAAAAGGAATAAGGCACCTTCATGGGGACTATCAAAAGAAGTTTAGAGAAATTTGTTTTTTTCTGTCATCCCATGAGGTCCTAGGTTGGGGACAAGCCTCTTAGGATTTCCCCCTACATTCCTGCCACCCCACCGAAACGAGAAGCTCTCCTCATGCACAGCAACGGGGGCTGGTGTCCTTTCCACTCACTGTCATTCGCCCTCAAACATGAACTCTTCAGACTGCTTCAGACAAATCAGCTTCTCCATTTTTCTCTCATTCATGTCCTGTTTTTCTCATCTTCCTGTAAGTCCATCTCACGCAAAGACTTCCTGCCATGGCATTACAGACATGCATTTATGCAGGATCCTTACAGAGCACCAGCACACAACAAATCTAGTTCAGCTATCCATCATCAACATCTGGCCACTCTGTGGGGATAGCCTCATCCTGGCAGGTCTTGGACTTGTGTCAATACCTTCAGTTCCTGTTTCTCTACAGCCTATAAAAATTGAATAAGACAGAAAAGATCATCAGCCTGAGGAGTCTGCAGATCACTTCAAGGAGTAGAGGGTGAAACAAAGAATCTGAGGGACAGAGCAGCAATGCTGCAGAAGACAACATATGTCAGTTCAATAAATAAGCGGGTTTTGATACACACAGGCATCCTAACAGCAGAAGATAGCACCAAAGGAGCCGAGACAAGAAAGTGCTCTCACCATTCTCACAAGAAAGAGCTCCCTCCACACAGAAACAAAGGAAGAATGGTGGAAAGGCTGGCCATATCAGTGGCAACAATGGACAGGAGTTAGGAGGAAAAGGAAGAGGATGGAGAAGATAGAGATAGGCACTGCGTCCAGTTCTGGAGCCCCTACTACAAGAAAGATATAGACGTTCTGTAACGTGTCCAGAGGAGGGCCACGAGGATGATCAGAGGGCTGGAGCACCTCTCCTGCGAAGACAGACTGAGAGAGTTGGGGTTATTCAGTCTGGAGAAAAGAAGGCTCCGAGGAGACCTTATTGTGGCTTACCAGTGTCTTAAGGGGGCCTACAAGAAAGCTGGTGAGGGACTTTTTACGATGTCAGGACATGGTAGGACTAGGGGAATGGATCAAAACTAGAGATGGACATTAGGAAGAAGTTCTTCACCATGAGGGTGGTGAGACACTGGAACAGGTTGCCCAGAGAGGTGGTGGAAGCCCCATCCCTGGAAGTTTTTAAGGCCAGGCTGGATGGGGCTCTGAGCAACCTGATCTAGTGGGAGGTGTCCCTGCCCATGGCAGGGGGGTTGGAACTAGACGATCTTTAAGGTCCCCTCCAACCCTGACAATTCTATGATTCTATGCTGACGGTGAAGCTCTCAAAACTGTTGCTTTCAAGAAGGTGGGCAAGGAAGGGAAAGTCTAGACCACGTTTATCTCACAGGAAAAAGGGTTCATCCACAACATCACCATGTCCTGTATGGCTCTAAACGTTAATAGTTACTCCATCACCTCACACAAAGTGGTGATAGTGTGACACCTTCTGTCCTCTGAATTACCCACCAGGTGCTACTGCTTCCGGTGCTACAGAGGGAAGAGACAAGGGCTTGTGATTGGGGCAGTAAAGATGTCCATGCTCATTTGCCTCACCACAAGACAGCCATTGTGTTTGCCAGAAGGACCTACACTTCTCCCTGCCCTCTCAGCTTATTACAAGCCCATCCCAGGAAGAAGGCATAACACCTCTCGTGACCATGTCCATGAACTCACTGAGAAATCCTGCAGTTCCCAGCAGCTTTACGCCCTGCACTCCTCAGGAAACTCCCTACCCCAAGAAACTACATCAGCAGAAAGCAAATTTATCCCATCTTGGAAGAGGGCATGAGGCAGCATGTCCCACACGCTGGTCAGCACACCCACAGGTGAAGCGTTCCACAAGGAAAACTATTTGTCTGAGGACGCATTGGCTGAACTGGGCCTTTACTACCCCCACTACCTCCACTTACCATAGCGTTGGCTCAGGCTACAAGTCATAATGTAAACGATCAAAATGGAAAAGTTGGCGGAGCAGCAGCGCTAGCAGGGAATTATCCATCAGTACACATTAAAATTGAATGATCAGAAAAAAAGCTTCCCTCTTCCAATGAGAAAATAATGACGGATGGTCAGATGAAAAATGGGTAAGAAGACAGGAAAGGACTTTTCAGTCCCTTCTGCAGTTCATCAGTCATAAGCCTTCCATTAATTTTAGTTATAGAAAGATGATGTATTAATTACGTTTTGCCCAAGGCATGTCACTTTAATTAAATATCTATTCAAACTAGAAAAACAGGAAAATGGTTTATTTTCTTTCCTAATTCCTCAGCAAGAGATGAATATTTTCTTACATCATTTCAAAGAATAACAAACAGTTCTTATTAGGACTGAAATCTGAAATCCTTAATGAGGCACGGAAATTAAATCAAAGCGCAAACTTGTATAATACACAATTTACAAAAATTAGTCACATATTAGACTGAGAAATTATCAGCTTGTTTAAATAGCTGTATATTTTATATTTGACATGAGACGAAATCCCCCAAAGTATTTGAAATACCACAGTGCTTTCTGTGAGCCTTCGCTTGCAGAATTGCGTAATGATTGGTGCCGTATAAATGCTTCTAGGAGGATCTGATCTGCTTCAAAATAGCAACGAGACAGCCTGCCAGGTAGAAGCAGAGTTCAAATTGCCGGGGTATGACTCAGCTGGTTTGTTCTTACTGCCCTTGGCTATAAATACAAAAGCAGTGGAGGGATCCATTTCACATCCAGATTTTAGATGCCTGAACTAGCCCCCTAAAATAAGTGCCAGAGCTCCCCACCTAGAGCACAGAGTATGAGGCAGGTGTCCTCAAAGGTCTTCAGAGGAAGAGGAGTCTGCCTGTCCACATCTGTCTTCTCCAGCACTGATATCAGGCAGAGGTAATATCCCTCTGGAGATTCTCAAATTAAAATATTGCTTGGCCTTTGGGGCTTTTCCAATCCCTTTGCAAGAGCACTTTGTTGTAATCTCCGCTTGGCACACAGAGAGCAGAGTGTCTGCAGAAGTGGCCTGCCTGAAAAGGCTATTCCTGCCTCCATTGCTCTGTCTACCTTTAGATACTGTGAATAATCCAGAAGTTACCCGTGGGGAGGGGAGAGGAAGGCACCTGTTTAGAGAAATATATTTGCAACTAAGTCAATATGTCCACAAGGTACCCAGACTGCTTCACAAGCTGCTCATAGGTTTTTATTTTGTAGACTAGGAAGACTACTGTGTCCTCCTTTGATTTGACATAGCACCTTGTGTAATGGAGCCAAGAATCCTACGGGGGCATCCACATGAGGCTGGTGATGAAGACCTGAACCTGAACTTTCACAGGAGTCTTCAGTTCACTTTTAACAGATTCCAACCAGCAGAAACATGCAAAAACTGTAAATAGAAAATAAATGTGCTTTCTGTGTGTTCTGTTCTCAGGGGAAAAAAAGGGGAAAAAAAGGAACCTAAATGTAGAAAAATGACAGTCACTTGTTAGAATAAAGCTCTTCACAATGAAAGCTGAAGAGTGCCTATCCAAGGAGGCTGGTTACAATGTGTGTAAAAAATTGCATCTTTTCATACTTTTTTTTTATTCATGTAGTCTGACATCACTCGTTTGGCCCTAGCCATTCATGCCTTTCAAAAGGCGGTTTGACTATTTTTATTTATTCCTGAGCAGGGGGACTTCAGTAAAGTTCATGACAATGAAACTAATATAGTGGCTCAAGCCTTTTGGATCACTTAATCAAATCTGTTCTTGCAAGCTGTGTGTGAAAAAGACTGGCAGCTCAAGGCTTATGAAGAAGATGAATACATTTTGCTATAACACATCAACCACTGACATTTTTCCCATGCATTTATCAGTAGGGAAGTTGCAGAAAATCTTGTTGTGTGTCAGTCTTATTAAACCAGCTAACAAAGAAGGTCACTTGTTAGCAATGCAGATGAGCTCTGGAACACTCTATCTCTTTCTCCAGCCATTGCAATATTGTCAATTTGTGCAGGAAGTTTCCTCCTGAAGAATTTCATATATATAAAAATGTTTGTTATCAACAGCACTAACCACATGCTGTTGTGCAAAGAGAAAAGCAAGCAATGCCTTTTCTTTTATGAATTTATTGTATAAAGACATTATAAGTGTGTTGGATGCATATAATGCTACAAGGTCACACCTCTACTGTTAATTATGTTCAGCTCCTTTGGAGTGGAGCACAGGAGTCCAGCCTGCACCTAGCCAGCATGTTAACCAGAGCTGCCCCTGCTCCTTCTTGCTTTTGGCTTTCTCCCCTTTCTCTGATTGGTAATCAATAAATCAACCTCATCCCCTCAGCACTGCTCTCATCTCTCTGACTCCAGGACTAAATGGTCTGACAGCAAGACCCTTCTGCTATTCTTCGCCCTTATTCTCTCAACTACCTACCACAAAGCATCAGTCATGAAGAATAATGCAATGAGAACTCAATAGCGCTGCATATATCTTCAGTTAAACGAAGGAGAAAAACTGAGAGTAATGCATATGTAGAACACGTTTTGAGCTCTGACTAGGCAGGGACAGGCTGGAGATTTCTCAGGGAAGGTTTGGATCCTGATGGAGCGTCCCCAAGAGGAGCATGGGGACTTCCTTGGGGGCACCTGAGAGAGGAGGGCCTGCGACTTGTCCTTCAGACAGCAAGCCAGGGAGGATGCACATGTGGGCAGAGGTACCAGACATATTCCAAAGCAGAAAAGGTAAGGAGCCAGTAAAAGAACCTGCAGAGTTCCTCAGGGAAAACTGGTGAAGGGCTTTTGTGGAAAAGGTGAGGTGGTTGTGCAACAAGCAGAAAATGGGGAGAGTTCTCAAATGGTCAGAGATGGCAGAACAAGGGATATTTGAGCTGCTGTATGGTGCCTGGGACAAATGGCTGGGAGGCAAAACATGGTCACCTACTAGCATAAAAACAGGTACAAAGTCCAGATGTGAAAAAAGACTAATTTGTATTTATGTATGCATCCTGAAGAGTGGCTTTCTAAAATCCCTCCTTAGCATACAAACATGCAAATGCAATACTTTACTAGAGTTACAAGAGATATTGCGCCTACCTGGGATCACAATGGGAACTGATACCTATGTGGCTTTGCCCAAAACACCTCAATTGCCATTTCCAGTGTTTCAAAAAGTGCCATAAGACTACCACGGCTTTGCTGCAGGATTGTTGTTTTCACGTGTCATCTTTCCAGAAGCAGAAAGGACCTGGCCATCACGACAGGACATCAGTTAAATGCAAACCCAGAAGAGCTTTTCTGCACAGCAAGGTGAACTCATAGGGTGATATTCAGTGCCAAGAGCTGCAGACAGCGTCAGAGAGGATTTACCCACCTACTCACAAAATCACTGTATTTGTCCTCTGGTATAATTTGGTAGGTGATCAATGTCAGTGAAAACCCAACAAGATACCATGAGAAGGGATATATAAGCACTCGAAATGGAGCCAGTTCTGAATCAAAAAAGATAAAGCATCTTCATTTGAGTCACTTTAATTATTGAATCTTGGCAGATGTAGTGAGAAAAGGGTGAATGGCATGTTGGAAGGTTTTCTTTTTTAAAGCTGATCGATAAAAAAAGTGTGGAATTGTCTTATGTGGAGTCTCTTGCGTTCTTTTTTGTCCTAAAAGCAACATCTTTTGGCAACATCTATCTTGGGATATAACTCTGCTCTCTGAAAAAGTTACAGGGGAAGAGGAAGAAAGAAAACTCTTCTCTTTTGCTTAGAATGTCTATTTTTTTAAATTACCTACTATGAAATTAAATGAAAAATCCCTAATAAACTATAGCATAATAGTCCCAGAGATAATAGTGCTTACCTTTTAGGTTAATCAAACCAGGAACACGCTCTGCTGAGTGAGATACAGCAGAAGTGTGCACAGGATTTTGTCAGTTATTTGCAGAATTGACAGGGTCATATACTCGAAGACGACCTCATTACATAGATGTCTCAGGGTTATGATAAGAGATAGATTGCCTGCTAGAAACAGCATAATACATCAAAACTTCTTTTTTTTTACTGGGCACTGTTCATGACTATATATAATCAAAGCAGCTTCTTCCCACCAGATTTGCAAGAATTCTTCACTTCAGATGTACAATTTGTGAAGCATTCGGGATCCCAAATCAAATCAGCTACCTGTTCTCAAAACAGTTACCATCTATACCTGTGCCTGGTAAGACATAGGTATCTCTCCATTTACCATCCACCTCTGAACACTCTGTGTGGGTGTAAAACAAATAAAAGACCTGACACAACCTGCAGCATTTTTTCTCTCGTAACTCGGAGGATAGGAGTTCTATTGTAGAGATGTGCAAAATTTTCAAGAGCAAGTAATTATCACAGCTGCCTCAGTCCTTTGTGGCCAACTTGAGACATGTCTTACAGCTCGGATGTGAACATTTTGCTTTAAAAGTCAGCCCCTCCAGCAGGCCACAGGTAGGAAACCCGCCCTGTGCAGTGGAAATAGCTGCTGAATGGCAATTGCTGCTGTCCTGGACACTTGTCCACACTTATGCAGAGGAGATGACCAGTCTCAACAGTAACAAGGAATTCTTTTTGAAGAATAATCAGTGAAGGAAACGATGAAGAATGAGCTAAACCATCTCTGATATGAAATCGATATTGACCATGGTTTGAGAAGGAAGTTGGACTGAAGACCAGCCTGCATCATCTGTGGTCCTGTGCATAGTTCCTAGTGATACCTCTGCTCAACTCACATGGCTACAAGGCACCGGATGATGGAAATTCACCTCAAATCAGCTCAGAGCAGCAGCTCTTGCCAGACACAGGGCTTGCCGGTGCACTTCTCCTGTGCAAATGGAGAACTGGAGGGAAATGGATGAGGCTAATTAAGCCAGGCTAAGGGAGAGGACCTGGAGCTCTCAGCAATTGGAACATATCTCTAAGGGTTAGGTCAGCTTGCAGCATGAGTCCCCTGACTGATGAAAGGGTCAAGGGAGAGAAGGGAGACTGCCCTAGACAGATCTTCAAACTCTGACACTGGTTGACACCTACCTCTCTGTTTCCCTGTGAAGGGCAAGTGCTTTGTCATAATATGGCACGGCTTAGGGATCTGCAGTACTGACCTTCTGGAAAAGAAGAGTGAACTGCATTTCAGTAAGAACCAGCATTTAAAAGAGAAAATAATACAGATGTCCTTATTTGAACACAAACCACCTCCCTGAACAAAAAAAAAGATGATTCCACAAAATTGGTATAGCTTTACTGGGGGCTTCATGCTGCTCTTTTACTTCAAGCTGCATTATACTTGTTCGATCCACTGGAGAGAAAATATGTGTTTTAAGTGAGATGGAAATTAAATAATTGTTCTTAAACAACAAAGTAGCTTCTGAACTGGTTTCAGGCAATCTGAGAAGGATGAACACCTCTATGAATACGGCTGGTGAGGAACCTTTCAAAATGAAATAACTGAAAACAAACTCGCTGGTCTGGCTCATGTATGCCACAGGTGGCCTGAGGAAAACTGCAGTAGTTTTTTCTTGGAAATATTTTTACAGAGGTCTTTTGGAGCAGCCAGCATAGTTTAAAAAAAAAATCCAACCTTGAATGATTTCTCTTATTTTACTAAAACTGTCTGTGCTTTGGCTATAAGAGATGGATGTACGCTGCTCTGCTGTGCCAGAGAGTGCTGGGAGGACACATGAGCAGGTTTCAAGAAAGATGGAAACAAACATCTGAGGCTGGTGCCTACCAAGAAATGCAGGTGCCCCGTGTGTGCAAAGTGAAGCACTGATTTGCAGTCCTGAAGGCTTCCACAAAAGAAGTTCGAAGGGAATAATGGAAGATTAGAAAAATCTTAAGAAAAAAATCTGAGGTGTTATCAAAATTTACGCATGTCGGTTATTAAAGTATTATTTTTCCTTCTGTCATTAAAACCTTGAGAAGAAAGCCAGGGAAAGCAAACTAAGATGACTGATTGCCAGTAGTGGCTGTATTGCTCCGGAGCAGGGCACAAACGTGCCCCTCTGCAACCGTCTCCCCTACCCCACTTTGAGGAACTGGGCTGCTGCCAACAACTCAAAGTGTAAAGGGTTAGCTCAAGAAGACAGCTGCAGTGAAACAGGAAAAAAACTTACAGATGTGGATGGGTCCAAAAAAACCGAAGACACATGTACAGTCAGATGCCATTCTGTTTGTAGCCATAAGAACACAGATGAAGTCAACACAAAGTAAATAAACCCAGAAACTAATTTTCAGGATACACTTCATTTCCTCAAGTGCCCGTTGCTGCCCTGAGGCAGAGCAGCCGGGGAACACGCAGCAGCGTCCTGGGGAAGTTGTGGCAAATAACACAGCAAAGGCAGCCCTGTGCAGGCTCCATTTTACCCCTTCAGTTTACCTGTATCGTGCTAGTATTTAATCACATAATTTTATGGATTATTTTTTTTGCCTTAGGACACTCGCCTCATTCACTGCACACCCGGGGTGGCGCTCAGCTCATGAGCAGCAAGTCAACATGTTGTTCTCTTCTCATTGCTCTAGTTCAACCCTTGACGCGTAGTGTGGTATTTAAGCCTTGCTTTGACCACCCAAATGTTTATATGGACCCATCATTATCATATTGATTTCTTCGCACGACACCCCTTTGTGTCAAGGGAGCATTTTCCCGTTTCGCAGGTGGGAGAAGAAGCGACAAGACAAGATGCTGAGGGACATCTGCAAATCCCAAGCCCTCAGGTTGGGAGACCCAGAGCTGGATCTTTGAGTAGTCACTATTAAATAGCACTTCACATGCACACTGCAAAAAAAAACCCATCTGCCACCAACCAGAGTTTCAGCTCTTAGCATGCAGGCTCTGAGTCACAGTTCAGCTATCCCAAAAATGAGCATGCGAGCAGGGAAATGCTCAACTGAGAAACATTCATGTGTCGCATCTATGGCAGAGGCAGGGCGAGGATCCAGCTCTCCAAGGGGGCCCCGGGGCTCTTCCTGCAGCTCCCTGCTTTGCCCATTGCACACCAGCC
Source organism: Dromas ardeola (assembly GCA_013398915.1). Lineage (NCBI taxonomy): Eukaryota > Metazoa > Chordata > Aves > Charadriiformes > Dromadidae > Dromas > Dromas ardeola. The sequence continues at coordinate 47,431 of VYZM01002161.1, read as the reverse complement.
AACGTCTCCCACAAAATGCAGTTTACAGTCCTGTCTTTACCGGCTTTTCAGAAAGCACTGCAGAGAACTCATCTTCAAGCTCTTACACATTAAATCCTAGAAAATATGTAAAAATCATTCCCTACTGACTTGCAGTGAGTGTGAATATATAGCTTCCTAGTAGAATAAACATTTAAAAACATAAATTGGGAAACACCTCTCATAATATTAGGAAAACATGTGAATAATTGGGAATAATTCTACCTGGGTTCCTCATTAGCCACAAGACCACTGTTATACAAAAAGATGATTTTGGCATAACACCTGTATTTCTTTCCTTCGGCACACAAATATAAACATCTTCTCTCTTTCAGTGGTGACTTGCTCAGTCCGTATAGTGACACCATGTCCCCTGGACTGTTTAAAGATGGAAAGAATGTTAATGTCCATCCCAAAGACACTTCAAAGGGCTCTCAGCACACAAACATTTGACACCTCTGTGTCTAGCAGTCTCCTAGCACTTGAGTTAAAAGGAACATGGCAAGTGGCTACACTTCTCCAATAATCCAAAATTTTAGCTTTGCCTAGTGGCCAGTGGAGGCTTTGCCTAGACCTCAGTGTATTTTTAAGTTGTGCAGATATCCTGGGATTTGCATGCTGTAGTAGGTCGCTCCATTTGTGTGAATAATACATGAGTGAAAGACACTTGAGGCTCCTTGTGCCATAATGAAAATATATCCATTATAGCCTGCTGATTGATTCTTGAATTTCAGCCTGGCAACCCAGACAAACAAGGTAAACATTACAAAAACCAAACCAGAGCTTATAAATGGGCAATCATCCACTACCCGCCTCCCCAAAACAGTGCTGACATTTATGATTATTGCTGCAAGTCTCCCTCAAAGCCCTCATCCAGAGCTACTACGTAGACTTCTGAATGCTTTCAATGATGCCTTATTATTCACAGAATTAATTACTAAATAACATCCTTAAATGCCATTGTATGAACTTTGCATCTAAAAGCAACTATTTATTCAGTTCAACAGCCCGCTGGAGTACATAACATTGCCTCTCTTCCCACGTTTGCAACAAAAGAGACACAGGAGAGTTGCTTTGAACTGTCAGCCTTGGATTTCCATGGCCGCTGTAGAGCCCTAATGTGAAAGCAGGGAACTGTATAATTCATGACCACGAGCTGTCTCCGTTTGGAATTTTCTCCCGAGGACACTACTTGGATAACAGTGCAAAAGGCAAAGCAGTTGCTGTTGCAAGAGCCTCATCTCCTGGATGCAGAAGGTGCAGACCTCCCTCACCCCCCCAAACAAACTCATGCTGAGGAATGAATGTGCTGAGAGTGCTCGGGTCCTTCAATGAGCCACCTGCACCACTGGGCCCTCTGTCCAAAGAAAAAGACCCACCTTCTAGCCATACAATGTGGCTTTTCTGACCACTCCACACTGATTGTGTTCTTTGGCAGGGTTGCTGTCTGAAGCTGGACATTGTAAATCCAGCCATGCTACATGGCAGTAAATGAAAAATACCACTCTAATGGGTCAGTGAACCCACACAGCGCGCTGTAAACTAAACATGGGTTTATAACCCTTTGGAGTTGTCGTTGTGAATATGTCTCTCTTTTGAAGGCATGGTCATGAAAATTCTCAGCACAAGATGCTGAGAAGCCCTGGGCACTGTATCGATATGTCATTAGCTACATCCATCTTACCTTTCAGTGGCAAATTTTCTGTCTGTGTAAGTGCTTAAAGCAGGCCGGTGTACAGCCACATGCTGTGCCACCACTTCCTCGCATTACCCACAGCCAGGTTGTTGCTTTTCAGGCAAATATTCTTGCTACGGGATGTTGGCTGGCACTCCCTGCTCAGAGGGAGCTCAGTACTTGGGGAAGACGAGAGTCGTCCCATACATGGGAGCCTGAGCAACCAGCAAAGGGCACAGGAGCTGCAAACGTAGGAGAACCTCCCAGTTCCTGCTCCTTCCTGACCCTGGCAGGTACCTGCATCAGGGTCAATGCCTCCAAGCAGCTGCCAGCAGTATCTTCCTTCTGTGCAAGGGTCCAGCTTGCAATCTTGCAAGGCAACAGCTCCTCCTCAGACCCCCAGCAGCTCCTGAGCCAAACCCTCACTCCAGCACTGTACCTGGTACCATACTCTGTGGTTTAGTCACCCTGTCCTACCCGCTGAGGACTGGTTTTGGATTAAACATCCTGATGAAGGTAGATGTTGAGGAAAGTCTGAACCTGGCTGAAAACACAGAACAAGGGAGATCTCTTGAAGGCACCTCCTAGCTTGCTGGGTCTGTCTCCTGCTATCACGGTTTCCACCTCCTGAATTCTCTTTACAGTTGCAACATCATAATGCAGCCTTTGGAACCAGCCTTTTCTATGGGGTAAATGGCTAGCCTCAAGTGGATTTTTTTATTATTATTATTATTATTGTTTTTGTCTGCAAGTTTTAGCAAAAATGAGAAAGGGGAAACATAAGTTTAAGCCTTTTCACCTCATATAGGAGTTAGAAATTGAGTATTTTATTTCCTAATCAAGAAACCTAGTAAGTTACTAAAAAGAATTCAATCTTTTCTCACACCCTCTCTTCTAAATAGAAGAGGAGAAGGCCCCAACTGATGCATATCAAGGAGCAGGTATAAATACCAGGGTAGCAAATAGACAGTTATTTCAGGACTACCCTTTGTTCTTCCTCATTTCCCCACTCAGACTGATAAACGATGCTAATCCTGCTTTGAGGCACCCATCTCTCCCTCCTTCACCAGTTAGATGTCACTCGGCCTTGTGAATTCCCCTCCTGGAGACAGCAGCTCTGTTCTGGGCACTGCAGCACTTCAATATCACATTACGAAAGTCCGCTTTTCACACCTTTCTTCAAACAGCCACAGGAACAGAGTTTTATTTTTGATGCTAAAGATGGTCCCCGGGCTTCTGGCTTGAGGCATGTTGGCAAGGTCTATCAACCTTCATGCTACAGGGATGCCAGTAGAGAAGACAAAAATTCATGAAGTGGTTGAGAACTAGAAAAGACTCTGCTTTAAAAGGAAATAAAGAATTTGGTCTAGAAGCAATCCCTTAGCAATCCCGGTTGGGTGAGTTCATGTTGCATTTTTTTAAAAAATGAAGATTTTAAACATTATTTCCAGCTGTCAGGAAAATAATATTGTAAATGAAAAGATTTTGCTGAACATGAATGGGGGGCAGGTGGGAGAAGGAGACAGAGGAGGAAGAAAGGGAGAAAAAGATGAAGAGTAGAGATGAACATGATGTCTTCTTGTCCTGGATCCAGGAAGCTCCATGCATAAGCAGTCACATGGACATGTATTGCAGGAAAAAGCCCTTCTCCAGCTCTGGCAAACCCAGCATCTGATGCAGTCTCACCCCTGAAACCATCCAACCCTGCTGGACTGTCGGCAGCACCTTCGCCTTCTCCGCAGACAAAATGGCCCATAATCTGGGAGCTCTAGTCCCCGTGGGATGAGTAGAGTGAAGGCAGAACAGTGTTGCAAGAGCCCCTCTTTGCTTTGCAGCTTGAACAGGGTGTAAGGAAGGGTCTCCACTGTGCCCCAGTCTCTCTGGGTGCCACCACAGTTCCTCGGCTGCACTGACACCAGTCGCAGCTTCCCAAATGCACAGGCAGCCGGGTGGGAGGAAGCCAACTGCAGCAACTGCAGCGTTCCTCCTCTTTTCCAGTGTCACCCAACACAGATGCCGGGGATCTCTCCCCACAGCCACCTCTTCCCCAGCAGGTCCAGCACTGACCCAGAGACTCAGCATGCTGGATGCGCATGCTGTCTTTCGTAATACTTCTCTTTTAATAGTAAGGCATCCGAGTGTTTCTAGCACTGTTAAATGAGTGATTTTTTTTTCTCCTGCTCTCAAACGCAGCAAAACTCAAGCGAGTGGATGAAGGTTCACGTACAAGAAATTCTCAAGGCAGATACAGCAGTCCTGAGGAGTTTGGGTGGGTGCTTCTCCACACAGACTGAGACACCTGGTCCCTTCTTCCTCTGAGCAGAGGGATTTAGAAAGAAGGTGGCTTCGCTGGTTTGACTGCATATCTGCACATTGCACCAGGCAAGGCACTAAGTTTGAACCTCAACATTGTCATCCAGCAGCAGCTTTTCCTTGAAGGTCTACCTATTCCTGTATCAACAATAATCCTTAATAAATGTAGCGATTAAGCAAGGAAGCACCTAATATGCTCATTTGATCTCTCTTCCTCCCTTGTGCTCTGTTGCAGCAATAGCTGCACATTTCCTGATGATTCCTTCCTTGTGCCTTCCCCCTTACTAATGCTGTCTCTGTGCCATGGTTTCAGTTTTCATTAATTTCCTGCCTTTCTCCAAGGGAAGTTACATTCCCACTGCCTCTTTCCAGAGCCTGCATTGGGTTATTGTGCCCATAATTTCATTTTGCGATAGATCTTTCAGACCATAATCCACAGTCCCCTCAGAATGGAAGAGCCGTAGCTCTTTGAACTGTATTATTCAGCTATTGCTTGGCTGCACTGAAAGAGAAAATCAACTTGAAGGAGCACACGGCCGCAGTCCTATCCTCATACCATGTAATATGTTCCATATGCATGTTCCCACAGCATCCTCATAGGGAAGCTTAGGAAGAGTGGGTTAGATGAATGGACAGTAAGGTGGATAGAAAACTGGTTGAAAGACAGAGCTCAGAGGGTCGTGGTTAGGGGCACAGAGTCCAGTTGGAGATCAGTGACGAGTGGTGTTCCCCAGGGGTCAGTACTGGGCCCAGTCCTCTTCAATACATTCATCAATGACCCGGATGAGGGGATAGAGAGCACCCTCAGCAAGTTTGCTGATGACACAAAGCTGGGGGGGGTGGCTGACACACCAGAAGGCTGTGCCGCCATACACCTGGACAGGCTGGAGAGTTGGGCGGAGAGGAATCTTATAAAATTCAATAAGGGCAAGTGTAGGGTGCTGCACCTGGGGAGAAATAACCCCATGCACCAGTGCAGGTTGGGGGCCGACCTGCTGGAGAGCAGCTCAGTGGAAAGAGACCTGGGAGTCCTGGTGGACAACAGGATGACCACGAGCCAGCAATGTGCCCTTGTGGCCAAGAAGGCCAATGGCATCCTGGGGTGCATCAAGAAGAGTGTGGCCAGCAGGTGGAGGGAGGTCATCCTCCCCCTCTACTCTGCCTTGGTGAGGCCACACCTCGAGTACTGTGTCCAGTTCTGGGCTCCCCAGCTCAAGAAGGACAGGGAACTGCTGGAGAGGGTGCAGCAAAGGGCTACCAAGATGATTAGGGGATTGGAACACCTCTCTTATGAAGAAAGGCTGAAGGATTTGGGTCTGTTTAGTCTGGAAAAAAGACAACTGAGGGGGGATCTTGTCATCAACGCTTATAAATATATATATGCCCAGAGAGAGGTGGAGTCTCCGTCTCTGGAGACATTCAAAACCTGCCTGGACACGTTCCTGTGCAACCTGCTCTAGGTGACCCCGCTCTGGCAGGGGGGTTGGACTAGATGATCTCCAGAGGTCCCTTCCAACCCCTACCACTCTGTGATTCTGTGATTCTGTCATATTTGATTGCATTATTCATAAATAATGGCCTCCTGCAGTGTGGTCAGGAGCAGAGCTGTACAGATGCGCCACAATGGTGCAGCAAGGCTTCAGCACCGAGATCTTTAGAAAAACCTTTAAAAGATGAACTGGCACTTTGTCGATGGACAAAACTGGTGGTGGGGAGAATAGTAGGAGTTCTAGGAAATGAGAAAACAGGAAAAGTGATGGATTAAAATTAATCTGTTTAGCCATATAGGAATTTGATCCCCCATGTTCGACTATTTTTTTTCTTTCCCACAAACTACAGATTTCTCATTTCTTTTGTTAATTGTAAATCTTTTACCACTTTAGTGAAAATTACACTGACTCTATATACAGGACCTCATAAACCCTGTGTGCCAAAGGCTTCCATGAAACTCTAGCAGAGCAGGGTAGAGATCCTCCAGTGACACTAAGTGCATTAAAAATTGAGTTTTCACTGAATAAAACATGAAAATGAATAATGCAGTCTGCACAGTATTCCTTGTGTTATTAATTTGATGGTAAGTTTAATTAACTTAATGTTGCCCTAAATTTTAATTTTCCTTCTGCTGCAGAATCACAGGCGAGAAATGCCAAAGGGCATTACAGAAGTTTGAGAGAAATCACTGGGTATTGGTGCAGGTGAAGGGGAGACAGCTGGAGTTGTTGGGGATCTAAGGCATGGGCAACTGTGCAGGAGAGTGGCGTGCAAACTTTGGTCATCTGGATCTTCAAAATCAGCAGTAATCCACTCTGGTGAGACCCCACCTGGAGTACTGTGTCCAGCTCTGGGCCCTCCAACATAAGAAGGACATGGACCTGTTGAAGGGGGTCCAGAGGAGAGCCACAAAAATGATCACAGGGCTGGAGCACCTCTCCCATAAACACAGGCTGAGCGAGTTGGGGCTGTTCAGCCTGGAGAAGAGAAGGCTCCAGGGAGACCTTATAATGTCCTTCCAGTACGTAAAGGGGGCCTACAGGAAAGATGGGGAGGGACTCTTTATCAGGGAGTGTAATGATAGGACGAGGGGTAATGGTTTCAAACTGAAAGAGGGGAGATTTAGATTGGATATTAGGAAGAAATTTACTGTGAGGGTGGTGAGGCACTGGAACAGGTTGCCCAGGGAGGCTACAGATGCCCCATCCCTGGAAGCATTCAACTCCAGGCTGGATGGTGCTTTGAGCAGCCTGGTCTAGTGGGAGGTGTCCCTGCCCATGGCAGGGGGATTGGAACTAGATGATCTTTAAGGTCCCTTCCAACCCAAACCGTTCTATGATTCTATGATTCTATAACACGCAAGGTTAATGCTGGAAGGGGGCAGTGGGGGGGAACCCTGCATAATTTATTTCTTCCACCAGCTGGGTAAACTGAGGTAGATTGGGAGGATATGGGGTGCCCCATGAGCCTGTGCTTAAGGGGGGTTGCTGACTGAGACGTATGTCATTGGAGACACATAATGATTATTGTTCCAATTAAAATTTGCATTTCTGAGCCAAGTTCGATGGCTGACTCATCGCAAAGTCCATAAGGCTGACAGGTGTCAGCAGGCAGCATGAAAGGCATTTTTTATGAGGAGAATCTCCAAAAAGAAAGCAGCAAGGGCCATCATTAATAAAAAGGTCTCTTCCCGGCTGCTTGGATGCAAGTGTCCCGCTGATGTGGCCTCTGACCCGACAGCAATGCCATGATTTGACGGGTTTTATCTCCCAGACAATTTGCCCCCAGGGCTGCAATCGCCACCCTGCAGCTGGCACTGGTGTCTTTGTGTACTTACATCCAGCCGCTAAAGATCTGCTGTAGGGGAGTTTTTTCACTCACTCTCCAGGCAGCGAGATGCATCCCAGGAGGAGACATTCAGGAGATTACATTTTATCTATATATTTAATTGGCAGGGCTCCAGGTATAGTGGGCTAGAACCAGTTTACCCGTACACAAAGGGCACTGACTGCCTTAAAGCCAAGGAGGTCCAAGGTGGTCCAAGGGCTGTCAGTCATGGAAAAAGGCACTTAGGATAGGAGGGGACCAAGGTAAATGCAGAGTTACTCTGCGCACTGTAGTGACTCTAGCAGCTAGATCTCGTATGGTTCAGTAAATCTGGGTACACGAAATGTATTTCTGTGATCCTTCAGTTTTTTTCTTGGATTTTCTGTTGCATGAAGGAGAAACGCAGTCTGCTGTACGGCAGACCTGCTTTCTAGCAAACTTTCCCCATTTCCTCCAAGTTTTCATTGGTAAATTAAGTAGCTGTGCTGCTGGCCAGCTGCCAAGCGGCTCTTTTCATTTGCAGCTACAAAACAGGATCCTCCTAAACAGGAGTTGTCACTGACAGCCGAGAAATTAGTTTTGTCTAGAAAACGGCATATTTGACTCTTTTAGGAACCAACCTTTTTGCCCTGGTTTTCCAGGCCAGTGGAGCATTCCAGCATCCTCCTGCACATCTGCCTCCGTGCATTTTGATTCACAGCCTTCATCCTTCCAGTATCACAACAAAGATGCTTGGTCCCCATCTGCAGTCAGATGGTGGGTCCCTGTCTCCCAAGTTCTCCCGAGACTGGGGCTGCACTGTGAAGGAGAAGAGACACCACAATCCTCTCTCCGTTCCCCTCTGGCATGGTATATATCCCTCTGAGACAGAGATGGCCTGGCAAGAAGTCACTTACCTCCAGCTTGTTGCTACTTCCATAAAGCAAGAGGGTACCAACATGCCTGGTCTCAGCCAGAAACTAGTAATAAACCACTCACATTAATTTCTTGTATCAGGTGTGACTGACAGCTTGTACAGTAATAGGAAACATAAAGTTGAGAGTGTAGAGACATTTCACTTTGCTATTTCGACCTTGCCTTCTCAGGGACAGAAAACCCTTTCAGCTCTTGCTGGATTAATGATTTGTTCATGATCTCATGGAGAACCTGAGAGGACACCTGATCTGCCACAGGAGTATGAGTGCTTCCTACGTGGAGAAGGCATGACCTTCACCATGGGTTAAAGATCCATCAGAAGTGGAGGTGAAAGAGGGACCTGGGTAAGATTTAAATCCAAAGCAGCTCGGTGGAAAGAGACCTGGGCGTCCTGGTGGACAACAGGATGGCCATGAGCCAGCAATGTGCCCTTGTGGCCAAGAAGGCCAATGGCATCCTGGGGTGCATCAAGAAGAGTGTGGCCAGCAGCTCGAGGGAGGTCATCCTCCCCCTCTACTCTGCCCTGGTGAGGCCACACCTGGAGTACTGTGTCCAGTTCTGGGCTCCCCAGCTCAAGAAGGAGAGGGAACTGCTGGAGAGGGGACAGCAAAGGGCTACCAAGATGATTAGAGGACTGGAACACCTCTCTTATGAAGAAAGGCAGGAGGTCTTTGGTCTTTTTAGTCTGGAAAAAAGACGACTGAGGGGGATCGTATCAACGCTTATAAATACTTAAAGGGTGGGTGTCAGGAGGATGAGGCCAGGCTCTTTTCAGTGGTGCCCAGTGACAGGACAAGGAGCAACGGGCACAAGCTGGAACATAGGAAGTTCCATCTCAACATAAGGAGGAACTTCTCTACTTTGAGGGTGGCAGAGCACTGGAACAGGCTGCCCAGAGAGGTGGTGGAGTCTCCATCTCTGGAGACATTCAAAACCTGCCTGGATGCGTTCCTGTGCAACCTGCTCTAGGTGACCCCGCTCTGGCAGGGGGGTTGGACTAGATGATCTCCAGAGGTCCCTTCCAACCCCTACCATTCTGTGATTCTGTGAAAGGGCATGCCATGAAGACCTCAAAGAAGAGCTTAAATACTAGCATATTTCATCAGTCTCAGAACACAAAGTGTGAGCTGGGCAAGTAAGCATGGCCAAGTGGAGAGTAAGAAGGAGACATGATCTTAGAATAAATCAGCAAAATGTAGTTTTCTTTTGTTTTCCTAACTTATCTTTATAAACCTGTATGACAGACTTCTCTAGTTTAGGTCCATTAACTAGTTCCTTTTATTTGCTTTAACTAGAACCTGGCTTGACTTTGGGGGGATTTCATTCCGTTTTCACCAGCAGGGGGACTGGCATTTTGAGGGTGTTCATGCAAAGCTCCTGAGGTCTCTCCCAAGCATCCAAGGGCACCACGTTACATCTCCACCTGGATAGATGATCTGCAGGGCTTAATTCTGCTCCTGGTATTTGGTGTTCCCCACTGCCACAGACATTTCTTCAGTTACTGGGTGGCATTCACAGCAAAACCAAGAGCGAGCAAAGGGCCTGCCTGTTAATGATACTTAGCTACCCAAATAAGCTGCCAGGCACTGGTAGATTCTGAAATCAATTAGGCTTGGTATTCGCCAAGCCTAATGTTGACAGTCTCTCATATCATCAATAGAGACAGAATCCTCTTAAATGCAGGCTTAGGACAGTGGCCTGACTTGGGAGATCTCAGGCACCTTTGGATCTCCTCACCTGGAGTGAGGCTGCTGCTCACCTTGATCAAGTTCAATTTTCCCCTCTGATTATCAAGAGAACCAAACACTGGCCTTCTGCCACTGAAATTAGCTTTTATCTCTTCCTTCTCCCAGTACAGCATCTACTTTTAGGTATAGGCAGCTATACAGAATCATAGAATTGCCTAGGTTGGAAGGGACCTTTTGGATCATCTAGTCCAACCATCAACCTAAACCATCACTCTAAGCACTATGTCTACCCGTCTTTTAAATACCTCCAGGGATGGTGCCTCAACCAATTCCCTGGGCAGCCTGTTCCAATGTTTGATGACCCTTTCAGTGCAGAAATTTTTCCTAATATACAGTCTAAACCTCCCCTGATGCAACTTGAGGCCATTTCCTCTGGTCCTTTTGCATGTTACTTGGGAGAAGAGACGAATCCCCATATCTCTACAACCTCCTTTCAGGTAGTTGTAGAGAGCGATAAGGTCTCCCCTCAGCCTCCTTTTCTCCAGGCTAAACACCCCCAGCTCCCTCAGCCGCTCCTCATGAGACTTGTTCTCCAGACCCCTCACCAGCTTCATTGCCCTTTTCCGGACCCACTCTGGCACCTCAATGTCTTTTTTGTGGTGAGGGGCCCAAAGCTGGACACAGTACTCGAGGTGGGGCCTCACCAGTGCCAAGTACAGGGGGATGATCACTCCCCTAGTCCCCCTCGCCACACTGTTCCTGATACAGGCCAGGATGCTGTTGGCCTTCTGGGCCACCTGGGCAGACTGCTGGCTCATATTCAGCCGGCAGTTGACCACATATGTACTACAGTTCCGTGCAAAAAGCCCTCACATCTTGGAAGCAGACTTTCAAAATCTATAACGAATATATTTTAACACAATAACATTTGGGCTCACTGTATTAATTCCAGCATAAGCAAGAGAAGATCTGCCCCATTGCACAGCTTTGCTGTATGTATTTCAAATGATTCTATTTGCAGAGTTATAACAGCACTGGTTTTCCTCAAAACAAATGATTGCCGCTTCTTTTAAACTTTATTCTTTTCATTTAGTTCCTTTTTCTAGAGGCTGATGGATATTCCCTCTCCTCACTGCTTGCATGGGAAGGTGAATAGCTCCCTCAAGTGCCCCATTCAGTCCCTCATCCGATGGAAAAGTAGAGCTGACACCTCCCTTGGGAATCCCTCTGTCTGTCCTGCAATTCAAACTGCTCCTGATGACCCAGCAGCTGGAACATGAATCCAAAGCATAGCCCAGGCAAGCAATTACCATCCACGCTGCAGCCTTTCCCTCCCTCCTGCTTAAGTGCAATAAAAATGGGGAAAATGCTCATCCAAAAATCTGGAAGTTTGGACAAGGAGAGTAGGTCTCTAGGTAGGCAAAACCTCCCTAAGGATATGTTTAAAATAATTGTTTCATTGCAAGTGATTTTTCTGTGTCTCATTTTAGAAGCTTTCATTCTGCGAAAAGTGACATTACAGACATCAGTGGTGTGAGAATCCCACATTTCAAGCTAACCTTTCTTGGTCCAGTAGGAAATACTGATAAAATAGATATGACAAATAATAAATACTGCTAAAAAAAAAAAAAGCCATTCTTAATTTCAAGCTGAATTTACCAGCATGTCAATCACTCTTTTTCACAAAGACTTCTTTCACCCAATAACCCAGAGGTTGCTCAGGGCCATGTCCTGGCAGGTTTTGAATACCTCCAAGACTGGAGACGCCACAACCTCTCTGGGCAACCTCTGCCAGTCTTTGACCACCCCCACATTAAAAAAGTCCTATGCTTAAACAGAATTTGCTGTTGTTTAGTTTGTGCCCATTGCCTCTTGTCCTGTCCCTAAGCACCAATGAGAAGAGCCTGGCTCCATCTTCTTTACTCGTCCCATCAGGCATTCATCCACATGGATAAGATCCCCTGAGCCTTCTCTTCTCCAGGATGAACAGTCCCAGTTTTCTAAGCCTCTCCCTAAATGAGAGATGCTCCAGTCCCTTCATCATCTTTGTGGACCTGCAGTGGACTCACTATAGTAAGCCCATGTCTCTCTTGTACCGGGGAGCCCAGCACTGGACCCAGCACTCCAGATGTGCCTCACCAGGGCTGAACAAGGGTCATTCCCTTGACCTGGTGGTGACCCTCTGCCTAATGCAGCCCAAAAGCCTGTAGGTCTCTGCCACAAGGACACGGTGCTGGCTCATGGACAGTTTGTTGTCCAACAGGAGACCCAGGGCCTTTTCTGCAGAGCTGCTTTCCAGTCAGTCATCCCCCAGTGTGTACTGGTAAATGGGGCTGTTCCTCCCCAGGTGCAGGACTTTGCATTTCCCACCACTCAACTTCACGAGGTTCCTGTTCGCCCATTTCTTCAGCCTGTTGAGGTTCCTCTGGAAGACAGCACAACCACCTGGTCTATCACCCGCTCCTCCCAGCTTTGTGCCTTCAGCAAACTTGCCAAGGGTGCCCTCTGTCATCCAGGTCATTAACGAACATGTTAAACAGTCAGCCCCAGTGTGGACCCCTGGGGTACACTGCTAGTGACTGTCCTCCAGCTGGACTTTGTGCCACTGATCACAATCCCTCGTGTTCAGCTGTTCAGCCAGTTTTGGATCCATCCCACTGTTCATTTACCTGGTCTGCACTTCATCCCTTTCTCTACGAGGACGTTATGAGAGACAGGGTTGAAAGCCTTGCTAAAGTTGAGATAAACAACACACATTGCTCTCCCCTCTGAGCTAGTCATTTCATCGCTTCATTGCAGAAAGCAGCGTTTGGTCAGGCATGATCTTGACCATGTCCCCTCCATTTTGGAGGGTAAGAGGGTCAAAGAGCACGGGCACAGGCCACCCCACATCAGTCAGCCTCAGAGCTGGAGGGAGGTCCCATGCACATTTCATTGGCTGTTGTGTATGTGGTCACAGAGGTTTAGGTGTGCTGTAGGGGAGTTTTCCTGGAGGGGGCATAGCTGTGTGCTGCACTTGGGTGCTGTTCACATACCGCAAACAAGGGGACAAGATATGTCTCTGCTGGTTCAATTGCTGCCTAGCAGCGGTGGGAAGTTGGGGCATTTGGTTTATTTTCATTATCGCTCCCAAAGATGGTCCATTTGCTCAGCATGTGCATGTCTCTCTGCACAAGACAAATTTATAATAACAAGAAAAGGCAGTTGCTGACAAAAATCTGACTGTGGAATGTGACCAGAAGCTCAGTCTTGAATCATCAGGGTTTTAGATATTTGAACAAGACAAAAAGATGCAACGAAGGCAGCAAGTGTCAAAACTTTACTGCTTCTGGCCTTTATCAGTTTGAACACTTATATCTGCTAACAGATTAAAAATTCATCTGGGCAGCGCTGTGTTTTGAGTCACTTGGCATCATCCCATCTCAACTCTAGTCCTGGGGCCAGAGACTCCCCCTTCGCAGCCCACTCCATTCCTTCAGGATGAACTTCCAATTCCTGCAGGTGCCCAGGAGAGCAGCACGCAGCCACAACACTGCTCGGCCACTTCACCCTGGCATGCAGGGCACGCGGGACCTTCATGTGCAGGAGGTGTGGGATCCCGGCATGCAGGACCTGTAGGATGGCTGCCTTCCCAGAAGGCTTGTGCTGGAAAAAGATGTGGGTTGACAGCATAGACCTCCTACAAGGTGCAGACTGGGACTGTGAAAACTGTTCTCCATCTGTCAAATACTTGGTTAAATTTCCAGGCTGCAGCCAGACGAAAAACCAAGGCGGCTCCACTTACTCCAAGGAACCATTGTCATACACTTGGTGTCAGCTCATGCTTGGGGCAGGAGGTATTGCCTGAAGCCACTAGAAAGCTCCAGACATGGTTGACTCCCTCCTAATCAGCCACCACCAAGCCCTGCTTCCCCTGCCCCTCTTGAAATGGGCAAAATTCCTCTGAATACGGACTTGTCCAAATTAAAAGTGGACATGAAAAGGTGTTGAAGGCAGAGGAAAATCAACTATGAAAATAGATAAGAGCCTCAAATAAAATTGTGTCTGTGTATTAATCTAAGGGGTGAGGTAATTATAAGGTACTTCTGACCATTAAACACAAAGTCACAACAATCCAGCAAGTTTGGGCTAATTTAACTCCTTCAGTGTGGATGTCAACCAGTGAGAATCCTCAAATGCAGAAAAACTGCAGATCTGGTATGAGAAGCTGTGCTAACACTGATAATACTGATGAAGTTGTGTAACTACAAGCAGTAATTTTAAAATAAATAAATAAAATTTTAAAATAAAATTACAGGCTAGTAAAACAAGGATACTTCCAACCGACTTGCACTTTTCGGAGCAACGTAAAGGGGTAGACATGTTGCCTGTGTGAAGTACGCAAACCAACAAGACAGCAAATGGATAACACAGGGCAATGCAACGCAGACCGCATAAAAAGGGGAGGCAAACCTCTACCAGCTAACAGTCCAAAAGCTGAGAAAACGATGTCATGTTCTCCCTGCTCCTGCTCGCATGCAACATGCCCATGCTCTGCTGCCAGACACACTACTTGAACAAGGGAAACCCGAGCACAGCAGCCATGCTGGCCGGGGTTATCTGGCCAGAAGGAGCTGGCAGGAGAGGCACAGGGCTCAGGCAGAGCCATCAACCCTCTGACCAAGGTCATAGCTTCCCACAGCGAAGGACAGCAGAACAACGTGAGCTGGGAAAGCAGGAAAGACTTCATTAAAACATTTGGATAACGCAACCCAAATATGAAGCAGCTAAACCCAAGGGTCATCCAGCTCTAGTTCCAGCCCACTCTCCTCCATTCTTTCTGCATTATTTTCTTTTTACATCAAAATGGTTCTCTCTCCCTTCAAATCCTCCATAATAAGACTGCAGACTGTGTTTTTGAGAACAGCAGTCTCAGGGGACTTGAAGGAATTTAATTTCTGCTGTCAAAGAGGCTGAAAATTTGAGGGAGGCAATGGGCTTCCCTGGCAGCTAGGAGCAAGGAAGCATTTTCGAACAAGGAGGGATGTGCTTCAGGAGAAAAGCGAGACCTAATGTACATCTGCTCTGCTAAACCAAATCAGGCTGAGGACCCCTCAACTGCCCACCCTGATTACTTTTTAGATCACTGCCTTTCTGTTTTGGACTGCTCCAACCAACTTCCTCCAAGACATATCTGCCCTGGAGGAAGGTAGCCCAAGGAAGGGTCAATGTGAACCTATCCCTGGCTTATAATTATGAACATAGACACAACCATGGAGATCAAGCTGCCTTCAGCGATGCCAGTCAAGGAAGACAAAGCTAGTCCAGGAGGCAATGAATGCAGTTTCATCAGGAGGCCTCTCAGGAGCCTCTCAGCCCCAGGAGCATGAATCATAGAATCATTCAGGTTGGAAAAGACCCTTAAGACCATCAAGTCCAACCATAAACCTAAGACTGCCAAGTCCACCACTAAACTACGTCCCTAAGCACCACATCTACACGTCTCTTAAATACGTCCAGGGACTGTCAGCTCAACCACTTCCCTGAGGAGCTAGTACCAGTGCTTGATAACCCTTCCAGTGAAGAATTTTTTCCTAATATCCAATCTAAACATTCCCTGATGCAACTTGAGGCCGTTTCCTCTCATCCTATCGCTTGTTACTTGGAAAAGAGACTGACACCTCATTACAACCTCCTTTTGGGTTGTTGTAGAGAGCGGTAAGGTCTCCTCTCAGCCTCCTGTGCTAGAGGCTTAAGGATGGGGACAAATTTACCCCAACAGCTAAGAACATTCCCCATGTCCCATAAAGAAGGGGGCTAAGGAACAGTAGGGGATTGCCTTACCACCAGCACCAAGGAAACAGTTCCTCACTGTGGTTAAACAAAAAAACAGGGCTGAAGGGAATTTGGTGAGGTCTAACTCACTTCCCCGCTACCCCATTCCTGAAGACCTATGCAGGCAAGACCCAGCAGTGTCCCAGCGCTTTGCGGTCCTTACCATTAAAAGCTCTTCCTAGCACCTAAGCCCAACCAAAGAGGTTACTGTTTAAACCTAGTACTCCTCATCCTACCTGCCACAAACATAGAGAACGGATTATGCACAAATCCAAAGCACAGCATCATACGGGCTACTCTGAAGAAAGTTAGCTCCATCCCAGCCAGAATCAGTATATCTTGAGAGCTGGGAATTTTAGATTCAAAAACTCTTTCCACAAGACAACAATAAGTTAGGTACTACCTAAGAATATGTACACAATGCTTCCCTAAATGGCAAACGATGCATTGATTAGGAAAGTGGGATTATGGCATTACTTGTACTAGACTCAGTGTATGAAAACATTGCTTGACAGACAGTTGAGGGGGGGGAAAAACAATCAACCAGCAAAGCGACACAGCAGATGTGTATAAGCAAGCTCCCAAGAAGCAGTGGAGAAGTTAAAGGACAAGAAAAGGAGTAAGTTGGCTTTCAACACACAGAACATGCAGCTAAACTGCTCTAGGTGCAAGGAACTAACACCAGAAAACAGTACTACATAGTGAAAAAGTATGTTTTTTTAACGGAGCATAGGGAGGCTTTTCTTGGTTTCCTGTGAAGAAGGGTAGTATCAAGCTGTCAAGGAGAGTGTCTGACAGAGAATCATGCTGTACTGGCATTAGTTTCCTTGCAAGAGCACCAAGCAGAGGAGCTGCTTTACATCCATTTTCTGTGAAATGGATTTGCTCCAAGTGATTTGGCATTTGAAGGACCCTGTCTGATAAGAGGCCATGGCCACAGTTGCTCCCAGAGGAAAGGAAACAGCAGGTGTCGGAGCTAATCATGTCTGACCACTGCAGACACAAGTAGACCTGCTATGGCAAGGACAGGTTGAGGACACACTGGGGAGATCAGGAAGGTGAAGGGTACATCAGTCTTGTGACAGCAATGAGGGCACCAACCAGTATCCCACAGCCGCAATTTTCACTACATTTATCATCTTCTCTTTTTTTTTTGTCCCTTGTAGCGTGAGGACAACACAGCAAGCTGTTTAGGATCATAAACAGGGACACTGCAGCTTGCTTGCCTTTGGGATCATGGTAAATGAAAAGTGAATATAAGGAAAACATTAGAAGCGTACTTGCTATTCTCTTGCTATTCAAATTGCTATTGAACAAGCTAGATGGTTAGTTCAGAGAAAAGGCAAAAGTAGCTAGCAAAGACTGAAAATTGCTGCAGAAGACTGCTGGCCAGGAAGCAGCTTTGGGCATTCCACCATCATCCAACTTTGTGAGGACTACGAAGGCTGTTCACCTGCTCAGCTGCAGTGAGTAAACCCAGACAACCCACAAGATCAGGTCACATCCAATACCTGCTATGGCTCTTTTTAGTGAGAAGATGTGAAGTTGCCTAGTGGAGGAAAGGACAAAAGCGTGGAAAAAGAAGAGGAAAGAGCTTTCTCACTCATAGAACTGAGGAGCCCCAAGTTCTGGTGGTATCCCTGAGGTATGGTGGTATTTTCCAATGAACGCAATTCATTCCATTCTCTCTACAGCCTGAACTTCCCAGGTGCTGAGTACGTGGCTCAGTCCCAAAGCTACCAAGAGCTGTGCTGTCCCAGACCTTCTGTGAGCAGCGCTTAAATGGGTAACAAAATTAGTTGCAGCAGAGACATGCATAGTGCAACAACAGTACATCACCTCCCTCTCTTAGGTGATGCTCCAAACAAGAAGGAATACTGGCTCCTTCCCCCAACCAATACTTCTTTTCTGTTTAAATGGGCCATGAATAATGAGAACGCTTACCATTAATACCGTGTACTCTGTACCGCAGTAAACTGATAAACACTGCTCCCAAACTCATATATATTAATCTCACTCTCAATGTTTATACATACACATGTACATACATACACATGTACAGACACACATGCGCGTATATACACATGGATATACAGATAATAAAACCACTAGCATGCTCGCTTTCTCAGAATCTGGGTAAAGTATAAAACCAATAAATAGTAGTTTCACATTATTTGCAGTGAAGTCTTTTATTCAGGCTGCACCCATTTGGATCCCTTCTCATTTCCCTCCAGGTGTTGCCCCTCGACATTTGCAGGAATCGGCCATCATTGTGAAGGAAAGGACAGCCTGCTGAAGATTTCGAGCAGCAGCAGAAGCTACAGCAGCAGACAGAAACTGCAGGAAACAAGAACACAGGTAAAGCCCCTCACAGTGTTTTTGAACTTCACTGCAGATGGAGACCAGAGCATGATACAAGTTCAGAAGAAAGCAAGAGGAAAAAAAACCCAACCAAACAAAACCCCACCTTATTGAATTTCCCTTAAGGAAACTGAATTACCAGAAATGCTGGAAAGTCTAATACACAACACCTCAGGCTCTGTTCCTGCACTTTGAACTTCTGCTTTCCTAGAACCAGGGAGCTAATTACTGCCTGTGAAACCAAAGACAGCATTCCAGAAATTATCTGCCCTGCGGACACAAAAGACCACAACCATGTGTTAGGAATAAACTACCCCCAACACACACTATTCCCTCTTTCTCTCTGTAGGCATTTCTAGAGGTTCTTGTATTTTAACACATGAAATTTGGAGTCAGGTAAAAAAAAAAACAAAAAACAAAAAACAAAAACCAACAAAACAACGAAGACAAAAACCAAAAAAAACCCCCTCTTTGTCAAGAAATCAATTCCCAGTAAGGTCTGTCTTTTAGATTTTATTTTTGTGAGCAGAACTGTTTACTGGTCTTATATTGTTCACCACATCTGAGTGACTTTACTCCTCTGTTCTCTGCTCTGTGAGGGGAAAAAACACCTGACTGCCTCATCATTCCCTGCCTATGGAGTAGGTTGCCACTGGTTGTAAATGGGAGAGGAAAAAAAGACCACAAACCAAGCAGTTGAACACCTGTGTGTATAAGCCCTTCATTAGGTTTCTTGCACTTTAACACACACTTGAAGAAAATCTTTCATTACAAGGATTGCTTAATTATGACATACCATCTTATAAAACTAATTATTTCAATTGACAAAAAAAAAAAAGTAGTTTAGTTTGCAGTGTGTTTCAGCTATTCACCTCAAATGAAAATAGATGCACTTGATGTACTAAAGCTGACCTGCAGCACAGGAACCCCAGGGCACAGCCACTGCCAGTTTTGAATAGTTTTGCCTCAGTTGTGTCTACCTCTGACTCAAAATACTCCAAATCCCAAATCGCTGCTGACTGGGAGAGTGTATTTGTGAGGCATCATTACTGCTTATCCAGATCTAATACCCTAACTTTCCCAGACATTCCCTACTAGGTGAACATTTTACCTGACCCATGCAGTCAGTCCCTGTCACGTAGAACAGCAGTAACTGAATTTCAGCGCCATTTACAGTTCATATTAAAAGTTTTGCAGCAAATACACACCAGGGCTGCCAATGTCTATCCAGACTGGCTAGAACAGCAAAGCTTCAAATTAAATCTAGTAATAAACTCTTCTCCTGTTTCTTCCTTCTTCAACTGACTGCCAGGCAACTTGCTGGGAAGAACAAATAGTTGATGTCTTCTCCTTTCCCTTGGCCCCAGTCTCCGTTCACGTGGGAGGTCGAGCTGCACTTTTTTCTCTTCCCTACCTCTTCTTGCAAGATGAAAACCTTACGACATGTCTTTCATGAAAAACCGGTCAGTACTGAAGTTTTCTTACACTGCAGCTTCCTATGATTGGGACATAGCGGATATTAAAGATACCGCCTGCGGTGACAGGCAAAGAGGTTAATCAGGCAGACGGACATTAGGATTTAGAAGCAAGCCACGGTACATCAAGGCACGGGTTCCCCACTACAAAATAGTGGCAATTCGCTCCCTTCAGCCTACAGTTCCTGCACAGCTCAAAGGGCAGCTATTGCTTCACACACATCCTACATACACCTTCTCTTTTGTTCACATCAGCTTGATATTTGAATTTAAATATTTGTTTCAAAATAGTACTATTAGCTTGCAATTAAGCCTTCATTAAAACCAGGGCTACTCTTTCATCTGCACAAAGTAAGAAGCTACTTGAACTTTAGCAGTTTCACCTTCATGAAACCAGAGTTTTTCTCCTTGCTGCAGAGAGTTCTTCAAGTGGTTACTATATAGGCCTTCCCCACATTAAATGCATTAGACCTAGGAATTTGAAATAGTTTTATCCCCAGCTCCTTCAGAGCTTCATTTTTTACTTTCCTTTCAAACTGTTCAACATTCCAGCATAAGAATTGTTCTAACTATATCTGAATATGTCCACCACCAGTATCTATATTACTACTACTTAGAATCCTATTGTCTGTTTTTCCATGAAGGTCAATTATTTCACTGAAGTATCATAGTCAAAAGTGGTTTATTACATTAAATAGAAAGTGGTTCAGTAGATAACTCATTAAAAAAAAAAATATGAGACTTAATCTTTCTGAATACTTCTGGAATAAGATTCACCCTAAATGTCCACCAAAGCTGCCTTCACGCATGTTGGCCACAACATGCCACAAGTCTAACGCTTCAGGCAGCTGTGGAACACAAGAACAGCTAACTTCTGAATTTGAAGGTTGGCAGTGGTTATACTATTCTTACAAAAAGACGTTTGCTTTTATGATATCTCAAAACAGTTACAAAACTCGGCATCGCTAACAGCTGCATCAAAAGCCAGCAAGTCATCTAATAAAAACTTCTTTTACTGCCATTAAAATTCCTGCTCCTTTGAAGCCATTATCTGTAAGAAGATGTTTACACATTTTTCATGTTTTGTTTACTTTGTTAGAAATTTTGCTTTTGGTTGTATAGACTAATTTTAGTAAGTTTCCATTCTTACACATCTTTGATTATTAATACTGCATTACACTATGGGTAAGGAGGCTGTTTTTAAGGCTTTAAGTAGATTCAGATAGTTCCTACATCAGCTTTGGGCCTTTAAATTATCAACTACACACCAAATGGATTAACATTCCTTGGTTGCAACATACTTTCATCTAGGCAAAACAGTCTGAAGAACAACTAAAACATCCACATAATTAAAAGATCCCATAGCACTTTAGTACCCTATTAATTAAAGCAATCTCCATATGTCTACTTAGTTTCAAGATACTTAACACAAATCAGCCAATCACTAATTCTGTTTCTTTGTCAAGTTAAATAACAAGAAAGACTATTTCCAGACCCCTATCTTTGGAAAAGGGCATGCCTGCCACCTATATAGCCCATCCTGGACACAGTCCTTCACATTCCTGTTCACACTCCCCCCATGCCTCCCACCCTACCTGTGACACCATATTCAACGCCTTACACACTGCTGTTTCCAAAGGGAAATTTAATTTCTCCCAGTTAAGAAGTATTTGGATTACAAAGCCATAAGCATTGCTGAAATAACTTAAAGCAACTATCTTCCACTCTACAGATTTGTTATTTTAGCATTAACAGTGATTTGTTACATTCTGAAAACTCTGTTCAGGAAACTGTGTGCAGCCACCTGCCTACCCCACACCTATTCTTCATCCTTCGTTAAAGGAACCCTATGGGACTTAGAATTACCCTGATGGCAAAACACTGCTTTGTGTCAAGTTTGTTATTTGTGAATACATTACTGAGAACATCAGAATTTTACATTCCTCTCAAAGATGGAAATGACTTTGCCTTGGCTGCCTTTCCCATACTCAACTACATTTAACAGTTCAAATAGCGAATAAGGAAATACTGGACTAACAGCAGGACCTAGTTTTGCCTCCATTCTAGTCCCGTATTTTTACCAAAAGACAATTTCCATTTGTCATTTTTGGCAACATCAAGTCACTTTTGTCTTATTGTTCCTCCCTCTGATTTAGAAAGAATTAGGCTAGTATGTTTAAAAAAAAAAAACAAAAAAAAAATCACAAAAACTACCTCCTTATGAACCTGGAACATTATCATTCCACACAGATTTTAAAAGTAAAAAAATAAAGCTATAAGCAAACCCACATGCTAGAAATGAATTATATTCTCTAAATTATTCAATGTTTAACAAATCTATTCAAACTAGTTATCTCTGCAAATCCATTCAAGGCCATTGAATAAAAGCAATTCCAAGCATACCCACAAGGCAAATTTAGCACGCTGGATCAACAGCTCATAATAGTCAGTTGTGAGACCAACTAGGATCGAAAATAATCCAGTTTAAATTCAGAGTGAGATTTATTTCTGCCAATTTTCTTTAGTGCTGCCAAAAAACTACTTAAATACACCACAGTAGTTTAAGGTTTCTTCATGTATCACCCTACCTACCTCAAAACTATGTATGATTGACTGTGGGTTTCCCCACATTTCATATAATCCTTTCAAGTCCTTAGTTCATGATTATATGATTTCCCAATTTGAAATCCCACCGTAGGCAAGTCTTCATTATTTCCTGATAAAACTACATTATCATTAACCAAGAAAATAGCATTTTAAACAAAAAGCCTACAAAATACAAACAAAACCCGAGTTACAGTAATTTAACATCATTTGGAAACTAAGTGGTAAATGGATCATCATCTAAGTTCAAAGTTCTATGTAATGCCAAAATCAACAGTATTGTAAGGTGACAAAAATTAATGGTTAATACTAGATTTGTTAGTAGAAGCAACAGTTCCCCAAAAAGCAACATTTTCCTGCATATTTGTTTGTGCAGAGATCAGTCACGGCCACCTTAGTAAGACGTTATATGTATGATATCTGTCCAAGCTTTTCAACACAGCATGAGTTCACATGTTTTCAGTCATGCAATGCAATTCAAGGAGGAAAAAAATTAACATATGTGTACTGTAAATTTACTCCTAAAAAGCTTTCAGCTTGCTATCTTAAATTATGGTTTAATCCATGAGTATATGCAATGTATCAAAATGGTGACATATAAAGAAAAAGACGATAGAATTTTTGGGAGACATTTTATTAATGTACAATTTTATTAGCGATGTACAATAGACATTTTAATTCTTTATGTATTCTGTCTCCTTGAAGTTTGGTAAATGCATGTTCATATATAAAACTACACGATGCTTTTTTTGTAAGGACCGGAAATCGTGAAAATCTAAGTGCTACAGTATATTTTGTAGTGATTAAACACGTTGTCCAGAAGAGTTACCAGCCACTTCAGTGAAGCACTTCTATAAAAATGTTTCTGATCAAGTTCAAATGCACCTGTTCATAAATAATGATTGGTTTGCTCATGTCCATTATACGGCTAAGTACAACTGTCTCCAATATAAAATACCGTTTCAATACATTTCTCCACATGGACAACTAGATAATCTAGTCATATTTACTTTTAACCAAGGCTAATACAAATTTACAAGTAAAGTAACTTCAGACTTTATTCAGAATAATTATTTTTCAACCAGAAGCTTTGCTTTGGACAACGCAGAAGTATATTGCAAGTGACATTCTGCAGCAGAAGCTGGAGGATTGAGAACAACAACTAAGAAGGACTAAAGATCAGCAATACGCGCTCTTACAAGAACTCTGACCATTCCGAATGTTAACATTAAAGACCAGGTACTTCAGTTTGTGCGCCTGTCAAACAATCAAAACCTCCACACACACACACAAAAAAAAAAAAAAGAGAAAAATATCCCACAGAACACAGTATTTCAGAGAACATGTTAGACACTGGCATGACATTTCTCAGATCAAATTGGCAACTGAAATTTAACATCCACCTGAGCTTGTTTGGCTAAGCTTACTATTTCAGAGAGTTTCACCACCTGAAAAACAGAAAATAAAGACTTAATATCAAAGCAAGCCTAACTTGAGTGAGCTGGACCAATCTTTTTAAACAAAGTAATGCTAGAGAATCATCAGCAAAATCTTAAGTGGGGTGAAGGGAAGGGGGAGAATGTTAATATTATAACTAAGTGATTCTTTATGAAAAAAAAGCTTCAGAACTCTAAGTTTCCCCATGATAGAAAAATCTACCAGATGCCCTCTGATTTTTTGCAGATCAAACATTTTTGTCTTCATTGCTGCTACACATTTGTAGTATGTTTTTCTTGTCCACATTATGTAATTTCAAAAGCACCCAAAATGCTAGTTAGCTAGAATAATTTACAGGCATCTCTTGAATGTTTGGGTAGGAAAAAAAAATACTCTTAACATCACTGATTATAATCACTGCTTCGAATGCTCACGTTATTACTCTGATCTATCTTCACCCATTTGCTTATCCCTTTCATGGCATCAACTTACATAAACCTGTTTAAGGAATTACCTATGGGCAATAATACAAAACCAACTATAACCCTTTTAAGAAGTGCTTCTAAAGATACAGATGTTTTAAGATTACAAAACTACTTTTAATGCCATTTGCACAGCTCCATGATTCAGCTGAGAACTTTAGATTCAGCAGCAGCTTTAGAAGATGCATTACATAGATGCAGTAAAGCTTAAAGATCCACACATACTGCCAGGGAAGATTTCCATTGACCTTACCAAAGCTTGATCAGCCTAGCAGGATTTAATACTATTCCTTAAAACAGAGGGGCATACTGTCAAGCTAAGCAAGTTCTTCCTCCAAGCAATCTAGAGCTTCAACATGAGGAAACAAAACACTCACACCCAAAAAAAAAAAAAAAAAAAAAAAAATCACGACCAACCTGTCTGAATGTCTGAGTATCTAATTACTTTATGAGGCAACAGGACGTTCAACTATGTTCGCTTTTAATCGTGCACACTGAAATATAGTGGTCTATCAAAGGAACCGTTACATTGCATTTTTCAGCTACTTCAATTGAAGTATTTTCTTTCAATTAATAAGGCTAAGCTCTTAGCCATTCCCCTACCAAGGTGAGTGACTGATCTGGTCATTTACACGTTGGTGGGGGTTTTTTTAAAAACCTATTTTTAACCTGCTTTTCAGGAGGGGGAAAGAAAAAAGTCCCAAACACAGAAATTTATGGGGTATAATAGCTTCTGACTGCATAGTTCTTCTACTTACAAAATATGTAATTGCTAATTTGTAAAACATCTGCTTCAGGCCCTGATAATAACGGGCCCTGTGATTTATCCTAAGATACCTTTAGTTGATTGAATGGAGTTTCAATTTTTCAATATTCTGCAACAGATGCTACATCCTGAAAAGCAGATTCATAACCAGCGATCTTACCATTTTTGCAGCTTCATCCAAGTCATCGCACGCAAGGATTTTGAGGCCACTAGCTGTTATTAAAGCTTTGGCATCATCAACTCGTGTACCTTAAGAAACAGATAAAATGCCAGTTATTCAACAAGAGATTACTACAACCAGAGTATTCTCGTATTTTCTAGGAAGCCTGTTCCAGAAGTAAGGTAGTGAATAAATCTAGAAGACAAAAGGAGATGTCTTTTTATTAGCTTGCCAATCCTCACCATCTAAACTTAAGGTTTGCCTTATTTTCCCATAGTCTTCATCTTACAGGCAACTCGTAACGTAACATATTAAACTCAAGAAAAATATATTTCTGTCCATATTGACAAATTAACATGTACTGAAGCACACTCACCTTGCAACCGTACCACAATAGGTATTTTTAGGTCCAAATCCTTTACTGCCATAACGATGCCTTGGGCTATCACATCACATCGCATAATGCCACCAAAAATATTTACCAGAATAGCGAGGACCTACAGAATCAATTACAATATTCATGTTAAAAATGGCCAGAGGCACATCAGATAAAAGTACCACTCAGCCTTTCAGCCTAAGGAAAATTCAAGTTCCATAAGCGTAATAAGGGACTCTGTGAAAGACAGGGAACATTTATGTTCTAGAGAACATCAGCAACAAAAGTACAATTCTATAGTCACATGCAACAGAACAGTTACTTCAGGAAAACCCTACTGCAAAAACGCCTGTCCCAGGAAAATTCCACATTGTCCTTCAATCCAGCATGAGTTGCAGGCAACAGCTATTTCTCTTATTTAGGGTGTATTCTGTATAGCTACTTGAAAAGACACACACCCATTTTCTGTACAAACCCAACACTGTACATCAGAATATTCTGAGCATGATTAATAAAGAGAGCTATTTGATTTTCTTCAAGCAAATCAACCAGATGAAACTTCAGTAAAGTCACTTAACAACTTAATGTGTCAACTGTTTATCCTTCCATTTCTAACATTACTCCAGCAGAGGTACCTCCCACACTAGTAACTCCACATACTGAAGAAGGTATGCTAAAGAACACAGAAAATTTACAAAACTCAAACACAACATACTGTTTGTACAGCTTACTTAAAAGCTTGCATGCTTGTAAGTAAGCTATCTGAAACATGTTTTATTCAGGAGGACTAAGCCTGAGGTTAAGGGCAAGTCTTTTCCTACTCAAGTGATGGAAAGGAGGGGTAAAAAGATTGCGGTCAGTGGTGAAAGATGGAATAAAGTAGGACCAAAAATTGGTAGACAGCCTTGGAGGGCAGAATAAACTTAAAACATTAATGTGCAACTGGTTAATAAACAGTAGCTTAGTTCTCATTATCTTGCAATTAGACTAGCTCATCTGTTCTCGTTCCTGCTACTAACGGGCAGAAACAAGTTAGACTGGCACCCCAGAAGGCTGTTCCAAACAACCCCTGAAGTGAACCCAGAGTTCCAAACAACCCCTGAAGAGAGCCCAAGTGCAGCCCATAACACCAGTGGGCTGTACAGCTGTTTGACTTTCAGCACCAGGAATCCCAGATACAGTCATCCTTTTTTGATAAAATAGTGAGCAGCTGAAGGAAGGCACAAAGGGAAAGATATATTAAGAAGTCTGTTTGGACACCCTCTGTCCATGCATCAGCAGAGAATTTGCATTGAAAGAACTTGTCCCAAATCAACAACCCCCAGCTTCTTCCTTGTGTCTTCTCCTCTGTAATTCAGGTGTTTTTTGCCTGTGTCCCTCACTTTTCCTTCAATTTGCTGAAAGCATGTAAAGAAAGAACAAGTCTTACAAGGAGCGGCTGAGGGAACTGGGGTTGTTTAGCCTGGAGAAAAGGAGGCTGAGGGGAGACCTTATCGCTCTCTACAACTACCTGAAAGGAGGGTGTAGAGAGGTGAGGGTCAGTCTCTTTTCCCAAGTAAAAAGTGACAGGACAAGAGGAAATGGTCCCAGGTTGCGCCAGGGGAGATTTAGATTGGATATTAGGAAAAGTTTCTTCACCTAAAGGGTTATCAAGCACTGGAACAGGCTGCCCAGGAAAGTGGTGGAGTCACCACCCCCAGAGGTATTTATAAGACAGGTGGACATGGTGCTTCGGGACATGGTTTAGTGGTGAACTTGGCAGTGTTGGGTTGACATTTGGACTTGATGATCTTGGAGATCTCTTGGAGAGTATGTCAGACCCTATTTGTTAACAGAAATCTTTCCAACGGGGAAGATACCAAGCTCCCCTATAACATCACTCACTATTTGTTTCTAGTCCTTTCCAAAGATGAGCAAGTGGTATGTGAAATTCTGGTGCAAAAGTAGTACACCATTACCAGGTCCTGCAAATCACTCCCACCTTTTCACCTTTTTCAGTTACCCCTTTTCCATATTTTTCTTTCTGTTTAAGAAGTCCCAAACTGCCATGAGTTCCCAGTGGGATAAGCACCTCTGTGTAGGCCATCAATCCAGTCCTTGCATTATCCTTCTGGGATGGTAAAGCTCTTCCTCTAGTTTCAATCAATTTAATAATATTCAAACACTTCTGATAAACTTTTGATAGGATAAATCATTAATGCCCTTCCAAGCCCATTACAAAGTTATTTTATCTTACATTACATATAATTAGTACCTGAGAAACTTGTTTGTGCACAGCACAGTGAATATTAATCTCTACAACTCTATGCACAGAACAGACCCNCTAGGGGTGTACCTGTGAAAATCGACTGAATTTAGGAAATACAATTGTCTTACTTTAAAAAAAAAAAGGAAAAAAAGGAAATCTATCTGAATACTGTTTAAACATCAGGCACAGGGGGGGAGTTTCTGACTCAAAGGATTTCTGGAAAGATTCAAATACAGTTGTAACTTCAACTGGAGGACACAAAACTGCCTACTCAGTACACAGCCAAACAACCTATTTTAAAAAAAAAAAAGAAAAAAAATCAACAGGTTTTCAGACCTTCTTCATTTGCACCAAGATTAAGCTAACATCTCCACTTTCTTCCCCTTTTAATTCTATGTTTATAAACACGTTTTCTGTCGAACATGCACTAAGCATTGTCTTTCAAATCATAGCCTGTTTTACCACTGTGCAGACCTTGATATGCCAACTCTTCCCTCACCTTTTTATCAGAGGTAATAAGCTTAAAGGCTTCTGTCACTTGCTGCACTGTAGCACCACCACCAACATCAAGGAAGTTTGCTGGAGTCCCGCCGTGAAGTTTTATGATATCCATTGTGGCCATAGCTAAACCAGCACCATTGACTATATGAGAATAAAGATAACATTTAGGAATTGAGTTTATAAATCCGTTAGATCATTTGAAATTCTTTAAATACAACATACCTAAACAGCCTATGTTTCCATCCAATCCTATATAGTTGAGATCTGCTTTTGCAGCATCCCTGTCTCTCTGATCTTCCTGTGTCCAATCCTGCATATCAAAGATCTTCTTCTGACGATAGGCTGAATTACTGTCGAAGTTTATCTTTGCATCCATACACATCACTGAAGAGAAAAAAAACCCACACCATCATTTAATACTAGAATGATAGCTCAACTGCTACATGAACATGTTAAAGTATGTTAAGTCAAACTTGGCAGCTAGCTCATGCAGTCCAAACCTGAAACAGCTTATTGAAAAGACACACTTAGCACTGCATGTAAATACAAGATTCTCTCCGGTCTACCCACACAACCAGTTAAGTCCCTTTAACTGCACAAAAAAGGAAGATAACTGTATTTCTTGAGACACCCTGAAAACAAAGAAGCTTACAAGCAGCTGTTTGATAAATCTGGGCAAACTATGCTTCAGTAACTAGCACAAAATTAATCACTACAGAAGGTCTGTTGGGTTTTTTATAATCCCTCTTAGTTTTCTGCTTTTAGATTATACATATAGTGTGTGTGCATGCATGCAAGCATGCAGAAACACAATGAAAAAACATCTGAGTTGGAAGAAAAAATGTCAGAAGAATACACACAAAAGTTTCACTTAGGTATAGCAGTTGAGGTGGAAAACCTAGAGTGTTCTTTACATCAGAACTAAGTTTCTGTCTGTACAAATGTAAGACTTAATTTCTACCCCTCACTACAGATGATACAAAAATGACAAGGAAGAGAAACAGATGGAAGAAACTGCTCCATACTGTTCATTTAAGCAGTATTACTTGG
>VYZM01002161.1:0-18223 GCA_013398915.1 Dromas ardeola | reverse complement strand
TCCATTTAAGAAGTTTTACTAAAAAAAAAAAAAAACAAAAAACAAAACAAAACAGTAACAGTACAGTAACTGTAAGCTTTGACAAAGGAGCTTAAAACTTCTGTACCTGAGTTCAGGTACAAACATTCTCCACAGATTTATTTTTTGGTGAGAGGGGAATTGGTTGTGATTGAATATTAACCAACTATTCTGCAACTGGATATAATAAAAACCTGATAAATACCAAGATATCATTTAAACATCTATAGTCTTTCAATACATCAAAGATTAAACTCAATCAGTCATTCTGATGCCAAAGTAGTAAAGGCAGGTGATTTCTAGAACATGGTAGTATTTGGGTCACCTTTTCAGTACCAACTTTGAATACACAAGATGGCTCAAGTTTCAATTCATGAATTTTGAAAAGACCCCATTTCCAGGAACGCCTTAT
Source organism: Dromas ardeola (assembly GCA_013398915.1). NCBI lineage: Eukaryota > Metazoa > Chordata > Aves > Charadriiformes > Dromadidae > Dromas > Dromas ardeola. The sequence continues at coordinate 17,793 of VYZM01002161.1, read as the reverse complement.
GCTGGGCAGCCAAACACTCAAGAGCGGAAGATGTTCTTTTTCAATAAATAAAAAAATTTTAATAAAGGAAGCTATTTAAACTTAAGATCCTTCTTAACAATTAAGAGCAGATATCTACTATGCTTAGATTCTCAAATTTATATGCTTTATTGAATTCGTTTTTCAACACACTGTGTTCATGCTAAGTCCTCTTGCTATATCCAGCTGAAGTTTTAGCAGTGCAAAGCAACTATCTTAGATTTACAAAAATGTCAAACTGTCACATGAAGAGCATGAAGAAAAAACATTACCAACTCCTGATGCATCTTCCACCATAGGATTTATTTCTATCATTGTAGCATCGTATTTCAGAAAGAGATTATATAACTTGATCATATTTTCAGCTGCTTCATCCACCAGATTAGGAGGAAATCCCATTTTTTGGGCAAGCTGAAAGTAAAAGATTGGTTATCAGTTAACTGATGTTCGTGATTTGATTTAGTTACAAATTAGGAACGTCCCAATTTAGCTATTATTTCAGTGTCAATTGAAATTTGTAGGTGTAGAACCTCTCCTGTCTTCCTGGAAAAGAAATAGCTCTTGGGTCTGAAAAGATCGTTTGCAATACAAAACACTGCACTTATCCTAAAAAAGAGCTAGTAAAATGTCATCATCATATGCCTTTACAAAGATATATAAAAGCTAGAAAAAGCACCGCCATGCAGAGTTGGATTTACACTGACTATCACCTGAAAATACTTACATATCTAATTCAAATCTGCTTCAAAATGTCAAAAGGGTTTAAAACACCTCAGCAGGTTGAATGCATGCACACTTTACAAAATTTAGAAGCAACCCTCCCATCCTCGCTAATGTGTACTTTTCCACATTAACAATTACCCTAACAGCTTGCTCCTTTTTTATGCCTTCTACTATATCAATGGGTTCCTTAATTATCGCATCAGGATTCTCTGCAGCAACATCTTCAATATTAACACCACCCTGAGAACTGCCTATCAGCACAGGACCCTAGAAAAAAAAGGGAAAAAAAAAAGCATAAGTAATTTTATAGCACACAACTGAAACTTAATTCTTCTCGTAAGATACCTCACAGCAATAAAACCTTGTTTTTAGTTGGAAACTTTTTTTTATTTGGACATTTTACTTGTATGCTCTGAGGAGAATGTTACTATCTATTCAATACATCTATATAAAACCTTTTAATATCACTTTCCAAATTTTAAGGTGTATGTTGTATCCAATTGCTTTTAAGAAGGAAAACTTTCCTTTGCACACACTGTAGCAACAGAGCAATTAATGCAGACACGCTACTTTTAAATTTTGATAGAAATATTCAACTTAGTAATCATATGCATTTTATCTTCTAGGCTGTCACCACAAAAAGAAGAGCCTTCTCATCTCCCCCTTCTCCACTCACCCTACACAAACACACATCGAATGCCAGGCACTCATTTATTCATTCCACCATGCTCCAACTCCAAGGACAAATCTAGGTCTGCAGAACATAGTGACAAATTACTGCAAACTGTTCCTGTTCAGTAGCATCACAAAGCTCAGTAACTATAGCCGTCACTGAAAGCAAGTCACAGAGTTCTGACAAAACAGAACTCAATTATTCAATAATGAAAGAAATTAAGAAACCAGAATTGGTAACATTTGCTACAGAGATTTTTTTAAAAAGCCATCTAAATCTCAACAAAAGCATCAAGGACTCGCTACCATGGAACCTAAAAATCTCTCCCTAAGGGAACAGTCCTCCAGTTTATAGTAAAGACATATTCACTTTTATCACCCCAACCTACCTTCCCTTATCACCACCCATGCATGGATTATGACAGCTAGCATACTAAGGCAGCATTTCATATCAGCGCAGGTCTTAAACATTAAACAGCCTTATAACTGTTGACAATTAAATACAGGAAGTGTGACACTGGTTCAGAGAACATGCTTAATAATGGCACCACCCCCCTCCCATCACTATCCTTCCAAATGGAAACATATAGATGGTGAATTATCCTACATCTAATAGCAAGGTTCAACACAACGAACATTTCTAGATATTCATACCCTAAGCAATCAGGTATCTACAAACACGTTATAAAAATAACTTATCATTCCACAGAATTGGCCAAAATGAACAGTTTTACTTAAAACCTAAGAAGTCTTGCCACTATTGATGAATAACATCCAAGACATCAAGTCCACTTTCAACTGATTATTTTATAGACTTTTTTTCCCCTTTAAAGGAAGAGGTTTGTGACAACATCAGGAATACACACTGCATGCTATTCAATCTTCACATTTCCTCCTTTTGAAAGGCATTTCCTCATAATAAGCATCGTAGACAAATTACAGCAATTACAAGCACATCTAAAAACATGACTTATGAAGTCAGCAGTAAAAACAAAACACATCCCTATCAAAAGACAACCATCCACACAGTTATGCTCAATATACACTAATAAGATTTATTTGTTTATACAAGAGCAAGAACAAGTCAGGAAAATACGTTTCCCTTCTTTATCTAATTTACTTAAATCAGTTACAGTAAATTTTATTTCCATAAGGATGCTTGCTTATTGCTTACAGAATTTTAAGATTACAAAATCCAGCTATTTACAGTATTTTAATGCCACCTTGTGGCAAATCTGGGGCATGTGCTGTAACATTTGCATCTTCCCTGCTCTATAATTCAGTACAACAGAATGTAGATGCCCAAGTCACGTAATTGTACTAAAACCCAACACAACTGATACTTTCTTATCAGAAAGATCACTATAGAGGAAGGAACAAGTACAATATTTAACTCCTAATTTTGCAACAAAAAAATAAAACAGTAAGACTAGTTTCCTCATTCACAGAAAATTATTTCATACTCATGCCAGAGACACTCCTCTAATTACCAAGAGCAGTGCCTCTGCAAACTCTTAAGCATCTGGATAGACAGAACTCAGTTTTTGTTGAGCTTCAGAAAATAAAGTTCCAATATCTGCGTTACCCTGGCTTTGTTGAAATTATTTAGCAATTCATGCTCTATGCTCCATAACGGAACACTAGCCTGTCAGAAAATACACCGACACATTTCAGTAACTGGGTTTGAATTGTAGCCTAAAGCACTACATACCCACACATACAGAACATACAAGCAGGAGAGACTACAGCTTACATCTTCCTGAAAGCTCTGAAGACAGACCTCTAGGCCCAAATCTTCTTACCAGTTCCCAAAGAGTATTGGCATAAGAAAGCTACCAGCACACTCAAAATTGAGGGACACACCTGTGCACTTCCAAGAACCTCCACACACTGGAGAAAAAGGATGTTTGATTTATCCAAGACCATTGGCTCTTCCAAAAGACTTTTACTTATCTTGTCCCTGACACTCTTCACTAGTGTGTACATGTAGATGCATACATACAGCTGTATTTTTAAACTAAACTCTAGTATGGGCTTCTGGTAGATACATGCAAACTAAAACCAAAATGAGTATAACCCCCTCATTCCACCCATCTCCCCTTTGGCCATAATGACTCTGAACTTCAGTTGGGGCTACCAATACTCATTTATTATTCCTTAAATTTAAATTGTAGCATTACATTTTTAAAACATTTAAACACTAAAGCAATCATATAGTCAGAGATACTAGGAAAGAAAGTTTAGCTTATGTATATTTCTAATTTTCAAAAGCAAGTGACCAGTACAGTAAACAATTTTGTCATTTTTTTTTTTTAAGTTCAGCTATAACAAGTTAATTAGTTTAGTTCTATTTCTAATATTACTCACTTGAAAAGACCTTTCCATTGTTATTGCAAAATAGTATTCTCTCCTGGGATATCTGCGCTCACAGATAAATACTTGATTGCATATCCTGCCCTTTTCTCCTGTCTGCTTGGTAAACAACTTCTTTCCAATCATTTGGGAGGAGATATCTTTTGCTTCTTCTGGACTAGAATAAAAGAAGCTCAGAATGTGACAAAGAAACTGCTGGAAAAACAGAAGTAGCATAAAAAAATCTTATCTGTTTTTTGTTATTTTAAGGTTAATTAAAAAAACCACTGATTTTAAAATAAGCAATAGGTTCAATTCATAATGTGAAACTTTGAAGTTTTCCACTTGGTTGGATAATTTAGAAACAACTTACGAAAAAACTATTTTCACTCCTCCTTTGAGGCCACCTTCAAATGTTCCTTTTCCTCTACCACCAGCTAAAACCTGTGCTTTTACCACAAGATCCTTTGAACCTAGAATGAAAGAAAACCCAAAATTTGTCATCTGTGACTACTAAAACAAATTGTCCCAGGTAGAATAATAAAGGCTGTTTTCATTGTTTTCATTTTATCCCCCCTTCTCCACACCCACCTCGATTCAAAACACAAATATGTGAATCAAAGACTGTATTGTAACTCACACAAGTTCCAAAAGTCTCGAACCATCCACAAATTGCAGCTTTAGGCTGTTCTGTGAACAAACCTTGGTGAGTTAGTATCCAAAACTGTTGATACTTTGAGTGTTTGATCTTTAACACGTGTTTGAATCGCAAATGATTAAGCACCCAGTAAGAAATGGTTAGTATCTCACAGACTATTAACAAGATGAAACTGAGTATCTGACACACCATAATCCAAGATTTTCCTCAATCAAGTACAAATACCCTGTATCTGTCACCACTATCTTCTCAGCAATGACATGTAACTATGGCACTTACCCAAGCCAACTTGCAGGTCCACTATGGCTTCCATTCAGCAGAGCACTGATGCATGAGTTTGAGTGCTTTGCAGAAGTCAGAGGCCTAAGTAAATCCACTATCTTTCCCAAGATAGACAGAGTAAACCCTTTAGTTGGCTTTAACTGTTTAAAAAAACTTTACAAAATATTCTTCTAGGTAGGAGAGACTATGCATTTGGGTTTAAAAAGTGAAGTATGAGAATATAATCAAAATCAACTGATATTCTGAAGCATCATCAAAAGACAAAAAGCAAAGAAAAAACTTCATCAGGTCATTTAAGGTGATAAAGGAGGAAAAACAAAGCCCTGAGTTGTTATTCAAGTTCAGTTACACTGAATACACCGCAGAGAGCAGCTAGACTTCAAGACTAGGGCTGCCCCATTCACATTTGTGCTGCACATCCCATCTTTTCTCATGCCACCATTAGCTGAGCCACTCTGGTCTTTCCAAGTAAAGAAAGAACTTGCTGTTCTCTTGGATGTAAAAAGGCAACCATGGAAAACCCTGAGAAAAATTACAGTACTCGAGAAAAACTAGCTGCCCTGCATACCGAAGAGTGTTATGACAGGCACAAAAAAGTTGTGTTGATTCTTATTTTGACCTGCACCTTGCCTAGCCAGATAAAATTAAACTTGCATGATATCACAAGCCAGGGTGGCTATAAGTAAAGGGAATGCTCAAGTGACTATTCCCAACTAGCTACTTGTAGATTTAACTTCTTGACTGTCTACCTAACAACAGATCTCTGAATTCACAACTTATATGAAGTTCTTTGGCACAAGAAACATAATGGTTATAAACATGCAAGTATATGTTGATTTACTATTATCTAATATTTGATTCAGTCCCTGAAGACAACTATTTTTTTGTAGCTACTAAGTACTGGCAATCAAGTAAAGTTAATGTGCTTTATAAAAGCCACATAAAATAAGACTTAACTTTTATGCAATTACTTTAAGTACAAAGCTTGCTTCAAGAAACATTAAGCCTCATGTATGAATAAGATTATAAATAGTAGTTTCATGGATAAATGAAGCCACATTCTCCAACATGCAAGCTTAAAAATAAAGTTCCATCCATCTGAAAATAATTTACCTTGTACATACAATCACAAAATTTGGAGGAGCATGACTTCTTAGTGTTAGTATAAAAGAGAGAGGAAAATAGGAAAATACTTTATTTTCTGTGAAGAGATTTAAAAAAAACACAATAAACATACTTGCTCCCTTGGTCACAGAGGATCTACCTGAGCTCCTTCACAAGGCTCTGAAGTGACTCAAGCATTTAAGATTTAAAATATTCACAGCATTATTTTACTGGTTTGAGTTTTCTACGTAAGTTTTATATCTGTCAAAGATTCAGAACTGATATACTTAGTAATCAAGACTAAGAGATTTAACTTACAGTCCACTAGGAAGTTCAGAAGAGAGGGTTCTGTATCTCCACCCTACTTTTCATCTCCTACGCTAAGTCCAGAACGTAAAAGCTGCTTCTACAGAAAAGTTTTCAGGAAAGCCATGAAGTTCACCCACAGGCACCTTCTTCGTAGCTATTACTCCTCCCAGCGATAAAGACCAGAATCTGAACAAGTCAGAACCAGATGCCAACTAAAGCTCTGGTAAGATCTCAGCTGGAACATTATGCTTAGCTCTGAACATGTCCATAAAAGTAATTTTCAATGGGAAAGACTTGTTACTAGGACAGCCACTGAAATGAAGAGCTTCCCTTATTAGAAGGGACAAAAAGAGCTTGGCATTTCTTTAAGTTAATCAAAGGAAAAAAAAGCAAGAACATGATTACAGTCTTTAGCCATACCTGGTGCGAGACAGAGCAAGAACACACAACGACACATACATCATACAATCCGTTTCCTGCTCTACACCAGCCAAAATAAAAGCCACCTACGAGAGGAAGTCAGTTTTAAAAAGGTACAAGAAAAAAAAAAAAAGGCACTTCTTTACACAGAAGATAGTGAAGCCTGCCAGCAGACATGAAGGAAGAATAGGAGATTCAAAAGAAACTGGGCAGAGATGGATATACTTAAGACAACAATTATGAATGCTGGTGGGAAATGAGGGGTATGATTTGCAGAAAATAGACAGGCTAACAATCTCCCTAAATCGCATGATCTTTTGCCACCATGAAAGGCAGAGTATTGAGCTAGATACACCACTGCCCTGATCCCATAGGATATTTCTTAAGAACTTAATTATTATGCGTGATTACACTTTGGCAACATATAAAGACATACAAAAAAAAGTGTGTGACAAACAACTTTAAACTTTTTGCAATCAGTTTTGGCAACAACAAAGTTGTCTTCGGACTATTGCTTATGCAAAAGCATGCAACAATTGTAACATTAAATGACCAGAATATTAACAATTTGTAATTTGATTTCCTACAGCACTGCAAGCAAACTAGTAGCTTGATTGCATAAACGTGTAATGCTTCAAGGGTTATTTGACCAGCTATGTTTATAAGCAATTAACCTGCACAGATGTACCGGAAACAAAATTTAAGATAACATGTCCCAAGAAAACCTTAACTTAACCCATGCAGAAAGTTTACTGTTCAATAAACATTTTTACCGACAGCTCCTATTTAAAGTGACCCTACAACTAGAGGAGAGAAATGTTTGGTCGAACACCTCATTGACCCTCTTAACAGCTGCAGCACTATCACAAAACCTGACACAACAGAGAACTGCTGATACACAGTAACATAAGAAAAAATTCGGAAACCAGCAGCTAACATAGGTTTCTACTCAGTATTAACAGTTGTGCCCTTCCGTTTTGCTTGTACCGCTTTGAAATACCGCTAGGCTTTTGTTTCAATGAAAAAAAATAGCAGTTTCTGCCCTACAGCAGGTATTCACATACGAAGTCAGGACAAATTATGCCAGCCAACACTACACCACAGCAGCAGTCCTATCCTGCCTCCTCTCCTCAGCTTTTCACTCCAGTCTCCTGTTCTTGTGCCAGCATCAGGATTTGTGCAATCATGCCTTGAAGCCTTGAAAAAGAGTGACTTTTTGCTGAAGGCAAAAACTAATCCAGCAGACAGTACTTCTGCAAGCCTGTGCACCGTGTGACAAGCACATGCAGAGGGACGCTGAAGTGAGTAGGACAGAAAGCAGGACATCTGCTTTCAGCAGCAGTAACAAAGTGTAAAAGTTTAACACAGGGCACTAGAACAAAACAACACGCCAATGTACAGCTAATGTCTCAGGCAAGCAAGCTACAGACCAATGCACTAAACTCACATTTGCTAAGAGCTGTATTTCCATATTAATTGCAGTTAGCACTAAAAGTCTATGTAAGTAAAACTGCCTGAGAAGAATCAGGAAATGTTTAGAAAATTAAGAGTAGATACCAATGAGAACAGGTGCCTGAAATCTGCAGAACACTGAGTTAGCATCTATCTGTTCAGGACAACAGAAATCTATACAGCACTAACACCACAGGTTTATTAACTAGACAGTGAAAGAGTAATACAGACAGGAAACAGCCCTATCTTCATTTCTAGCATTACTAATATTTATTTATTGGAAGGAATAATTTCTGATTCCATAACCTAAGCTTTCTAACTGGGAGAAAGGTATCTTTTTCCTTGCATGCACGCGTTGATATATGTAAAATACAATCTTATGACAAGCTTATTAAGAGGCAAGGTTTGTTGTTCCATTGTATCTCTGAAGTTTTCTGTGCACGCAGAAAGTCTGATGATTAGGGCAGACAAACTATTAAAATGTTCTGCTCTACAAGTTTCCATTCTGACTTTTGTCAAATCCCTTTAATTGCCACTTTTCTGCCCAATACTGATTGTAGTAGCAGTACTGCTTTCCACATACTATAAACACCTTCATGATAATTATGCAAGCCTAATGTGTTCTGACAAAACAGTCAACAGTAAAAGGTAGTGACAGCTTAATAACACAAGTGCCAATCAAGTTCTCAACTACCATTCAACTGCGAACTTACCCTTGGAGAGAGACAGAGACCCATAACTTTTGCTTCAGTTACTCTGTACTTGAAAGTTTTTAGTTCCAGAAAGAGTATCTCTCTATTTATAATACAATTTTTTTTTTCTTCTTGCACAGATGTAACAAAAACTCTTAAGTTTAAACAATATAGTTGTATTTTCTGGAATTAGTGAGGGAAAAGATGGACTTGTAACTAACCATTATTACAAACAGAAGTCTCAACATAAAGAGTATGCCGACCCTAATTCTGCCAACACAGTCAGAGAATCTCTTAGAGCATACTGTCTGCATTTTGTTAGTAAGTATAGTTATTTAGAATTTAACTTCAAAATTACATTTTTTCAGCATTTGAAACTTTGGAGTGTTAGAAGACTTATTGTACATAAATCAAAAGTAAGACTACTGAAATAATAATGTGCCAGGAATCTTCATCCTTTCACTGAAAGGACCATATCAGTCAGGAGTGTGAACAACATGTTTCGCTATCACAAAATATTATTTTCTACATAAATACTTCCTGACATTAATCAACTGCATCAAGTTCTTCAAGTCACAAGACAGGTTTGGTTTTGGCAATAGCTTAAGTTAAGCAGTTACAATACAGGGGTCAAAATTTGAATCTGCCAGTTAGAAGAGTTATTGGCATTAGTGAATTATTATCAACAACACGCTTTGATATTAGAACTTCAAAGGAGTGAAGTGTTATAGAAGAAAGCAAAGGCTGAAGCAAAATGTAAGCTTCAGATGCCAAAAGTAGCATCTGACAGAATTCAAGTAAATGTTTGGTTTCTAGACTACCACTTCTGGTTATCTAGAGATTTTGACCAGCTAAGCAGGAACATAACTGGAAAAAAACTACTTAACACTGACCACTATAGCAGGGGGTTTCTAACACCTGGGGGATTTCTGCACAAGTTTGACACCTTAGATCATCATCCATGTCCTACAGCATCTGAATAAACACTCTGGAGCTTCAGCCTCTACAGACAACCTAAAAGACATCAGTTAACATAGTCAAACAGATAATTCACAAACAGGGAAAACTGATATGGCAAAACAACCAAAACGCATTAGGAACAAAACGAACACACGTGGCTTTTCAGTGTAACACAGAACAAAGGGGGGCAAAAAAATTTATCACAGACTACTAGGGAAGGTGTGGCACACACTAAAGAGAAAACCATCCCAGCTTTTGTGCCACAGTGCCTGGAATATCTATTCTTTTGAAGAGCTAATAAAGAAAAAGCCAGTACTTTACCTAAGAAAATCATTGCACACATTGTACTAAACTTTGATTTCTGACTAAATCAAAGCTGAGATTTATAAATCTAACCAGATTTATGCATTACTTTTTTTTTTTTTAAACAGATACAGCTTGCATGTTTAAGCAATAGACAGATAAAATAATAACATTGAAAAGAACTTAAAAGGTCTGAAAAGAAACATCTATTAATCATTGAACTGTCTGCAGGAATACAGCCAAGCCAATTACTTGAGCCATTCTGTAGAAAGCATACCAAAAAAGACCATTCCTTATAAACCACACTGATAAGGAGATGGACTAGATCTCTTAACCTGCAACAGCAAAAGTAGCAGCAGATTCCATTGCTTTTAGTCTCTTTTCAAGAACTCTGGTGTCTATAGAAAGGTGAAACATTATGCACTCAGTTTTCTCAACATGTCCTATTCTGTACAGGTTTTTATTTTACTAAAATTTGACAGTCTGCCATGAGCATAAAGCTGTGGGATTCACTATCTTAGAATCCTACAAAGCTACCAGAATACAAAAGCTGCTTCGAGATATTAACCACTTCAGAAATCTTTCCTCTCAAACCATCATGAATAGAAATATATGATATAAAAGAAAACCAGGCTTTTCTACAGGCATACAATATGACACTCCCTTCCACACAACGGTTAGCAAAGGAAAGTGTCAGGAAGCATCAAAACTTCAGTTACAGCAATACATACACTCTCATAGATGCTGTCTTAAACAGCAAAACTATACATTTCAAAGAGCATGTTCTGCTGAGCTATTTGCTATCAACTGATAAAGCATCTGTTCTTCAAGAAATAGTCTTTAGGTTCATTAGTCACGTTCTTGATAACAAATGCATATCAGCTTCTGAATCAGCATCAGTCACAGTGCTGGAATGTACACATAGGCTGAGAGTAAACCATAAACTTAGAGGTCAATCATCAAGACGTACTGCAGCCCCTTATCAACACTCTGGAACAGAATTTACTCAGCTCGCTATTTCAAAACTTAAGTCAGATGCTCATGTAACATATGAAGAGCCACACACCACAGAGCCCGTAACTAAAAATACTTTTTCTTTTCTTTCTTTCTTTTTTTTTTTTCTTAAAATCAATGAAGTCTTTAAAGACCTCATCAGACACAAGCCCTCTCAGGTCTACGTAGAATGCATTCTTTCAGTGGCACAAATGAGATCTGGAGGTCTCAAATGGAGACAGTGAACTACTGGAGGAAAACTAAGTAGTGACATTTACAGGAGGTCCAAATCTACTGCCAGGGATTGAATTACTCAGTAGCAGTTAGTTTAAAAGAACAATAGTTTCATGAACCAGTATGTGATAACAATTTACTTGAAATGAGACGGAGGGCTCTTCATAGGGGAAAAGCTGCTTGTGGTAAGTAACAAATGATGATTCTCAACAGCCATTCAAATATGAAAAGAAAAAGCTGTATGCAAACCGATGCTGTAATAATTGCAATGGCCAATCTTCCCATGACACAACAGAAAAGATTAAAAAACAATAGAAGCAAAACAATAATCATTTGCAAAATCCAACCAGAACAGAAATCTGAGTTGCAAACAGCACTTTAAGAAATCTGATAGCTGCAGCAGAAATCAAACTATTTAAAAATAGAAAAATAATTAAGTTTTTTTTCTTTAAGACTCAAACCATAAGTCACTATTGCTCAAAAGTTGCTCACAGCATCTAATTTCATCTCAGTTTCCTTTAAAAATATTAGAAAATGTTATAGAGAAGAAAACAATGCAAGCTGAAATGCTGTATTTTATTTCACATACATTTCAAAATTACTTCACATATAGGTAAACAATGTGGTATCTTTAGAACACTTTGGTCTTCAGCAGAAAAAGTATTTAGTACAAGAAAGACTGGGGGTGTGGAGAGGAAGCAAACTTTCTGGCTTCCAGACTATTTCACCTAAATTCAGACCTCAAGATAAGCATAACTTTGAATTAAATTCTAACAAATGTCATTATTTTTGTTACTTAAAGAATATTTAGTGCACTCTTCTAACTAGGCTTTAAACCAAACTGCAACATCCGTATAACTCAGCTTGATTCTATCACGCACTAGTTACCTTGCAGTGATAATAATCCTCAGTATGGTTGAGCTTTGGCTTTGTTCATACTACAGGGTTACACTGATTTAGCTACAGCCACAACTATGATAATCTCTGTTAATGAGAAAGTTGTGTTTGTTATACACTGGGATAAAAAGCCATTTCTAACTGAAGGTATTTGCAAAAGAAAAGAAATCCAATGCCAAACTCAAGTTTACAGAGAGCAAGTTTCTGACTAAAGGTTATCAGGAGCATGTGGATCAGCACTGGGGAGACAGAGCAAGCACAGTATTACCAGCTATCTTTGTAACGGTTTAGACAAACATTTGAAAGAGCAGTTTAACACATAAAAAGAAGCAAAAGATAATCTCATATCTACCGGCAACAACTCTTACACAACAAAAATAAACAATGAGCAGGTGGACAAAAAAAGCGAGATTTTTTTCATTCTGCTAGAGATTTGGTTTGTTTTTTAAGTACATACTAAATGAAAACTAGTGGGGAAATGGCTACAATAACAAAGAAATCCAAAACACTGAAGCAAAAGATTATCTGTCACCATTCAGAATGTGTTCTGGACAATGTTTGAGCAATGCCCCAAAAACTCAAGCTCCTTCAGTGTGTTCTTCTTTTGGGAAGTCTTCCCTTCCTCATCTCAAGTACCAAAGAAAGCCATAGTGTCAAATATACACCAACTTAAAGTATATATGGCTGACCACCAGAAGCCGTGAATTCCTTTATTCTAGCTTACTAAAGGATGCTAGGTCATACACTTCACAACTTCATTTTTCTGACCCCAAAGATATTGCACAGGGTCACATACTCCAGATAAAAGGCATACCTATGACGTCACATGGATGAGACAGAGCTATAAACCTGCAGTCAGACACACCTACTTTGCTACAGATCTCCTCTCTGAACATGGAACAAAACAAGGGAATCCTGACCTTCGAGTTTCCCTGATGCCTATTAAACAGCTATAGGCAAAGGCTGCCTCATTCGCCACTAGCCGGAGGTCTGTACAGATATTAATGTAAGCAAAAGGGTATGCCCGATTTGTGAAGTTTAGATCATGCTACAAGCTCACCCTTAAGAGAAGGCAAGGGTCTGAATTTTAAACCATTCTCAGAACAGAAGTATTTTAACACCTTTCTTTCGTACTAATGAAGTTATAATTTTGTATCATTTACTCTCTAACGGGAATAAGATAAAGGTGGCAGGCAGACAATACCTGAATTTCTGGGACATCAGATCTGAAGGAAAAGCAGCTTTTTAATTCATTCCTACATTATAAAACAACATAATTTGCTCTAGAAAAAAGAAATCTTATTTTTCAAATGTCATTTCTTGCATTAAATCTACACATGAAACTGAAATAAACCTAACAAAACCTATAACCCCAGGAATTACTACAAATATATCCATTTGGAGGTGAAAAGAGATTTAGGCATTTGCATATGAGAGTGGAATATGACAAGCAATGTCCTTCATTCAAACTGTGTGACGAGCCTAATACATTTTTTCCAATGGGAGAAAAAGCTTTAAACTAAAAAAAAAAACAAAAAAACCAACACCAACAAACCTCAGTATTAATGCCTCAAACAATAGAAGCTGAGTTCTATATTACATTCAAATTAAACCAGAAGATTTTACTAAGACACGTAGTAGGTAAAGTGGCAAATTAATAGGCAGAGTCAAGTCCAAAATGAAAGCTCAACTCTAAATAAAGTATTTAAGCATCAGGCAAAGGAGACTGGATGCTTTTTCATCAACAAGCCAGGAATTTATCGTAGAACTACAAGCCATCAAAGTTCTCCCCTCCCGCACGAAGTAGTTGCATTCTGCCAGAACAGCACGTTCACAAAGGAACAGAATTTTACTCTTCTCTGCAGCCTAAAGGTAAATATGCTTTGCATCTTCTGTTCTATATGAGATCTTGAACTACAGAAACCTTACCTGCCACTACCACTAAAGCTCTTCACACGAGATTTCCTCTAGCCTTGCTTGAGAGCAAAAAGAAATCCAGGATTTGCATAAAGCATAGTCTACTACTTATCTCAAAGAAGTTTAGGTAGTTGTATTAGCCTAGGCTAATACAATTAATACCTGCCTCACTCCTTCTAAATGAGACTCATAAGTTACAGGACAAGTATCTGCAGCATTTGGGATACGGGAATGATGGTGCCTGAAATATATGTTCACAGCCTTTAATGGAAGAAGGATCAAGTCCTTCCCCATTGGAATTTCAGAGACACAGTTTAGCTTCATAAACAAGTCTCAATACACAACCAAGTGTGTTCAAACTGGGTCAATTAATTGATTTCACTGTGTGCTCATGCACTGAGCAATCTTACACATTAGAAATCTTCAAATTAAGAAAATGTCAGCTCCAAAGTCAATACTCAAATCCGCAAGAAAGTTGCTTCACAGGAAAGGCTCTCTTAAAGAGAAGGTATATTCGGAACTCCAAGAAATGTCTTACCAGGAAAGACAGAAAAAGTAGTTACACCTTGTGTGTATATGCCTGTATTGTATATGTTCTCTTTAATATTATACCTATTTCTTTTGCTATTTTGTAAGCTTCGTCTGGCGTCCTGGCAACTAGTCCGTGTGGAACAGAAATGCCAGCCTCCTGCAACAGTCCCATGCTCAAGTATTCATGTAGTGACAGCCTCCTCTGTTGCTGTTGTTGCACCTGAAATCCATGATTATTGAATATTCCTGGACTTCCACCAAGTACCTGAAGGAAAAGAAAAAAGAAAACAAGGAAAAAGAAAACAAAAAGAACAAAGAACATGACTGTGTTTTGAAGAACTGCCCCCTTTGTTTAGGTTAAAAAAGTCTACATGTTAAACAAGTACAGTTTAGTGTACCAATGCAAACACCTGAACATTTTTCCTACACTTGTTGTCCATTACCCTTCCATGTTAGCCATTCATATCAGGTCTGGTATTGGGTTTTGTGAGGTTTTACTGAGGCAGCCGGAAAGAGCTCACGAAGCTGCTAGCACTGACAAGGACCAGCAGGGTTAAAACACCCTTAAGTATTTAGTTACCATTTAAATACTTTAAGGATTATATCTGTAGGGAAAATAACCTTGAGGATTTTTGGAAGCTTAACAGAACAGAGAAAGGCACACAGAATAGGTTCATTCAAAAGTTTTGGTAGATTGCCTCTGCCTGCCAAACTAAGAACTACGCCCTGGGAAGGAGAGGCAGCAGAAACTAAGTTACACCACCCTTAGTGGTTGGATGTGGCGAATTCAATTTGCTACAGAACAGACTATTCAGCCTTCATATGACTATCATGAAATGGAAAAAACTAGCTATGACCCATTTCAAATATCTACACTGAATCAGAGGATTGCCAAAAACGCAAAATAACTTTAACATTTCGAATGCCAAGTAAAACATAACATGCCTAACATTCAATCCAGGAAGTTCCAGTGTGGAATGAGTCTTAATTTCATCTGCAAAAGTGACGTATTGATAGATATTTTGTATAAAGGAATTCAGGGAGAAACTGATTTTGAATCTAAAACATCAGAAGTGGTACTACACAAGCAATGCCTTTTTAAAAAGAACAGTTACTTGCATGCTTTAAGACAACAGAGGTTTCCAAAGGGTACCTTGTAAAGTAACTGTATTTCACAACAGGAAAATTATTTATAACAAAAGTAAAAAATGTTTGCTGCATTTTTCATGCTGCATGAAAATTAAGGAACAAGACCTTAATTTTATACATACATGAAACAGCAAACCTACTGAATTCAGTTAATCCATGAACACAGATTAGCACTGAAAGATTCAAGGTAAAAGACTACAAAACAAATTTAGATACAAGCAAAATTTTGCTTTTATTTTTGTTTTTTCAGTATATACCATTGGCACAAGTACCACAAAAACCAGTCTGTATTAGGAAGTTTCCAACTGACTGGATTTTTAAGGTTTTGTTTCATTTTAAATAAAGTAAGCATGCAGACAAGGCAAGCGCTTTACTAAGGCACTTCGAGCAAGCGAATCGAGAGAGCCTATTTAATCTCCAAAGGATTCCTTCTGCAAACAGGAGGCCCATTCCTTGGCGTGAGACCCAAGTGAGACATGCTGACCGCTGTAGCTGCTGTTTCTGGCACTGACTGACCAGCCGGGCCCTGGGCGGCTCCGCGTAACACGAGAGGGGAACCCAAAGCGACCTTCCTCCATATGTGGAAGGAGAAGAAAGTCGCACGGAGACTTACGCACTTCAGACTCCTTAGCTCTCCTGTTTACACTCTTTCCAGGGGGTCTGCAGCCAAAAAAACAAGACTAATACCCCAAACAGGCATTCACAGGAAACAAGAGCAAAAACTGGGGAGATGCGAGCTGGAAGAAACATTTACTGGCACAGCCCGACCCCTCGTATGAGTAAGGTGACAGCAGAGACAGAAACACTGGGATTTCCACGCAAGTTAGGGTAAGGGAAGCTTGGAAAAGAAGAAAAAGGGAACTACGCCGGGAAGACCTGCCGCAAACAAGAAGAGCAGTTACGGGGGGACGTAGGCCAAAGGCGATCGCCCAGCTGCCAGCCCCGCCACCGCGACAGGGCAGGGCAGGGCAGGGCAGGGCAGGGCAGGGCAGGACGGCGGCGGGAGCGGGATGAGGCGGCCGTTCCTCCCGCCGTCGCTCCGCAAGAAGCGACCCCGACCCCAGCCGGCCCGGCCTTGGCCCTACCCTACCCACTCCGTCCCGCCCCCACTCCCGAGCGGCCGCTACCTTCGCCGTGGCGGTGCCCAGCGCGGCACGGAGACCGTTACCCCTCAGCCCGGCCGACACCCGGCTGCAGATGATGGAGGCCGCCATGGCTGAGCCCCCTTCGCCCTCAGGTGCCCCTGCCAGCGCGCATGCGCCACCACCGAGGCGGGGCGGGGCGGACACAGTGGACGCGGCGAAGCAGGAAGCGCTCGCGCCACGCCGCTCCCTCAATGACAACCGCCCGCCGCGCGGGGGGGGGGAGGGGCGACTCTATGGTCTCCGCCGGCCCTGCCTGTGCCCTGACCGCCCGTGCTGCCCCCTGGCGGGGCGGACTGAGGCGGGGCCTTCCCGGCCTCTCGTCTTTCGACGACTTTGTTTTTAAAATAAAGGGTTATTTTCCAAAAACGGGTTGTAATCCTCCCCCCACAACCGCTCCGCCCACGTCGACCCCGTGTGTGTCAGTGTGTCAGACGGGAGGAGAGGCCCCCAGCTCCCTTCTGCCATCCCTGATCCGGTTCTGCCTCACAGTTTAAAAATTGTCAATATTTTTACTCTGAGGATTTTTTTTTTTTTTTCATATTTCAGGGTGTCTGTATTGTCCCCAAACGAGGGTTCTTCACCCAGAGTGGGAGAGATACTTGTTTTTATTTCAATTCTGCAGAATGGGGTGCTTTTAACAATGACCAGCACCCCTCATGTTTCAAACCACACAATATTTATAACAATAAAATACAGCTGATCAGTCAGTCATGATTCATTCACCCTGCCGAACTATACATATGCATCTAAGCTCATGTTTAAAACATTTAGGGAGGTTACCTGATTAGCATGCTCATTATTCACAAGTGTGTGTGTATTTTAGCATTATAATTGCCCAAGGTTCGTTCAGGATAGACTTTTTGGCTCAACTTTGGTCCAGAAGTTCTACTTTTTGCTACCTTAGGTCTAAGTCAGCAACTGCAAAAGAACATGTCAGACACGAGCAGACGGGGAAGTGTACCAGCCTGGCTAAATAGAGAGC
>VYZM01002159.1:0-40802 GCA_013398915.1 Dromas ardeola | reverse complement strand
AGAGGACAGGGAGTTCTCTGTAGTGGGGGCTCTGTCTGTCTGCTGGGTGTGACTCCAAGCATGTATCCCTCTCTCTCACATTTCCTGATGGCCCTAAACCCGCTTACCTCCTCCCTGAGCTCCATCACTAAGCACAGGAGCTCCTCTACCTGAGCCTCATTTGGCCCTGCATTTTGAATTGATTCTCTTCTATATGAAGACATAAATTAAAAACAAAAATTGCAATAAGGGTTTTAGCGTGAACAGAAAAGAGCTGTTCACAATACCTGAAACAAAGTTATATTTTTGTTTCCATTTCATGGATTATTTATAACATTTCTATTATTAGATTCTATTAAAAATGCCTGCACAGAGGCAACATGATGATTTTCTTTGACACGTAGAGTAAATCAATGCAGATTGTTATGCAAACACTGAATGACATGTCTGCTCTCCATGGTCCTCTCTTTAATGTTTGGGTTTTTTTTTTACCTCCAAGAGGCACCAGGCAATGTTTGTCTTAATAAAAAAGTGAGTGTTGTTTGCATTTAGAAAGGGAGCAATAGTTTTTGTCCAAAGGTACCAAATTCAACCCTGAGCGTGGGAACTGGAGACCCACTGCAGTGTCAAGCACTGCAAAGAATAATTAGCTCTCCTTGTTATGCAAAATGATTGGTCTTACGGTATGCCATAAGTTACCCATTTTGTAATTGTTTGAAGACATTCAGCCCATTCCTTGTGCCCAGTTCGGTCACCAATGCAAATGTCATAGGAGGCACAGGAGCCCTTTGATGTCTCCAACCAGTGCTGGTGAAAGGGAATGGATTGTCTGGGGGCCTGAAGGCTGGGGGAGAGGTAACCTGTGGCAGCTGATGGCGGAGGTGGAGATGGGAGTAGAGCTGTCTGTAGCCTTTATGGTGCCCAGGAGCTTCTGACAGGAGCCCAGCATCATCAGAACTGGATGTCGCCAGAGCTCATACCAAAGACAGCTGGAAGTACTGCTCCTGTGCTGGCTCAGAGGACTTTCCTAGTCTCCAGCCTGAAGTGTTGGACACCAGCATCCCCGAGCCTGAGGCCAAAGCTGCTGCCTGGTGTGTCACACTTGGCCCCAGGATGGAGTGAGAGAGCTGTGATGCCCCTTCCCCCTGTGCTGCCCAAACCCTTGGAAGGGGCTCTGTCTGGGGAAAACTGTGAGATCAAGAATATTAAGAGGAAACCTTGCCAGGGAGCCCTGTGTTAGCTTTCCTGCAGTCCCAGTCCCTGCCCAGGGCCCACGTTGCCTCTGTCTAGGGCTCAGTTTTCTTGTGAGAGACATCTGGATGCTCTTACCACAACACACTTGATCAGATACCTGGCTGGGAGGGCACATGATCTTGAGAGCACAAACTGGAACACGGGAAATTCCCTGAACGTGAAGAAAAACTTCTTTACTTTGAGGGTGGCAGAGCATTGGAACAGGCTGCCCCCAGAGGTCTCCTTCGCTGGAGATATTCAAAACCCGCCTGGATGCGTTCCTGTCCAGCCTGGTCTAGGTGAACCTGGTTTGGCAGGGGGGTTGGACTAGAAGATCTCCGAAGGTCCCTTCCAACCTGTACCATTCTGTGATTCTGTGAGATCTACCCACAAGTGGTGATCCCCATGAGAATCCGGGAGTTGTGGACCCCACAGATCCACCCCCAGAGTGGCCGGCAGGACACTGTTACCACATCTGAGCATCCCTCCTAATGTACTTGATCACATGGAGACCAAAATTCAGATGTGTGTGATGATTTGGCTCACAGCCTTGGACTAGCTTTGTATGTGTGGCTCTGTTTGCTTCAGGAACCACAGAATGCCGCCGTGCAGACACACAGAGGAGCCATCTGCCAAATTAAGTTGGTTGATATTTTTCTTTTGCTTTTTTTTTTTTTTGGCTAGTAAAACATGATTTTTTAGAAACAATTTTTGGAAATCCTTCGAGCGTTTAACAGACTACTCATGTTTCAAGAAACTCTTTGTTGATCAGACTTCAGTTTCAGCTTAAATTTGGCTCAGGGGAAGGGGAACCAGATGAGGATTCAAAATCAAACCTATGACAAAATAAGAAGTGTATTATTTTAAATGAGGATTTCCAAACTCAAACCAAAATCAGCAAGGGGGAAAAAAAAACAATCAACCATCAAACCTCTGCAAAAAACAAGCTGGGAGAAACAGCAAAGGCGTTTGGACTTTAAACTACCTGGAATGCCCTGGACCTGCTGGAGAAGCCCAGAGGGGTGGAAGGGGAGAAGTGTTTGAAGTGAATTGTTGGAGAGCTGATGGCTGAGCAATATGCCAAGGGGAAAGAATAGGTCTGATAAGGGAGGGTAGAGGGGTGTAAGTGCTCTTTCCTTGCGGTCTGGGATTAAAGGAGAGCACCCGCATGAGCACACCTTTCTGAGATAGACAAGACATCAATTTCCCAGGCTATCACCTGTCTTGTAAGCATGCCTGTTGCATGCAATTTAAAGTCCTCCAGGAGCAGAGATGATGTTCCCTCAAACAGTTGGACAAATGATTTTAAAACAACTGTGTTGTTAGTACCATCCAAGGGCCTGGGAGGGTTCATCCAAGCCCTTGAGCACTAAAACTGTAAACATTTCCTGACCTATTTCTCTCCTAGCCTGCCTGGGAAGGGTCCAAGGGAGTGCTGAGGCCTGATCAGACAAACAAGGCAATCAGTTTTCTGCGTGCTCTTCTTTTCTTGATCTTTCTTGTACTAGAGCTTTTCATTGTCATTAGTCTAGCTCCCAAACACTCCAGTAATACCCAAGGCATCTTCAGTGCCAGGTCCAGATGGATAAACCTAATGTTGTAGTTTTGAGAAGAGAAAACTGTTCCTGAACACTGTTAGTAGTGGAGGTCTCCCAGACATTAGCAGAGCTGCTCTGCATTACCCTGCAGAATGATGTGCCATCGGCATTTCCAAGCCGCCGAATTTAACTGCACACTTGGAGAAACACATTGCTGCCAGACCACTCTCTCACCAGCCGCCCACACCAGAGCACTGCTCAATCAAAGGCTTAATACAAGAAGAAATTAACTCCATTAATGTTGTCTTTCAGCTGCTTTGCAGCTGGGAGGCAAGTAGTCTGCACAAACCCGGGTCATGAGTATAATCCATCTTGCAAATGCCAGTGCACTTGCAATTCTGCTCCAGCACGATGACTAATTGAGAAAGCACCAGGCTGTCCCAGGAACATGAGGAGAACATTGGTTCAACGTGATCTGCTATGTGGAGCCCCATAGTGAATGATTGTTCTTTGTGGGCCTCTAATGTTGCTGGTACCACAGCTTCTGGCTGTGCAGAAGATCATCTGAGTGAAGGCACCAGCGTGGTTCTCAGAAGTGAATGAACATGAAAGCAAAGTCACCAGATGGCTAGCAATGTGCAGAGTGGAAAAGAAAGGAGACCAGCAGACCCGAAAGACAAATGCCATCATTTATTGGTGGGCAAAATCACCTCTGACTCATTTTGTGGTCCAGCAGCTGAGGAGCCTGAGGACACAGCCCTCTCTGGGCAAAGGGTGTGCGAAGTTGGGTGCAAGACTCTCCATTGACTTCTGCTTCACTGTTGCCTTGCAGGCAGCAAAGCAGCACAAGAGAGCAACAGCCTGCACAACTTGCACCTTTGTGTGAGGAAACCTTGGTTCATCAGAAGATGGGACCTTCTGCCTGATTGCCTCTTTGATACCTTCAGTCCTTCATGAGTGCACAGCAGAAGAAGCTAGTGAGGAGGAGTGGATGCTTTGCTCCTTGCTGGGAGTTTCACTTTGATCTCATGGTAGCATGGGACAAGAAGAAATACCTCCATGCCCACCCAGTGGAGTTTCACAGCTTAGACAAAAGCCCAGTCCCTTGATCACACCCTCAGTCCCACTTGATGGGATTGCACAAACTATGTGTCTGACTTCTTCCTTCTGCCAGTCCCTGCCCACTTCTCATGAGGTTCTCTCACCTCTCTGGTGAGTCTGTGTTGGGTGGGAGTTCTTGGGCTTGCTGAGCCCTTTGTAGTGACTTGAAGTTAGCAGATCTCAGGAACTCGCTTGTAAACTTGCCAGCTCAGATTTTGAGTTGTCAGCTGATCTGTTCCAACCAGTCATCCTGCCAAAGCAGCCTGACCTGCCAGATCAGAGGTGTTACCAGAAAGGATGAGCACTTTCAACATAGAGACAGAAATTTGATTCAAAAAGCAGTGCCTGTGTCTCCTTTTATTGGGGTCTTATACTTAGAGCATGGCTTTCCTAAGATTTTTCTGTTCTCCAGAAGCAGAAAACGTTCTGTTTGCATATATTGGTGCTTTGCACTGACTTCAAGGACTACATGGCTACCAGGCACCTGGCCACCGTACCCTGATCATGGGGAGCGCCACATTCAGTACCATCTTTGATCCTCCTCTGTTGACCTGTTCTTTATGTTCCTGGGAGGGGGACAGGGACTGGCTGTTCTCTTGTACAGTGGCTAGCACAAGGAGATCCTGTCCCATCCACTAGTGCTTCCAGATGCTCAGCAAAGGGCATAATTACTAAAAGCAGTGATGGATCCATCACCTACACAAGTGCAATGCCATCTATACCGTTATGGTATGGCTGCTCAAGTCCTCAGCTAGAAAAACTGCACACAAGGGTTGGGACAGAAATTTGGAAGTAGTCTTATTGTCACTTTTAAATACTGTCTTCAGTTTCCCAGCTTTGAAAACCAAGCCGTGGTCCCTGGTGAAGCAGGCCCTGGGCAGGGGGATGGTAGCAGTACTTCTCCTGAGATCCAAAACCGTGTGTTCAGGGCTCTACCTCCAGCACAGGCAAAGGGAGATGGGGAATAGCAAATGGAGAGGGTGCTAAGTCTGGATCAGGCACAGGAGGAGGGACTGAAGGAGAAGGATAGTGCTGAGAGGAAGCGGGCACAGAAGAGGAAAGCAGTTCCCATCCCCATTGAGCTCAAGGCTTGGAGAAGTGACCTGAGGTTTCTAGCTAACACCTTCATCAGAGACTTTCCCGAGAGGGATATGCATACTCCCATTCCTGCTTTTGTGTCTCCCTGCTGGGAGGCAGGCTTGGAGGAATGACCTGTTTGTTCAGGCCTATGGTATCCCCATGGTGGTCTCTCCACCCACACTACCCTGGTCTCCTGCACTTCCTCCTTCTAGAAATGCGGGACCTGATTCTAGACTCATTTTTCTGTTGACAGATTTGTATTTTCTTGGCAGGATCTGAGTGAGTTAAATTCGACAACAGTGAAGAGCCCCACCAACACTGTGGCAGTGCAAAACCTCAAAGCCGGCACCATCTACGTCTTCCAGGTCCGGGCACGTACTGTGGCCGGGTATGGCCGGTATAGTGGCAAGATGTATTTCCAGACCATGACTGAAGGTGAGTCTTCAGCTGCCTCTGCATAAAGGTGACAGAAGGTCTAGAGAGACCTGAACAAGATGGCGATGCACTGGCAGCAGTGCTGGTCCCCTTCAAGGGTGCATTGACAAGTCACATGTATTTATTCAACCTGGCAAGACCTGGAGAGAGACGTGGACACTTGGTGGTCCATGCAGGGAATCATGTAATCCAGGCCAATTTCTGCCAAGCTTTTCTGGTGTCAGGACATGTCCACTCAGTAGGATTTAAAGTGAATTTATGATTTTCATATGCACAGCTGTTGATGACAAATGCAGACCTGGGTCTCTATTTTCGAAATTTGTCCTGCTAAATAAAACAGACCAAGCCAGTTTTCTGGCCCTGAGGCCAAGCAGCAAGGCACAGCATGCATCCATGGGACTAAACTTTCCCACCCAAGAGGGATAGCTACATCCAGCTTTCCTACTGGGGCACATCCCCTGTCATAGCCAACATGAGCCATGCCTGGGACAGCACGAGCTGTCCTGGGCCTAAACCATGCCAGGAGGCCCTTTAGCAATAGCCATGTAAATGTGGGCAGTGCTCAGGGCCATGCTCTGACCTTGATGAACTTGTTAGTGTAGAGCCATCCTGTGCCTCAGTAACCCATCCCCTCTTCCTGCTTGCCAGCCGAGTACCAGACCAGTGTCCAGGAGAAGCTGCCGCTCATCATCGGCTCCTCTGCAGCAGGACTGGTGTTCCTCATTGCTGTAGTTGTCATTGGTATTGTGTGCAACAGGTAGGTCAGTCTGAGTGCACGAGCCAGAGCTGGGGCTGTGCAAGGGGGTGGCAACTGGAGATGGAGGGTGGCAGAGGGAGGGGAGGATGGGGACGGGAAGGTGAAGGGGGAAGGACATACCCCTGCAAGTGCGTCTCCCAGTGGACCCGTGCTGGTGCTCAGGGACTCCCTTTCTTTCCAGAAGACGGGGCTTTGAGCGTGCTGACTCCGAGTACACCGACAAGCTGCAGCACTATACCAGTGGCCACAGTACGTACCACGGCCCCCCGCCAGGCCTGGGGGTCTGCTCTCTCTTCGGTTTGTGTTCCTGTTCATCATTCCTTGAGGCGTGCGGGGAGGGCTCAGGCCACCTAGCTGGGCAGGCATGTGCATGTGTAGACAGGAGGACCTCCATGCTGTCTAGATCCCCCACCGTTCCCCTATGATCTAGATCCCTGCCCTACCTCTAGAGTCCATGCTCTCCAGACTTGCATGCTATCGGGTGCCAACTGTGCAGTGAGCTCCTGTGCATGCTCTACAAACCCCGGCGACATCCAGTACACATTGCTCCATCTGCCCCTGAAGCCTCACCCTCTTGTGCAGTGCAGCCCTGCCACCACACCTCGTGTTGCTACTCCGATTCCTGAGCTTTGCCCAGTGCGTGGGCAGCAGTGAGACCCCTTTCCCAACTTGCCCACATCCTGCAGAGTGCTGCTATTCTGCAGGAACCCGCATACCTCGTGGTGCCTTTGCTGGAGCCCATCCTAGTGCTCCCAGCATCCTAGTAGATATGAGATATATCTATATATGTAGGTGTATAATACAATATGTAACACGCCCTCTCATGCAGCCTCCCTCTTCCAACATCCTTGTGCACTGCAAGGCACTCCCTCACATCCAGGATTCCTACTGAAGAGCTCCCTGCACACCCTGCCTCACCCTAATGCATCCTCCTTCCCCTCATTAACCCCTGGCTGCATGCCCTCTGCAACACTTGCCCCCCCCCCGCCCTCACTAGAGACCTGTCACTATAATCCTGCTTTGTTCGAATCTCAGTTGTTATTTACCTTGTGTTATACTTGCAGCTTCAAGTATAAGACCTGGGCCTTGTTCAGAAAATGGAAAACATCAGTATTGTTTCAGCACAGGACTCACTTTTGCTACTGCATTTACCTGGGAAACATTTCCCAAAAGGCAGGGCACTGAACTGCATCTCTGTGGCAGAGCAGCAGCGTGCTGGCTGCCTTGCTATAACTTCCCAGGAAAAATGACACTTTTCAAGAAAGATTATGTAAATGCAGCTCTCAGTTGTTTGTCAGTCCGTGCTGCATGTGTAAACATACATTCACACTTTCTCCTGAGGTCTGGTGCATAACATGACAGCTTCAGGCTGGGATGGCATTAATAGCTGTGCCTTCACGACTGTTGGAACAGGCTCGATGCCACCGGATGCAGATGAACTGGTAACAGGCCTGGGGTGCCTTTTAGGCACATTGTCACTGAAGACACTAGCCCAATGCATAGTCCGTACTCGGCTCCCAAGCAGTGATTGCTGTGGAAAGGCTACAGCTTATGGTTAGCAAACTGCCAAGGCTCAGGGAGCCTGTAAGCATTGCAGCAACTCCCCTGAATCCTACCTGTGGAGCTGGGAGTTGTGCCCCTGGTTCTGTGTTGGGTTCCTTATTTAGTGAGCTGTGAGCTCTGCTGTCCAAATACCCCCAATTTTGGAGCAAGCCAGAGGCCAGCAAAGTGAGTATAGAAAGGGGAGAACTGAGGACTGCAGGTAAGACCTGTCCCACAGTGTAGGTAGCGTGTGATGTGGCATCAGCAGTCCAACCTCACCAGGTCCCATGGCCGTTGCCTTTCACATAAGCATATCGCTGTGTTTTCTGGCCTGCCTAGCAGGAAGAGCTTGGCTTTTGCAATTTCCCCAGTGTCCCCTGCAGCTTGTCTTGGCCGTGTTGAGGCTACCAAAAGGGAACACAGCCTCACATGGGGTTACCTGTCAGGAGACAGGGGGCAGACTGGACTGTCCCTCCTGCTTGCAGTGTCCCTGGAAGGGTCCCAGACACCCTGGTGAAGGAGTCAGTCTGGCTTGGTGGCTGTGTCATTAGTACCAAGCACCTAGAGCTGCCTCCCCTGTAGATCTCTATGTAGACAACCAAGAGCAGCACGTGGCTTAGTTTACATCCCAAGGCAGACCTTCACCATCTGCTGTCTTGAGTGCTGAGACCAGGTCTTCTCCTCCACTTTCCCATGCCTCTGCTGGGATGGTGTGCTGAGGTGGAAGCAGCATGCAGAGGAGGTCAGTGGAGCAGAGCTGCAGTCTCTGCAAATGGCCCTCTTCCAGTGTTGCAGCATGATAAGCATGGTGTGACATTGATTTGCCTGTGCACTGTCTCCCAAGAGCAAATGCTTCTCTTGCTTTTCCTCTGGATCTGCTAAAAAAAAATCCTGCTGCAGAGGATGTGTGGTTCTCTGTGGTCAGTTTGCAGTCCTAGCTAATGATATAGCCCTCCACTGCCCCGACAATGACTTATGGGCCAATATTCGTAATAATCCATCTTTAATAGTCCTGTATAAATATGGCTCTGCATGCTCTTTCTCAAACTGCTTTGCTGTGTCTACTTCATGCCCCTAGTTATGCAACTTGCTGAGGTCAAAAAGACCATCACACAAATTGGTTTCTCTTTTCCTCGGTGCCAGACATCAGTTCTTCCATTTGCATCTGTCTGTCTGACTCTGTCCCTCACCTTTATGCAGTGACTCCAGGGATGAAGATTTATATCGATCCGTTCACCTATGAAGATCCCAATGAGGCTGTCAGGGAATTTGCAAAAGAAATTGATATCTCTTGTGTCAAAATCGAGCAGGTGATTGGGGCAGGTAGGTGAATTGTGAGTGGCTATCTGGCCCTCAGCAGCACAGTCTCCTTTGTGGTTTCAGGCTTTGGTGAGGATTTAGTCTTGCATGTACTGGGAAGACTAGTGTCAGTAAGGTCTTACATTTAGCCCCAGCCTGGACTAGCAGGAACAAGGTGGTCCAGTGCTGGAGAAGCAAGTACATCGAGTGCTGGAGACAAAGAATTCACATGTGCATATAGTGTCCAGTGCTCCTCACCAATGATGAGTCTACCTGAAAGGTCTTTGGGGTGGAGCGAGGGAGGAAGCACAGAGCAGATAGATGGTGAGTGGTTGGCTCAGGGGTGGGCAGGGTGGGCAGGGCTGGAGCTTGTGGGAGCAGGGTCCCTTGGGGAGAAAGGCAGGGGTCTGGGAGGCTGACAAGCCCTACCTGTTTCTTTCTGTTCACAGGGGAGTTTGGTGAGGTGTGCAGTGGGCACCTCAAGCTTCCTGGCAAAAGAGAGATCTTTGTGGCCATCAAGACCCTGAAGTCTGGTTACACAGAGAAGCAGAGACGGGACTTCTTGAGTGAAGCCAGTATCATGGGGCAGTTTGATCACCCCAATGTCATCCACCTGGAGGGGGTGGTGACCAAGAGTTCGCCAGTCATGATCATTACTGAGTTCATGGAGAATGGCTCACTGGACTCCTTCTTGCGGGTATGAGATCCTGGGAGCATGCAGCCCCAGACATTGTGTTGGGCCAGAGGAGGACTGGAGGGAAAGTTTCCCTTCCCCCTGCCAGTGTAACAATGCTTTTCACTTCCCAGTATCCCCTGCCACTGGGGCAGCTGTTGCACAGTCCAGCGGTCCGTGTCTCAGGAACAGAGCTGGACGTGACACCAAAACTGTCATCTGTTACGCGTGTCTGTCCACTCATGCTAGTGAAAGGCTGTGCCTACCGGTACGCCTGCCCACCGATGCATTTACAGCCTCTGCCTCTGTGGAGATGGAGGAACAGAGCTTTAACCCAGCAAGACTTCACCTTCAGCTGCTCTATCTAAGTATTTATAGGTCAGAGTTTGAAATGGTTAATTCACTGTGTTGAAGGGAGATAGCCTGCGTAATAGGAATGGATTGCCCCTGCTGAACCCTCCTGTGCAAGGTGTGGCAGATCTGCCACCTTTGGATGACAGCAGCCATTGGTAGTGATGCCCATAGGGTGTTTCCCTATGGCACCATAGGGTGTCTCCACTCTTCACCCTCTTGCTTTGAGAAGGAACTTACTCGTGGCATAGCTGTGTCTTGACATGCAGCGCAGAAAGACTACTGGCTGTTTGCTGAACCATGGCAGGCTATGGATTTGCTCCTCTCACGTGGACTCTTTCCCTCTCTTCCCCTAAGCAAAACGATGGGCAGTTCACAGTGATCCAGCTGGTGGGCATGTTGCGGGGCATCGCGGCAGGCATGAAGTACCTGGCTGATATGAACTATGTGCACCGGGACTTGGCTGCTCGCAACATCCTGGTCAACAGCAACTTGGTCTGCAAAGTGTCCGACTTCGGCCTCTCCCGTTTTCTGGAGGATGACACCTCTGATCCCACCTACACCAGTGCACTGGTAAAGCTGATTTTCCAGGGGGGCAGGGATGGGTGGTGAAGGAAATAGCAAGGGAGAGAGAGGGGATGGGGGGGATCCTCCCTTGACGTGGGGAGCACTTTTTCAGGGTGCCAACAAGGGAAATAAGGTGCCAGATGGGAAAGACCAATGAAATGAACCAAGGAAGATTTTCTCTTGCAAGGTCCTGTCCAGTTGCCCAGTGGCTATTGATGGGCCCTAAAGTCATTAC
The DNA here is from genome assembly GCA_013398915.1 of Dromas ardeola. NCBI lineage: Eukaryota > Metazoa > Chordata > Aves > Charadriiformes > Dromadidae > Dromas > Dromas ardeola. The sequence goes on along the minus strand of VYZM01002159.1, from coordinate 30,012 downwards.
TGTGGATAGCTGAGCCTCTTCCAAACATGTCTGCAAACATATACACGTCCCTGATAAAGCCCTTAGTTGGGATGATGCCTTATATCCATCCAGCATGGACCAGCCGGGCGTCCTCCAAGATACTGCCCCAACAGATCTGTTGCCAGAGCAGCAAGTCTGGGGGTTTTTTATCATCACTGTCCAATCGCGCTGCCCTGCTGTCCGGGAGGCCGTGATCCTTTTTCATCTCATGTCACAGGCTCAGCTCTGGGAATGACAGACTGAAGCGTGGATGTGTGCTGGATGAAGCCCTGCAGTATTACATACTGATCTTCCAGAGTCTTTCTGAATTAGATGGAGAAACATTCCCAGAAATGGCTTCATGGTCACGTAACATCTTCCCAGGATGCCACTCCTGTGCAATTCTGTGCGTAACTCCTCTAACGGGAGTGGTGAGTCCTGGTTTCTCCAGAGCTGCTGTTGCCCAGCAGGATCATGGAAAACCCCAGTGCCCGCTCGGTCCATCCCATTTACCACCAGTGACCAAGATGCCAGTCTAAAGATGTTCACTCTGCCTCTGTCTCCAGAAACAGACAGGATCAAAAACTGCTGGATCATTAATATATCAACAAACAGACTGGCACAGGAGGACTTCAGCTCAAGAGGATGATACATAACTGACTTCAAAGAGTATACAGATGTAGAAAGCTGAAGACGATGGTGTTCTAATTCCTTTTTTTCTGCTCTGGAAATAGCTAAGTGACAGCAAAAGGATGGAGGGAGCTTCAAAGGGGTTCGGTTTGGATTTTTCTACATTCACAGCCATTCATTTTTCTACAAAAGACCCTACTAGCACAGTGGGCATTTTGTCATGCCGATGATAGCTATAGCAGTATGAAGGTGGAAGGAGCTGGGCTTGTTTAATGAGATGAAGAGGAGGCTGAGGGGACACGTGCAAGTGATCTGCAGTACTTGAAGGGCAGTTATGAAGTAGACCGAGCCAAGCTTTTTGCAGTGGTACCAGATGAAATAATAAGGGGCAACAGACAAAACCGTGGCTTGGGAGGTTCAAGGTGAATAACAGGAAAAGCTTCTTCCCCAAGCGGGTAATGCAGCCCTGGGACAGGTCCCCACACAAATCATCATCCTTGCGGGGGGAATCATCATCCTTGAAGGTTTCCCAGACTCAGCTAGACAAACCACAGCCACCCTGTTCTAGGGTTAGGGATAGTCCTGTGGTCCCTTCCTTCTAGGATTTTACCAGCATATTGGAGGCAAATATTTTGGACGCTTATCTTTTTCAGTTACTCTTGCTCTTTCTGTTACCATCCGCTCTGTTTTCTTTCCTGCAGGGTGGGAAAATCCCAATACGGTGGACAGCACCTGAGGCAATTCAGTACCGAAAATTCACTTCAGCCAGTGATGTGTGGAGCTATGGAATAGTCATGTGGGAGGTGATGTCGTATGGCGAGCGGCCTTACTGGGATATGACCAATCAAGATGTGAGTTGTTAAGAAACAATAAGCAGAAACACTGAAACTGGGAGCATTGCAAGGCCAAAGTACGGTTACAGCTAGGCTCGGCCTGTGGCATGTCCAGAGCCTTCTCTGTGGTGGGAGATGTGTTCAGGGTCAAGACCTTTGGAAGAAGTAATGAGGATAACTTTGGCTTTTGTTCTGGTCCCATTGTGCTACTGTGGTAGAGGTTAGAGACTGTATAGCACCCACTGCAGTAGGACAGGGTTAATGTGAGTACCCTTAACTGTGGCTGACAGATGCCCAGGAGGAAAGGGAGCAGGTGGGTGGAAAATGAAATGTTGCCACTGACCTGAGAGCTCCTGGAGCAGCAGGTGGATCTTCATCTGCAGGAGACCACAGGCATTTGGTGAAAGTCTGTTATAGAGTCATAGAACGGTTTGGGTTGGAAGGGACCTTTATAAATCATCTAGTCCAACCCCCCTGCCATGGTCAAGGACATCTTCCATTAGATGGTCATTAAATCTCCCATGGCAAGCTTGGACGGTGATGTGTAAGAAGCCAAGCAACTTGTATGCAGCTAGAAGCCAAAACCACAAGGTATTTCAGAACATGCTCAATTTTAAATACTTTATGACTCTTCTCTAATTCAAGTGGAACTGTTATGTCCACTCCTTGCTCCCTGGGACCCAGCTAGTTTCTGTGAGCCCTTGCCTCCATGCCAGGATGACTGTGGCTGCAGTCCACACCTTTACCATAACAGTGCCATTCTCCTTGTTTCTCTTGACCTGATACCAGAGTGGTCAAAGCCCATCCGTCCAGTGGCAGCGAGTACCATGCAGAGTGCTACGCCTGCGCGTGTGTGTCCAGGAGACCCCTTTGGTGTGGGGCTCCCAGGTCTCTTGTAACATTGGTTCTCTGAAGAGCTGCCATTCTTCATGCGGTCTTTGCCTCATGAACCCTCGGGATCTAAGACCAAGGTCCTGGGTAGACCCTTGGTGCACAGAAAGCTTGTCCTCCCCCTCTGCTGCAAGCCTGGGTCTTGCAAATCTGCATGTTACAGAATCTGCCTGGCTTCCAGCTTGTTTCAGAGCTGCCTCTGGGCAGTCCATTCAGCCTTCAGACTGCCACATCCATCTTACAAGAGGAGAGTGAGAGCCAAGCTGCCACCTGACTCCTGCAGCTCCTCCTGCCCTGATAGCAAATCAAATCCTTTTCAAGTCAACATCCATGCCATGTCAGATTGCTCCATAGTGGGACAATTTTCTCACTAGTGCCTGATAGGGAATTTATTCAAGTGAGTTCCCAAAACCTGGAAGAGATACATGACATCTTAGCACCTTTGGCTGTTCATGGCCTTGCCCAGCTCCTGGCATACCAGAAAAGTCTTTGCATTAATTGTTTGAACCAAAGGGAAAGGAGTTCTCAGAAAGGACAATTCCCTTCCCCTTAAGGCTTCATTATCACCTGCAGTTTCAAGCATTTCCTGCAGCCAGGTGTCACTGCCCTTCTCCCTGCCTCGGCATCCCTCGGTACGCATAGCCCTCTGCTGTTCCCCTCCCTTGTCCTCCTTCCCTGGACCTCTTCCCTCAGTGGTTTCTCCTGCCGCAACCCCTGTGCTGCAGCAGCACTGATTCAACCAGCAGGGATGGCAGAGCCTGTGCCCATCTCCTCGGCAGCCTCTTCTTCCTCTCCTTCTGCCGCAGGACATTACGCCTCAGAAGCTGTCACCACTTAATTGCAGCTGGTCCTCCTTGCGAATGAGCATGTGGTGGATATTCGCTGCAGATTAGCCTCCTGACCCTGGGGTGTGAGCGCCTGGGGAGCCTGGGAGGGGAGAGGAAATGGAGAGTGCAGCCTCTGCCCCCTCATTGGATGCGTCTGCTGGCAGCAGAGGCGGGTGGCTTGTTGGGAAATCATTTGGTCCATGCCAGAGACGAATACTTGATGCTTGCGTGATGACCCTCCCCAGCCCTGCTCCCGCCGTGCTTCCCCTCCCCTCTGTCTCAGATATATCTGCCATCCAGAGAGCTGGGAGAGGGTACAGCTTGCATCTCTTGGGAGAATCCCTGAACAGGAGCCAAGAGCTGCACAAAGCACACCAGCAATGCCTCAGGTCGGACCTTCACAGGCCCAGTGGGGCACAGTCATGTCCACCCAGGGGGGCAGAGGGAAGGGAGGACTCTTTCCATCGGGCACATTGTGGCAACAAAGGTGCCAGCCCCCATCTGTCTCAGGTCAGCCTGCCCAGCAGCTTGACCATACACATCAATGTCTGGAACACCCTCCCAATGCATCTTCTGCCTGAAGCCGCAGTCCGTCTTAAATGCTGCCAGATGCCCAATCTCATACCCTGGATTGCTTGTCATGGATCTGCCACCTACCCCCTTTTGGAGCAGCAGCCTTCTACTGCACAGACAGCACCTCCATTTCACCTCTCTACCAACTCTTCCCTGCTGCTCTCACAATCCCAACTGCAGTATCCTTGATTTTCTCTGTGCAGTGTTCCTGCTCAACACTGTATTCATCGTGCTGCTGTATGGGTATGGCTAGTCCTTCCCCAGAGGGTGGTACAGTCCTGGGGTAGCCCACCAGATAAATTTCTGTCCTTGAAGTATGCAAGACACAGCTGGATAAAGCCATGGCAGCCTTGATCACATGGTGAGAATAACCAGAGACATCAAGGTCCTTCCTCTGGATCCCTGAAGGAGGTTCTGTCAATCTCCCTCCCCTTTTTTATCATCAGTGTGGAGAGTTGGTTATTTCAAAATGCCACTCCCAATTTCAGTTACTGCAGTGTCCTCAGTATGGCTTTTCGTCCTTACTTCTGGTTTTTTGTTGCCATGCACAAGTCTTTTTCTAGTGTCCACGGCTCCTTCTGCTAGCCTTTCATTGCCTGTGCTGTGTGTATGACCATATACATAAGCCCAAGAAGGTAGGAGAAACCTGCCTGTCACATGCCTCTGTCAGAGGAACACATGCCCCTGGAAGAAGCTGTGCAGCTCAATCCTCCTTGATTATCCAGGAGAGGACGGAGGGCTGCAGGTGCAGAGTGACAGGGAGATGGGGCTCCCCTTGAAGAACATGCTGTAGCCCTTGTGCATGTGCTGTTTCCACTGAATATTGCAAGACCAAGCATTTTTCCAGGTCGTGTGGTGCAGTAAGGAGAGACCAAACAGGCAGCAGCCAAAGCCTTCTTGAATTGGCCCACAGAGCTGCAGTGTGGCTTCGGCAAGGTGTGCTGCAAACCTTCTCTGCATGCTGTAGCAAAGTTCTCCTGTGTCTGCAAAGAGCAAAGGTCTTGGCTGTGTTCCATGGGACAGCACTGTTTCCTGAAAGGGCTGTGTTGTTGGCAGGAGTAGAAAGCACTACTGGAGGAAGGAAAACACAGAGGATGCTTCCCCTCTCTGTAACTCATGAACAGTCCCTTCACTGAATGGGGATGTTCTCCTTCCAGTGAGCTGTTGCGTTGTGCTGTGTACCCATCCAAAACCATGAACCCTTCTCTCTGACTCACCTTTCTCATGTCTGGAGCTGTGGGCTCGCATGTCCTTGTCAAGGCAGCGGGGATGCTCTCTTTTCCCACATTAGGAGACTGATGGGTGTGGCTCATCACAAGTAGCCAGCAAGGCTGCATGTCGGCCGAGGAGGACTGGCATCACCTTACAGGATGACATGACATGCAGAAGGCTGGGAATTAGGGAGTGGTGCATTGCTCCAAGGTGGCTGAGGTGAAAGGCAGCAGTAAGTGTAGGCAGAGCAGCCCCACTGCAGTATGGTTGACCAAGGATCCAAGAAAAGGAACTTTATGAATTAAATAGGTTTTATTGCAATTATATTGATCTCTTTTTCTCCTCTCATAGGTGATAAATGCTATCGAGCAGGACTATCGGTTGCCACCGCCTATGGATTGTCCAAATGCACTGCACCAGCTAATGCTTGACTGTTGGCAGAAGGATCGAAACCACAGACCCAAATTTGGGCAAATTGTCAACACCTTGGATAAAATGATCCGAAATCCTAACAGCCTGAAAGCCATGGCACCTCTTTCCTCTGGGTGTGTATCTCTGTCTTCCTTCTGTCCTTTGGCTTCTATTTGCAGATCTGCTGTCCTTTGTTTCCCGGTGGGCACTATCCTTGCATCTCCCTAGGCTAGCTATTTTAGAGGCAACTTGGCTTGTGTGGTTTGGTCCTTTACAAGAAGAGCATTAAAAGATGTCAAGGTCACTCTGGTCATTCTCCTTGGACAGGTTAGATCTGGTGAACACAGGGAGCTCATTCAGTTGGACAGTATACCCTACACAGTTAGAGGAGCACCTTGGTGTCATGTACATGTGATTGCTGGATGGTTGTGGTTGCGTTGGGAGTCCTATCGCACATGCAGTGGAGGCAAATAAAGCCTTGTGAGGCAGTATGATGTTTCCCTGGAGTGGGTGGGGATACACCAACTTGTGGGAAGCACTGGCCCCATCATGACAATGTACTTTCTCCCCTTGTGCAGCCAGGATTTTAGAGCTGCATCCCATTGTCTTTGATGGCTTCTACCTCTTCTGTATGAACTGATCCAGAAGGACTTCTCTGATGCTCTACACAATCCTTCCCTCGGTTGAATAGAGTGCTTTTTTGGTGGTACTTCTTAATATGGTGCGGTGTAGGCATTGTGAATGATGCTGGTCCAGGTCCCTCCAGCTGATGGAGGGTGCAGAAATACACATGCTTGCCGCTGTTTGTTCTGCTCATTCTCCATTTCTGTGTTTCAGGATGAACCTCCCCCTACTTGACCGCACAATCCCAGATTATACCAGCTTCAACACTGTGGATGAATGGCTGGATGCCATCAAGATGAGCCAGTACAAGGAGAGCTTTGCCAGTGCTGGCTTCACCACCTTTGACGTAGTATCTCAGATGACTGTAGAGTAAGTGCCCAGGCTTCAGTCCCAAAGCACAAGGAAAAGTCTCAGTAGTTTAACAGCAATTGGTTGTTATTGAATTGGTTTTTATTTTCACATGATGTAGTTTTACTTTTATAGAATTTGTTGCTTTGTGGACCCACTCTTAGTCTATTCAGTTTCTGCAGAACTACTCTGTTCTGCGGGCTCTGTCTTGTCTCCAGACTGTGTGTCTGTGGCTCCATATCTGCAGAATTCATTTCCACGCTGTCAGGCTGTGTGTCCCCACTGTGAAAACGAAAACCCCCACAAGGTTCTCCAAAACCCCAACATGGAACAAATGGAGTTTTCAGGCCGGCATCAGGCAATTCTCCAGCCACTCGAGAGCACTTTTAGAGTCTGCATCCCTCTTGGATGTATGGCTTATTGACAGTGGAGACAAGCATGCTGCAAACAAATTTCTGCCTAAGAAAGGCCTCTGAAAGTCCAGATGGTTTCAAGTTTGTTCTGAGTTGTCCTGCATCCGCTAAAAACATCCCTCAGTGGCAAAATCTTAGCACGTTCTTCAGAGAAAGCAGGCAGCTGAAATCCATTTGTGGTGGTTTTTGAAATCCCTTGGGGATAGCTGAGGCTTTGATGCCTCTGGTGAAAGACTTGTCTTTGGTTGCAGTTAGCTTTAGAAACCCGGCCTAAGAAAGTGCCAAGCATTAAAGCCATCTGTAAGTGCTATGATGTCTCTGTGCCTGGTAACCAGGAAGATTTTTGGATTTGATGCCGATTTCCACGCTTTAAATCTACCAATGAATTAGAATCCATTCACGCCAACAGCCCAACTGACCTTTTTTCTGGCTTTTTGTTCTTAATTGCTGCCAGGAAATTCACATGGCAATTCTGACTGGTTTAGTACATCTGTGGTACAACCCCAAGGCCCCGGGGATGATTTTGGCACACTATAGGCTGTGTTCGTACAGCAGAAAGACGATCCATAAAATCTGAAGGACAAGGGAAGAAGAATTTTGACCAAACTGGGACACCACACCTGCACCACAACCTGACCCTTCCTAGGCTGTGCTGTTTGCAATATATGTAACAGCAAACAGTTCTGCAGGCAGTCCAGCTAAGGAAGTCTGTTTTTTCATGGACATGCTTAGTGTCCCTTAAATGCCACTTCTCCCATGACCCTCACAATATCTTCTAAGTCCTCTCTGAGTGCCTTCATCACAATCTCAAGGGTATCCTCAGCTCATGTCCCCACCAGTTTTGACAAACCTCCCTTCCACCTTTCTCATCTGCTTGGTTGGAGATAATAATAGAGAGAAGAACAGTCCATTTTTCTTGGGAAATCATGCTGCAACATTACTTGATACCAGCTTCTAATGTATTTGCAGAAGTAGATAATCATGTAAGTGGAGCTGAATTGCCAGAAGACACTGTTTTCTTCTAATTTGAATAGCCAGCAAAGTGTAAATGTTCACTGAAGACTGCTTCAGTTCACCAAATCCACGTGGTTTCAACACTGACCTACTTGAAAGGTTTCTCACTGTTTTGTCTGTAGCCTGGGACACCCAGCCCAACAAAGGATCTATGCCCAGGGCAGAAAGCTTAGGATGCACAGGGTTGTGCAGAGCCACAGTCTTATTCTGGTTTACAGGCATGAGTGGAGACTTTGGGCTTTGTTCCCAATCAGAACAAAAGCAAAAGTCAAAGTGCCAAACTTGCCAAGGAGGAAAATTCCCTAGCTTAGCACATCTGGCTGGGGCAGAAGAGGGAATGGAAAGCCCTTGCAGCAGGAAAAGGAGTCGCTGTGAAGGACACCATCCTGGGTGCCAGACCTGTGTAGCGTGCTAGCAGGTTTCCAGTTGCTTTGCTGAGCAGCAGTCCAGGTGGCAACAAAGCTGTGGCTTGGATGTTTGCGCTCACACTGATCTCACAGGTCATGTGCTAATGCATGCTCCAATGGTAGTCTCCAATCAGTTACCGCCAGCCAGAATGTTTAAATCTGTGGCATAGCCTTCATGCTCCTTTTGTTTGACCAAAGAGACAAGGTCTAAAGTAAGCTCTAAAGGAAACATACAGGCTCGTGTGCCATTTATACTAGAGGATTTTCTTCCACCTTTGCTTGGAGCTCCTGTTTACCTTTCTTTGCCCATTGACTTCTACTCCAAAACAGGCCACAGTTTTGCCACTCTTCCTCTTCGAAGTCTGTTCCTAATACTTCTCTCGCCTAAGGAGAAAAGGCAACTGAAGATCCTTACAGTCAGGTATGGGTCATATCTCATGAATGCCATTCCCTGTTCAGAAGAATTCATGACTGAAATGTATCCACCAAGAGGGAGATGAGTAACAAACTCAGATGGAGTGATCACAGATAGAACCAACACAGTCACACTCATGCTCTTGGCATGACCTTTATTTTTCCCAGATGCCTAATATCTATAAAAAATAGAAGCAGTACGAAAATTAGATTCCTATGATTTAGCAAAAGGAAACTGCCCTCAGGGACAAGGGAGCAGAACACAGCTGGCAGATCGTTAAAGGACACTTTCCATAGTGCGCAAGAGCTCTTGATCCCAAGGTGTAAGAAATGAGGAAAGGAGGGCAAGAGACCGGCATGGCTGAGTCGAGACCTGCTCATCAAACTAAATGGCAAGAAGGAAATGCACAGGCAGTGGGAGCAGGGACAGGTATCCTGGGAAGAGTATAGGGTCACTGCCCAGTTGTGTAAGGATGGGGTCAGGAAGGCCAAGGCACAGCTGGAGCTCAACTTGGCAAGGGACACAGGGAATAATAAGAAGGGCTTCTACAGGTATATTAGCCAGAAAAGGAAGGTCAAAGGAAACATACAGCCCCTGATGAACATGCCTGGCAAACTGGTAACAATGGACAAGGAGAAGGTTGAGGTACTCAACAACTTTTTTGCCTCAGTCTTCTGGAAACCTCTCTTCTCACACCTCTTGAGTGGATGGATTGCAAGGCACGGACTCGGGGTGAAAAGTCTNGTCTGTGGGACGTGACAAGATGCATCCCAGAGACCTGAGGGAACTGGCTGGTGTCGTTGCCAAGCCACTCTCCATGACATTTGAAAAGCCGTAGCAGTCAGGTGAAGTCCCCGGTGACTGGAAAAAGGGAAATATTGCACCCATTTTTATAAAAGGTGGAAAGGAGGACGCTGGGAACTACCGACCTGTCAGCCTCACCTCTGTATCTGGGAAGATCATGGAACAGATCCTCCTAGAAGCTATGCTAAGGCACATGTTGGACAGCCAGATTTGACAGACAGGTGATTTGAGACAGCCCTCACGGCTTCACCAAGGGCAACTCCTGCCTGACCAACCTAGTGATGTATGATGGAGTGACTACATCAGTGGACAAGGGAAAAGCTATGGATGTCATCTATCTGGATTTCTGTAAGGCCTTCGACACGGTCTCCCACAACATCCTTCTCTCTAAATGGGAGAGATAAGGATTTGATGGGTGGACTGTTTGGTGGGTGAGGAATTGGTTGGATGGTTGCATTGAGAGGGTGGTGGTCAATGGCTCGATGTCCAGATGGAGAGGGGTGACAAGTGGCGTCCCTCAGAGATCCATACTGGCACCGGTGCTGTTCAACATCTTCATCAATGACATAGAGCGTGGGATCGAGTGCATCCTCAGCAAGTTTGTGATGACACCAAGCTGAGTGGTGTGGTTGACATGCCTGAGGGACGGGATGCCATCCAGAGGGACCTAGACAAGCTCAAGAAGTGGGCCCATGTGAACATTATGAGGTTCAATAAAGCCAAGTGCAGGATACTGGGGCAACCCCCAGTATCAGTACGGGCTGGGGAATGAAGGGATTAACAGCAGCCCTGCTGAGAAGAACTTGGGGGTCATGGTAGATGAAAGGCTGGACATGAGCCAACAATGTGCGCTCGTAGTCCAGAAAGCCAACCGTATCCTGGGCTGCATCAAAAGCAGTGTGGCCAGCAGGTCGAGGGAGGAGATTCTTCCCCTCGGCTCTGGTGAGACCCCACCTGGAGTACTGCATCCAGCTCTGGAGCCCCCAGCACAGGATGTGTTGGAGCAGGACCAGAGGAGGGCCACAAAGAATGATTAGAGGGCTGGAGCACCTGTCCTATGAGGAAAGGGTGAGAGAGTTGGGGTTGTTCAGCCTGGAGAAGAGAGGTCTCCGGAGAGACATTATTGTGCCCTTTCGGTACTTAAAGGGGGCCTACAGGAAAGATGGGGACAAACTTTTGAGCAGGGCCTGTAGTGATAGGACAAGGGGCAATGGCTTTAAACTAAAAGAAGAAAGATTTGGACTAGATATGAGCAAGAATTTTTTTACGATGAGGGTGGTGAAACACTGGCTCCCTTCACACCACATTCATACATGGGCTTGCTCTGCTGTGAGAAAATGTCTTCTGATATTTATGTAGTGTTTGTTTCTTTTCCTCCCAAAGGGACATTCTGCGAGTTGGGGTCACTTTAGCAGGACATCAGAAGAAAATTCTGAACAGTATCCAGGTGATGAGAGCACAGATGAACCAAATTCAGTCTGTGGAGGTTTGATAGCTACGTGTCCTCCTACTCCTCTTCCTTGAGGCCCTGCTCCCCTTTGCCCTTGTATGTCCGAGCTCCAGGTCTTGAGTGTTCTGCATGGACCAGAGACAGGCAGCTGCTCTGAGGATCATGGCAACAGGAAGAAATGCCCTGTCATCAATAATGAGAAGTTGCCAAGAGCTTCTAGAATTTAAGCAATGGAAAAAGGGAACAAAAAAAAGACAACTATTTTAAAAAAAAAACAACTATGAAATATTTTTAAGTAATAATAAAGCAATTGCATTCTTGAAAAGGGCTCCAAGACCAATGGGAGTCTCCAAAGGAAAAGAAAAGAGCAGCTTAATCTATTTCCTCTTGCACAAGGCTGCTGCAGATGGGCCCAGACACCTCTGGAGCAATGAGGCTTTTTCAAGAAGATGAATGCAACGAAAGGTCACAAGAAGCACTTCTCTTTCTCACATGGAATGGCTGCTCTGGGAATGTCCTGCAGCCGGCAGTCCTTCCTGAAAGCCCCTGTTAGCAAATTAAAGGGGAGAGAGAGCTGAAGCTCTTCGGTGCTGTGGAACCAAGTGCATCTCAGAAATTGATGGACTTCTTCAAAAGCTGAAGACTTTTTTTTAAAAAACAAAACAAAACAAAACAAAACAAAACAAATAAACTGAGACTAGAAGAGGCTGTTTCTGGCAAATGAGAAGGAATCTGTAACACTTGGGGGGGTGGGGATGGGGAAAACCATTCCTTTCTACATCTCTTATTTTCTCTTGTCATGGAAAAGTTTTGTGAGTGACAGTTTCCTAAGGGTCCATCCATCCACCCTCCGATGGCATCATTGTCTCATACATACCATATGCACAAGACTTTTAGTGATGTCCTCACTAGATGCCAATGATCTTTTCCCAGAAGACTTCCCAAGTACAGTATGTAGTAGTTTTTGATTACAAATGCTGACGTGTACCTTTATTTTTCCGTTGTCATTGTTGGGAGATTTGTCCTTTTACCTTGTTTTGTTAACACCAGTTTGTGAGTTTGGGGTTGGAAATTTTTGGTTGGTTGGGATTTTTTTTTAATGAAAAGGAAATTACATCTCCAAGCATCATATCATTCAAGAACTTAAATCCCTTCCCTGTGGAAGGAAAAATTGAAGCTTATTGACAATATGCCAGGAGAAAAAATTTTTTATATGCACATTTCCTCCCGTTTGCTTGTTTGTTGTTTTGCAATTTGTCATGGCCTGACAGATGTTTCTAACTGTTGGGTTTCCAGTTGTTCGCAAAGATGAAATGACCACCTGCTTTATTCAGGGTTGCTGGTGCAGGGGTGGGCAGCATCACAGAGGGTTTTGTGGGGGGAGAGTTTGCAGGGGGGAGGGAAAGACATGGCGGGGCAGATGGGTTGTGGGAGGGAATGATGACTCCACAACCGTCTGTCAGAGCCCTTTGGAAATGTCTGCCTGCTTAGAAAGGTGTCAGATTGGTGCATGTGCCACAGAAGGGCAGGGTAAGCCTGGTTCCCTAAGAGAAGCTCACGACACGTGGTTTCTTGGAGTCGGAATTGTGTTAGCTGCCAGGTTGTGGATGGTTCACTACAGAACCAAACTCTGCAGATGTGCTCTGTGCCCTTCGGGGACCCAGTCCCTTTATTAGACAATACGTGGGGGCTCTGAGGCAGCTTCAGTCTCAGCCAGTCACCTCGAGGAGAGCCTGCCACAGCAAAAGCAAAAACTCTGATCTAGTAGCCTGGGTCTCCAGAGGCAAAATGCTGTGGTTGAAGCTGAATGGTCAATCAGTGGATTTATAAATAACTGAAATAAATACTTTAGTTACTGCCCAGGTCTTTGGTATGTGTAAATACCACCAGTCAAGCACAGGGGGGTTACAAATGAGAATCGGGCTTGTTGTCCCTGTTCAGCACCACCTCATATCCTTTTAAACATGCCTACCACCACCCACCTCTGGCCACATGTGTCATATTCCCACACATCTCCTGGCCATGGCTAGCATAACTTATGTTTACAAGCCCTTGTCTGCCATTGCCATGTCATTTGTAGGGTCTTCCACTCGTTTTCAGCAGCATGAGCTGTTGAAGGCATGTTCATTGTGAGCTTGTTTGCTGTATTTTGCAGGAGCTGAATCCAAGAGGAAGTGTGTCCGCTGTGGATGAAACTCACAAGCTGTCTAGACCTCTGTGGCCAGACATCATGTCCCTAGACTGCTTGTAAAATGAGGCCATTTATAAAATACTTAGCATTTTCCACTTTCAGACCAGATCCGACAATGAAGCCCTTAAGAGTGGCAGCAGACCATTCCGTACAAGTGAGAGTTACTTCTCTGCTTAGCTCTTGCACTGTCCCAATGTTTGGTTCACAGCTTCAGCGGCAGGGGCCTTAACTGGAGGAATTTTCCCTCCAGCCCCTCTTTATCTGAAATCTCTAGTGCAGGATTGTATTTTCATTTGTGTACAGTACTTCCCTGTTCTTGCATCTGAAAGTGCATTTTTAGTCACGTGAACAGCAGCAGCAGCTGCGTGCTGGGTACACAGCGATGTGTCCTGCACTCATTTTCCACAGTGCATCCCCTCTGACAGCAGTACCATTGCCCTGCATCTCTTTCAGGTGGCAGAATATGATGTAGAGACAGTGAGGGGTGAGTGGACTATAGGCATGTTGCATGCAGTTGGTGCCTGGACATAATCAGCTCTTTGTCCTATATCCAGTCTTTTTTAACCTGTGTATGTAGCAACGGGATGCTTTTAATGCCATGCACCCTGTCCTGTAGAAGTGCAGAGCAGCAGTGAGAACTGCCCACATGGGGTGTCTCCATCTCACATTGTAGCTGCTGTATTTTAACAAGGAACAGTTGTCAGTCTTTCCCAAAGGCATGTCTGAAGCTGTTTGGTGGCAGTCCAGGGTGACGGAAGCATGGTGCTGTGCCAAGTTGTCCAGCCACAGCCAACAGGCTACTTTATGTACAAGGGAGATTTGCAAGGAGAGCTGTCTCTAGAAAACTCACCAGCAAATTCCTGTGGGGCAGCCATGTGGAAGGAGCACATGATGCCCTTTAGTTTTCCTTCCCAGACAATTCTTGACTGTTCTCTGCCATCCGTTACATTCCTGCAGACGCTAAGGAGGAGCAATGGCCAGGCAGCATCTCTTCAGAGCCAGTTATTATTAGACAGGGCTTGGAAGGGCACTTCAGGTCTACTTCATTTGGAGACATTTTGTCTTAATGCACTGAATCTCCTCGCTGGCTAGCGTTATACGTATCTACCTACCAGACCCAACCCACTGTGAAGGATGGGACCATACCGAGCTCAGTGCCACGACTCACCCAAGCTGTGGCAGCTGTCTGCAGGACAGAGAAAGCACATCCTTGTCTCTTCTAACCAAAAATCACATGGTGTTGGTACTAAAAGTAACACATTCCCATCTGTTTATACCAAGCATCCCTATGACATCTGTTTGTATTCGGCTGTGTAGGACTAATGGAGAACTGGACCTAAAATAGAAATGATCCATAAAACACTGCAATTTTCTGCATCCCTCAAGATTTCCTGGGAACACGAGGAACCAAGTTCCTGTAAAGTACTTTGGTTGTAAATGCCTCTGGAGCATGGTCCAGTGGAGGGCAGAGTCACTGAAGTGACTTTAACATATTTATTTCATGGATATCAAACGTACTGCTATGAAATACGAGTCTAATGGCAAAATTCAACTTCACGGGGAGAACATGTAACAGGCAGAAAAGGCACTTGCTAACATTGACACTGTGAAATACTGTTATGCATGTGCATGTGTGCATGTGTGAATACTTAACAAAAATCATCACAATGAGATTTTCGGGCAGCTTGTTGGAATTTTCACATTTCCCCTCCACCTTTCAAGCTACCTCCCAGACTTACCCTTCTCCTCCTCTGTTTCCCACTGCCATCTGCTGCTGAGGGTCACCCATGTCTGGTGACTGCAGCCAGTAGGAGAGCTGAGCAGGATCCTAGGTTGAAAATTCTAAGTTAGTTGGCCAGTGATAAGGTGAAATCATGCAGAGCATCATGAGGCAGAGTGGAGAATAGTAAAAAGTTAAAATATATTTAGTGGGTCATTTTCAGCTGTTGCCACAAGCCTTTTATCTGGAAATAACAGCACAGGGATGTGTCAGGCAAAAGGAAAAACAAACTTGTAAGATACAGCACTGCCATGAGGAATCACTTGCCTTTGCCAGCTGTGGGGACACAGAAACGGGGCACTATGAACTGCACTCCCCCTCCCCAAATTACCTTCCCCCCTCCCCAGTAAAATCTCAAAACTACGTTTCTTAATGGAGATTTGTGGTTTTCAGTAGCTGAGGAGTCGCTTGCTACAGTCTGGCTTCTCTCCATAGTATCTTTGCTACTGAGCAGTAGCTTTCAATGGCAGTAATCCACACACAGGGCTTCTATGTGACCTGGGTAAATGTGTCTGTCACAGGGTTTGCCAGTTATCCAGTATTAATTCAGTATTATAATTCAAGTGTAGAGTTTTATCCCACAACTCCATGCCAGTCATTATATAGCAGAGTCATCTTGTTAGCGTCGCTGTACCAGTATGCACCAGTGTTGGCAAGAAGAGAATCATGTGCAGGGAAGCGTATAAAATAGTACCCTGTGCAAGGCTGGGGAGAAAGCAGTGCTACATCTATTCCAGAACACTGGAACCGGCTGCCCAGAGACACTGTGGAGTCTCCTCTCTGGAGATATTCAAAACCCGTCTGGATACGTTCCTTTCCAACCTGCAATCTGATCTAGTTGAAGATGTCCCTGCTTACTGCAGGGGGGTTGGACTAGATGACCTTTAAAGGTTCCTTCCAACCCAATACTTTATATGATTCTAACCTGCTCTAGGTGAACCTTCTTTGGCAGGGTGGGTGGACTAAATGGTCTCTGAAGGTTCCTTCCAAATCCTACAGTTCTGTGATTCTGTGATCTTCATGTAGCTCTGGCTTGCTACATGCAGGATCCTGTTTTCTTCACCATCTGCTTAAGCACTATCCAGTGCAGAGCTGCCTCCTGGTTTGGCATGTCATGAGCTAAGGAGAGAGGATATTTTATCAGCAGGTGCTGGCTATACTAATAATGCTTTTCCCACACACCTTGAAGTTGTTCTTTGAATTGGTGTTAAAGGAGAAGTTCTTTCCCAGTAATCATCACACAGGCTGCAGATTAGCAGTGGCCTGTAGAGAAAACCTCTTGGTGGGTTTGAGCAGTTGAGAAACTTCTTGTTTTATTTCCAGGCTGATTTATATGAAACCTGGAGTCAGGGCTTGAACTCTGCTGCAACATTAACAGTTGTATACTCTGATGATATAATAAATCTGTGGCTGCCTTGGACGTACGAATCCAGAGTGTCTGGAAGTATCACTGTTGTCTGGTTTGTTTTAGTGGAGTCTGGTTTTTTAATGTATTTCATCTTCTTTCCTGTGTGTCTCACTTGAGGCTGATTTAATGTAGGTCTTTTTCCATCTTCAAAAATGTTACATACTTACAAGTTCTTCACATACAGGATTCAGTATTTCCTCCTTCAAAGTTATATGAACAACTAATGTAGTACCAACATCATTTTTATATTCTACTGGCAGTTATCCAATGCCTTTAAAGGTGTTGCTCTGTTCCCCTCCTTTTACACTGCAGTCTCTTAGTGAACTAGGGTTTGACATGCTTTCAGCTGTAGGACCAATAATCCTTTGTATCAATCAATTAAGCCAAATGACAGGTTCTCAAAGTTGTGGGATCTGAGCTGTACCTGCTTGCAGTCAACACAACCACCGTCTGTCCTGGAGCTCTAGTTAGTGACTTGAGCACTGGTCCCATCTGCTTGTTGTGTTGGTTCCACTGTGTTCACAATTCAGTGCAATTCTGCCACTGGCTGTCTCACGAGCAATTCACACCAAAAAAATTCTCGTCTGTATTGCTGATTTCATCTTGTCATTGCTGAGAGCTGCTAGAATCCTCCTACTATGCAGAATATACATGTTTTTTTACCTTCAGTCACATTTTGGCCTTGTGTTTATACTTCTCCAGGATGACTTTGCTTCTTGTAAATATCGAACCCCTCCCAAAGACAGGACACATCTTTGGTCTGTGTTTGCTTTTGTATGTGTTACACTCTTCCATAGTTCTCCTAGAAAACTCCCTGCACTCTGTGAATATTTTCTGGAATTTACCTTATTGCTCTCCCTCTGTTATTCCTGCCAACTCCACTGGAAAATGTTATTTGCAGAAATTTGGGAGTGGAAGGGAGAAGTCCTCTCTCCCCACAAATCTTTCTTTGTCTTAATTTGCATTCTCAGCCATCTTATCATCAGTTTCTCTAACTCTTTTCCTCTATTCTGCAAGAATTTTTTCTGCAGTCCTGTGTTTTGTAGGAGTGCAGCAACAGTCCCACTTCTGTAGCACTGTCTGATCACTGACTTGCTCACTCCAACTATAGACTGTAAGATTTTCATAGTACCCCTGATTGCCATTCCTGCAAACAAGCCACAAGACTTGACCTTGCATGCCTCATTTTTTTTCAGGAACCTCATTTTGCCTTCATGAAAGAAGAAAAACAGATGTTTGGTCGATCCTTTTCCAGTTCTTTCATTCCAGTAAATTTCAGGAATTTTTCAGTTGCCTCAACTGTAGCTTCTACTTCTACCTCTAAAGTCAGTCTTCAATTCCTGCACAGATGTCATGCAGTATCCTTTGATGATTCCTACTAAGCCTAGGAGGAAAAGATTAAACTTTGTTGAGTCCTTAATAGACAAACAACTATGGTAGCAAAAACTAATGGAAGGAGTTCAAGGAGGACTAGGGGGAAGCATGTTATTCTAAGCTGAGGTTTAAGCTGACAGTCAAATCCCCCTTTTCCCCAAATTGCCTTTCTTCTGCACTTCCAGCTCACTGACTCCAGTTCATGGTGAGTGAGTCTGGGAGATGGAGGTTGACAAAAGCACCACACACCAACTGAACAGTGCCTCGCAGGCATTGTGGACACCAGCCTGAGACAGATGGTGTGGCAAATCCACACCCTTGCTTGGCCTTCGCTACTGGAAAATAAATGTGAAGTCTCTGATTGCTAACAAATATTAGCACTCATTAGCCTTCACACAAGAATGTTGTTATAAGCCAGTAAATCTCTGACATGCTGGCTTCTCAAATGCTGGTGATACTTTTATTCTCTTCAACTCAGAAGGTATACACAGAAACTAAGAAATATACAGATATGGGCCTCAGGAAGAGCCAGAATCTGTGGGAGGTATATGAGATAAATAGATTTTGATTCTTGGTCTGTCAGAGGTAAACCATGATGATAAAAAAATTCATGCCATTAAATCAGGAAAGATCTGAGTAAGGTGAATAAGTAGCAGTCACTATTTGTCACAACAAAAGCACTAAAGCAGGTGAAGCAGAATATTCTTTGGCACAAAGCACGATGATTTAAGGGTAGAACTCATTGCTGGAACACGTTGATACCAAGCATTATATGGATTCAAAAGATGACTGGACAAATTTGTGAAAGAATCATCTCCTCAGCACAAAAATACCTCTTCCAGTTTTTCTGGGTCACGGATGCCTCGGGGCATGGGGTGTATAACGGCATTCCTACAGCACTTCTTTTATACCGTCATATTCTTGGGACTGACACATTTTACGTCTCCTAAAAGCCCAAATAGTCTATCAAGCATCATTGATTTTCCATTCTTCACGCTTTCTGGTGAAGGATTTCTGTGTGGAGCCAGAGAGCTTCCCATGTCAGAGGAAACCACTTGCTTCCTCCTCGCAATTCCTTGTGTAACTCAAGGCATCCCTGGGGCTTAGAGCTGTGGCGTGTCATCAGTGCCTCAGCCAGCAGTAATGACACAAAAAGGGAGACTGTCTTGGTGGTCCATCATGCTCTGGATGTGGAAGCTGTCTATGGAAGCACCCTTGCCTCAAACTTTCTTTTATGATTCAGAGAACCTTATGCACAGAGGGGGCTGCTGTGGTAAGGAGAGGTCCCTTTCCTCTTTCCTTCCTCTGCTATGGTTTGTTTTCTGACAGTGAGTCTGTTCCCCCTCCGCATTGGAGGTTGGCTCAGCCTGTGTGAGCAGTCACTGCTGGTTGCTTAGGTATCTAACCATGAGTCCAAATGGATCCATGAGAGCTGACTCAAGGACGAAAATGCTGGAAAGGAGCCTGGGTCAAGCTTAGAAAATGGGCAAAGAAGTCTCGGTGCTATGGAGTGATTCAAGGCTGGGTGCATGCAGTGAAATCCCAGAGGCACCCCAGAGCAGGCACTGAGTGTTGCAGGCTCCAGCACAAGATACAGACAGGTATTAAGTGCAAGGTTCAGTTGTGAGTGCTGGCTGAGCTATGAAGCTGAATTTGTTCTTTATGTCCTGAGGATATCTTAGATCCAGACAAAAAAAAACCCCTTCTGTTGCATAGGCTACCTTGATGGCGTAAGCGAAAAGCTATTGGACACGGGAGGTGATTTGTTTCCCTCTGCAAAGCAGCTCAGGAATGTGGGAGAAGGGCCTGTCTGCAGCAGAAGGGGTCCCTGGCTGTGTACTCCTGCCCTTCCCCAGACCCTACTAAGCTGTACGAGGCTAGGGAAGGGACACAATATTTGGTGTACTTTTGGTTCTTGCTTGGCCCCCTCTGGGCTCTGATCTCCAGTAGGGGCTGGAAGGAAGAGGACCAGTGTATTTCTAGCAGATGATTTTATAAGCTCTCTGATGGTTGTTTTTTTCTCTGAAAATCCCAGCTCCTGTGTTTATGATCCCAGGAGCACTGGGATCATATGAGGATCACAGTTTTTAGTATAGGACAGCCCAACCCTCCTGTAAGGAAACTAAGTTTCAGGGCTATGAGTTTCGTGTTGGCCAGACCAGCCTCTAGCGATCATTGTATCTGTTCCCATCATACCTGAGCACCTCACGCTCTAAAGCACATGTCCTAGAGGCAAGCCAAGGCTTTCCACAGGACTGGGGTACAGACAATTAAAGACTGGCAGCCACAAAGAAGTCGGGAGTACAATTCTTGTTTAAACAGCTGAGTTCAAATTGCAGGAGTTCCCAAAATACTGCAGTGTTTCTGGAGTAACAACTTGCTCAGGGCCACACAGTCAGGTTTTGGCTAGGTCCCTCAGGCCAGTAAAAACACTGACCATCTTGCCTTCAAGCTCCAGAGTTTTCTTCCACGCTGTTCAATAGTGGAAGGAAGTGAGACGCCCCAGCTCACCCTACCCAGGATAACCCATGTGCAAAGTGGACAGACAAGTCTGGTCACCCCTGTCCCCTGTCCCATCAAACAATGAGACGATCTGGGCAACAAAAAACCTGTCTTGAGCAGAGGTGGAAGGAAAGACTCTCTGGAGGATGAGGGAGTTGGAGAGACAAAACATGATGAGCTTGGGCTCTCAGACAACTGCAGTTTGTGAGTGCCCTGATATGTGCCCCTTCTGCAAGGAGACGAATCCCTGGTGCATACATCTCTAGCGTGCCAGGCTTTGGTCTTCCAAGATCATCCAGATTCTTCTGCTGAGGTCCTGGCTTCACTTTTCCCCTATTTGTAGTGGCGCTCTTGAACCAAGACCACACATCACAGCACACCCCTTGCCATCCTGCTGGAGCTGGAGGGGGACAGTCCAGGAATGGGAGTTTGAATCTGTTCCTTCACTTGTGGATCCAAGCATAGACCCCTGCATTGGGGTGTATTCTGTTGGATGCCCTCCATCCACTTTTCAGCCTGCAACCCTTGCACCCTTTTCTTTTCTATTGCTTGCCCTCCATCATCAGCTGTCTGTTCTCTGCATTCTCTGCCCTCTTTCCCTTCCTCAGTATAGGAGGGATGGATGTTTTTTAAGTTTGGGGCATCGCCAAGGTTTCCGTTCCTTGGAGATGGCTCAGCACATCTCTGCAGTGAACCTGTTTTTAGCTACAGTTCTTCCCATGAAAAAATTCCCCCTCTGCCTGTCTGTCTTCCTCCCTTTCATCCCTGGAAACATCAGCCACCTCCAGCCACCTTTATCCAGATCTTCCTGGATAACGAAGTAGAAAGTTGTATGAAACCAGGGCAGGTGTGTCAGGATCTTTAGTCAATGTTCCCATGGAATAGTTCAGGGAAAAGGGTCCAAGATAAAGGTAAATTAGCATGCCCATCAGTCTGAGGGCACGATTTCTATTCCCAGGTCTGCTTTGGAAAGGCTTTGCTGGCCTTGTGTCACTCTGTGCCATGCCATCTGTTTTGGATGGGCTGTGAAGTCAGTCTATCCAGGGCGTGCTTTGAGGCCCCATTTTAGGTTTTGTGGGAGTGTTCAAACGCTTGTAGACAGAGCCAAACAGTAGCAGTTCCTGCTGGAGAAGTGAGCCTGGTGTTTCAAAGCACTGTCCCAGGTAAAGCTGTGATCCCCACTCACTTAGCCAAGGTATGGTCTGAGAGGTGGTGGGGTGCCAGACACAGGTGAATTTCAACTAGGAGCTCAAGGAGGTGAGCTGGGCAGAGATAGTCAAACTGCCCTCTGCAGCCCCAGATGCCATATCTCAGTGGACTTCTGAGAAACCGAAGAGCCAACATAGCTGTCTGTGCTTCCATTTTAAAAGAGTCCTTGAAGGGAAGATCTTTTCCTAGCTCAAAGACTAAAGCCCAGGTAAGCAATGCAAGGAAGAAAGCAAAAAGGTCCTGGAGGGAAGGAAGTCTTATGCTGAGGTCTGAAAGGTGAGATGCGGAAGTGGCAGCAACGTAGCAGGGAAGAGAGTGGTTGAGCACTGTGGCAACAAATCCTCTTGCCGGTCAGGGCGTTGGATTACTGTGGTTTGCTCATGTGTCTCCTCCAACGTGACAAGGTGTGAAGCCATCAGCCGTCACTGGAAGATTTGTGGAGGAGCTGCCTATGTCATACAGAAGGTTTGTAGGGATAGGAGATTTTGCTGGGTTCTGACCTCCTTGTCACAGCTTTGGAAAGAGCTGCCATTATAGGATGGGGAAATTATATGTATCCTTCAACTGCCCAAAGACAAGTGTGTCTACTCTATGCTACATCTTGTCATCCCCCTCACACTAGTCCAAGGATACATCAGCTGGGCTCCAGGGGCATCCCCAGCCCTGGTTTCGTACTCTTTGTCATCCTGTATGTTGGCCATGGCCCTGTGGACAATGTAACACTTTTCATGACAGTATTTGTATTTTTTTAATTGCGAATGGGGAGATAGTGTGCAGGTCCTTGTTACACAGGGATGTGTCTTCCATTCAGACCAGGGCTTCCCCTGGCTTTGTCATATGTCTTTCGATGTTACTGAGAAAAATAAAGAAAGAAAGAAATCAGATGTATTTATAAAGGAAACAGAAACCCACTGCTCCAATGCCTTTGTAGGAGTATTTTTAACAAAACATTTTTTCAAAATAAATGTGAATTGCAAAGTTTAAAGCATTTGCTTGTGGCTTTCTTTTCTAGGTGCTTTGTCAAACTTTTTCCCTTCCCAATAATTCTGCTCAGGTGTAAATATTATGGCAGACAAACATGAGGGATATTGATCTTTTAGAGAGAGGAAAACATGCCCAGAACCCGTTTAGTGCCTGAGAAATGACTTCAAGATAAAGAGATATCACTGTTGCCCTGCTTAAAACATTTAGTCTTAGTAATTAATTGACAAATGTAGCCATTTGCTCCACTTGTGAATTATCCAGAAGAACACTTTGTCATTAACTTGTTCTTTAGTTAAAAAGATACTACAAATTTATATATGCAGATGTTTGAATATGATTTCAGTAACGATTTTGCTTGGTCTTCATTATTCATGGAGCAAGAAGGGATATCTTGGTCCTATGACATTTCAGCTGCCCAATGCATTAACAAACAATTGTAAACAGGAGGAGGAAACTCAAGGCAATTCAGTGTCTAAGCAACTGCCTCCCAGCTTGAACCCCACGTGGGACGTAAATCATAGCTGTTTTCATGCATGTAAAAAAAAGAAAAAAAAGGAAAAATCACATATATAAATGATCATTGTAAATCAGTGAAAGTTCTGTGGAAATGAACTCAATGCTTTTATTTTAATTACTATCCACAAATTCTCTGGAGTAATCTTTCAGCCCTTAAAGTCATGCACAGTGTGAGTACGAGGTGCAGTTTAGATGACTGATATAAATAATATAGCAAATAGAGTGTATAGACCATTAGCTGTCATAATCTAACATTCAGCTGCAATAGAGAGTTTGACTCATAATAAGAACATCAGTAATTTAGTTCATAATCACAGATCTATGGCATCTGGTTTTGTCACACTCCAACTTCCTTTCCAAAGGAAAAAGAAATTTCAGCATGCATTTATCAGGAGAAGCTTAGGTTTGCTTGTTTGTAACTGATGTAAATATTTCTGTAGTCATAAGACACTTCTGTATAGCTACATTTAGCTAACAGGAGCTAGATGTACATCTGAATCTTTGGGTCGAGACCTGAACCTGCCAAATCCATTCTCTGCACATGATGGATGCACGACAGTTCTGAAATATCTTGTCAACAAGAAATACTGATGGGAAGCATCAGACTGAAACAAATGAATCCAGCAAGTCCTTTCTTTGGCTGTTAATCAGCGTCATTTCTTCTGTCACTACAAATCTGGAAATAGCCATACAGGGCATAAGTTTCCCTATTTTTCATGGGATTGTGGAAAGCCTCTAAAGGTAGAGAGCCTTATTTCCTGCAGCTCTTCCCAAGAGCCCAGGACTGATGAGCAGCAAGGGGCACATGCCACAGGAGGAGGAGGACCATAAAAAATGGGATCCATGAGAGGGACCAAGTAGTTCTGAGCCATATGGAAGTGGGTGCAGCTGATGCATGCCCACCCAGACACTGACCCTCAGCCCACATATAGAAGAAGCACAGAGCAGGGTCTTGGCAAGACAGAAAAGGCATTAGCTGTCTTTCCTGTCTGGAAAGCTGACCTCCCACCCCACTGGCCTAGTTTACTAGGGAAGGGTGTTGTCTCCATCTGGGGCAAGACATCTGTTGGAAACCTATTGAACCAATGATGGGGCCAGCATCAACTCCCAAGAACTTCTTTGGGCACACCTGAAATTCTTCCCAAGTAAGCCACATTTTCAGCAATATTGGTGTCAGGTTGGTGCATTAGTCTCAGCCAGACAGTTTGCTCCTGGCTCTCCAATGACCAATTACTGTAACAAGAGCCCTCTCAGCACCCCATCTCTCCTCCCAGCCCTACTTTCTGCATCAGATCACACACTCTCCCAAAGTATCTTTTTAATGTCCAATGCTGTGAGGCTCTGGTCATCTGGGTTCTTCCATCTGCGCTGTGTGTATAAAGTACCTGCAAACCATTATGGGAAGCTCCTGAGCCCATAATCACTTGACGAACATGATAGATGTGCCATTTTGCAGAATATGCTGGGAGGTGGAACATTTGTGCTTGAAGCTGGTAGGAAATAAGAGAAATGCGTCTTTCATATAGCCACAGGCATAATATCTGGCATAGGGGAGGGGAATGATGCTGCTGTCCAAATATGAAACCGGTCCTACCTGGACTACCTGGATATCATCAAGAAGGAATCTCAGCTGGCTAGGTCTCATATAAAAACTTGCTCTTCCCAGGCAATGTATTTTTCCTTTCCTGACCCAGGAAGGGAAGTCTACAGCATAATGCTGTTTCTGTCCTCTGTGATCCATTCCCCCAATTACCAGTCTGCTTTCTGCTTTGAAATTCAGCGGGTAAGCAAACAGCAGCCTGAAATCTCCCTGAAAGCTTCTCTGCTACACTCCATGGAGGCACACCACCGACTGCCGAGTGATTTAGATTTCTCTCCCATCACACTGATGCAAGTCAGGCATAACTCAGTGGGCATCAGTGGAAAAAACAGTGATGGGAAACTGTTGTGTAATCAGAATCTATCATGAGTGTGTAGGGTCGCGATTTCCAAAAGTGATAGAGACCTAAAGAGTGAGGGAGGCGGGAAGAAGATCTACATCTCAGCTCTCCCTGCAGATGCCATCTGGTTGAGACCCACATGTGAGATCAGGCCCCAAAGGGCTAAATCATGATCTTTGAAACCGTGCACAATCATGTAAGCACCTACATTTCTGCACATATCTCCATGATTTCCTGGACTGCACAGGAGCTGCAGCACAGCTCAAAACCCGTCTCCTTGCCTCACCTCCCTCTGTGTGCACATTTCTGGGCACAGTATGACAACATCACCTACTCACACTAGATGCCTTCAAGCTAGATAGAGCAGAGTCACAGGATGCACAACTTTAAATTTTGTCTTGTCTCAGCTGGAAGGAAGGCTTGACTTCAGCTTCTCCACCAGTATGAAGCACGATGGCCAGGGACCCATTTGTGGAGTCAGTTTTATCTTTCATAATCAAGTCCACCTTGAAGGACAGCCTTCAGCTTCAGAATGGTTTCCATGTACTTCCAACCGAGTTTCTGTTCCCAGACATTAGGATCTGGTGATCTGTCTGATTTCATCTGCAATGTTAGTAATGAACCCTCAGCATGTCTTAATATTATGATAGTCTGAGGCATGATTCCCTGAAAAGATCATAGACATGGTACTTGGTGGGCGTCTTAGGACCTCCTTACACCCATGCCACAACTTATGTGGTTGATGCTTTCTGCAATATCAATTTCTGTCAAGGTCTTCACAACCTCATTCAGGGCCATGCCTTCTCTGTGCAAAAGGAAGTGCGCAGGAGGGCAGATGTGTCTGAAGCGCAGCACACATTGAAACTGCTAGCTCTGAAGTTGCAACAATATCTGCAGTAATGGGTTATCAGAAAGGATTTCTTTCTTGCTAGCATCATACTAGCATCATGCTATCTGCTCTAAATATTTTATGCTTGCTTACCCATTTCAGTCCTGTGGTTTTGTATGGATTATTTATCTCTAATTTCATGTCAGGATTCCTTTTATTTACTACTGAAAGCAGTGATTCCTGTGTTGTTTGTCTGATGAATATCGTTTCTGGTATGTTTGTGCCTTACACTACCTTAGAGCCTGCATGAAATTTTAATTTCTTTTTGCTTAGCTCTGGGTTTGCTTTTTCCCATGGCACAATGCAGTGCAAGTCTTTGTAGCTTTGCTCATTCGCAGAAGCATTGATGTCTACTTCCCATTCAATTTCCTGTTTGTTTGTGTGCCTCTGCCAGGCTTTTCCTTTATCTGGTGCTAGTCAGAGCTTTAAAAAAAAATATTTCTGCTATTTTGGAATGAACTAGTGTCATAAATGTATAAAAATTTATATTCTGAGCCACTGTTTGTATCCCAGGTATTGTGCTTTCTTTCCTTGACTTTTTCTGGTCTGCAGACTCTTGCATAATGGTTGATCTTCTGAAGATTATTAGATACAAGCCCCTTACGAGGCATTTTTCTTAAGGCATTTTTATCCATTGTCTGCAGTGTTTCCCCTCTGCATATTTATCTCCCCTCTTCTATATTTCTTTATTTGCTTTTCACAGTTTTGACACATTTTTGCCTCATATTTTCATGTTTTCTCCACTTACCTCTGTGTCTGCTCCACTTTGTTTATCTTGTGCTTACCAGCTTTGTTCGTATCTCTGCCACCGAGAGAAATAAGTGAGGACCTTTGTTGTTCCCATCAAGGTTTTTTATCCTTTATATAACTCTTGCCAGGACATTTAGAAGCCAAACCAAATATAATGAGCATCCTAGCTTGTTATTGGGACAGTTCTGCTGATCACGTACCCTTTTTCACTATGTTTTGCATTCATCTGCTCAGGGACAGGATCTGCTGCGCACTCATATTTCCTGTTTTACATCCCCCAATAGCTTTAGGCTCTGTAACTCCTTTCTGATGCACTTTTAGTAGCAGAACATGATGAAAGCTTTGACTCTTCAGGACTTTCCAGGCTCATTTGCAATGCAGATTTCCATACATTCCCAAGCACCACGGTATCATGAGAAACGCTGGAATAGGAATGGGGACCAAAGACTGAGATGATGCTGGACTCAAAGGAGTGATCTTCCATCAAGGATGCTATCAAGCAGGCCAAGTTTGCCTGAGTGTGTTTCCGGAGAAATACTAAAAGGACCCTGGAAGTGGTGCTTTCTATGCGTACAGCAATGCCAATAAATGTGTCTTGCCATGCACAAGTTCTTGGGCTGCCTGGGGTGATAGATAAGAAGAAAAAACCTTCAGTGAAAAGCCATCCTGCAAGTGAGGTGGATCTTTGCTCTTCTGTACACTCATCTTCCAACTCATCCTGTTATTTAGAGATCTCAGTGGGGATGGTGGAAGGAACCTCTGGTGTCTGTGGTCCAACCTCCCACTCACACCAGAACTGTCCCCAACATTAGATCAAGGCAACCATGGCTTTGTCTAGATGAGTCTTGGAAACCTCAAATGGTGGACATTACCCACCTCCATGGTGGCCTGTGCTAGGGCTGCACCACCCTCCCGGGAAAGGAGCTTTCCCTAATGTCCAACCAGAGCCTCTGAGGCTTCAACTTCCTTTGCCACGGGCCTTCAGAAGAAGATATATATCTTTCTCTAGAGGGATTCAAATAGAGAATTATAGTCTTATATTAACCTTCTTCTTTCCAAACTTTCACTGATAATTAGTGCTGAATTTGGACTTTTTAAAATTCATATCCAAGCTGTTTCCCAGATCTGAGTACTGGATCATTAATTTTTTTTGTGATATATCAAACTTCTTTTTGTCATTGTTGACATAAATCTATTTTAAGATGACTTTAAGCAGTGTGGTTTTGTATTTTGCTCTCTTATTACTTATGACATATTTTGTTTAACATTTTAATACATACATAAGGTGCTTTGTTGTGATCTTGATGGAGAAATTCGTCAAAGTATGAAATGCAGCATGACTTAAGTGAAGATCCCGGCTGACTACAAGCACAGTAAAAAGTCAAATTGCAGTTCTTTGGATTTGTTGATAAAAATCAATTAAAAGTGTGTTTCGGGTCAATCTAATATATAGAAACTGCCAGGATGAGATAACATAGATCATAGGATGCTGTGGATCTCAATTAATCAGATCAGGACTCATATATGAAAGTGTCACATTTATGCTAGTTAGTACATTATTCATGAGAAGTTATGGAGCTGTAAATGCTCTGAATGGGAAGATTTGCAGTGAGGTAAATAAACACAGCATCAGTGGTCTTACAACAGAAGCTCAATAGTGAATTGTTAATTTACCAAACCAAGGAAAGAGGGCAGTATGCTCAAATCAAAATTAATTTATTTTTGTTGTGTTTTGTTGCTTTCATTAAATAAATCACAACACACATGTACAAAATCCCTGAGGAATTTCATGAGACTGGAAATGACACTTTTTGCTGCTTCTTTGGTTCCACAGGCTTTCCAAGTGTCACTTCTTCTTTTTGTTTTACAAATTTAAACATTTACAGATGTTATTCTGAACCAAAGCTAGGATTGTTTCATTTTGAAAATGTCACAAGTAAACAGTCTGACTGTTCAGGTAGATGATTGTCTATGCAAGGCTCTAAGGAGAATTGTTTGGACTTCAAAAAATTCCCATTCTTTCTGGTTGAAAAGATTTGCCAAATGCAACATGATTTTTTACTCATTTCCATCCTTCCTGAACCCTTCCTTCTCTGCAAATTTGTTACTAGCAACAAATATACATATATATGTATATGTGTGTGTGCGTGTGTGCATATAATTGTTCAGTTCCACTGGCAATTAGCACTCAGTAAATGTACAGTAAATGTACCCAACAGCTAGCAATTGTGAGTGCCTATTGGAGGAAGACAAAGGATAAAATTGTGGTTTGAAAAAAAGCATTGTGAATTTATAGAGAATAAATAACATCATAAATCCAGATAGGTTTTAGGAAATTGCAATGGATTATTACAGAGAAAACATGCTCAGAACCCTGGCAACAACCAGCAAGTCTCAGTGAGCTGTACCATGACAATAAATACATATGGATAGCACAGTCTAGTGGAGTGAAAATGGGAGGATGAACTAAGAATTGAAAAACCCTTTTGTACAGGTTAAAATCTCTTTTTTCAATATTTATGGAGGAAAAAAAAAGAGAAGGAAAATTAATCAATAATTAATTTCTTTCACTGGAAAGATTTAATCTTCATTTGTTTCACTGATACATGTAAAGAAAGTTTGCATTTGCACTTCGCTTTCAATAAACAAAAGATGACAAAAATACTGTAAGATAGAAAATAATTATTTGTATACGTTTTCTCCTGTTCTTTCCTGCTGACTTGATGGCTGGAGGAGGTACTGCTCTGACTTTACTTCCTTCCTGACTTTAACTCTGCAACTTTTCAAAACATCAAAAAAAGGTGTCTCATTCTACGTTGCTCAGAAAGGAACTGGTTTTCCTCTCTTGGAAATCTCCTGCTTAATTGTTTTGGCAGTTTCAATCAGACGTAATACTTTAAGGTATCTTTGTCACCCTTTCTCTTGATACCATACACCAATATTAAGTTTATTCAGTGATCTCCATCCCTGCCCTCTCCTGTGTCATGTGCTGTGTATCCCTATCTCAGACTCTTTAAGTACAGAATCTCCATTTGGTAACTTTGCTTGTTGAATATCTGTAAAAAAACTCAAACATTTACAGTTTTCCACACTGAGCCCCAGTTTTCTTTCTCCTGCATTTGTACCCTCTTATAATTCCCTCTTTTTTATTATTGGACATTGTCCTTACCAACAAGGAGGGGCTGTTGGGGAGTGTCAAGCTCAAGGGCAGCCTCGGCTGCAGTGATCATGAAATGGTAGAATTCAAGATCCTTCGGGCAGTGAGAAGGGTAAGCAGCAAGCTCACTACCCTGGACTTCAAGAGAGCAGACCTTGGCCTCTTGAGGGACCTGCTTGGCAGGGTAACATGGGAAAAAGCACTGGAGGGAATAGGGGCTCAAGAAAGCTGGTTAGTATTCAAGGATCACCTCCTCCAAGCTCAGGAGTGGTGCATACCCAGAAAGAAGAAGTCAGGCAAAAATGACAGGAGGCCAGCATGGATGAACAAGGAGATCCTGGACAAGCTCAAAAGCAAAAAGGAGGCCTACAAAGGGTGGAAGCAAGGACGAGTTGACTGGATGGAATACAGAGAAACTGTCTGTGTGTTCAGGAACAAGATTAGGCAAGCTGAAGCCCAG
>VYZM01002158.1:0-11440 GCA_013398915.1 Dromas ardeola | reverse complement strand
TTTCAAAAAACTGCAAAGCAGACACAGGAAGTACATACCCAGGATGCCTGGTTAATGCTGGTGGTCCAGGTATTTTGGCCAAAACCTAGTATTGACAAGTCTGAGAAAGGCTTAAAATCAGATGTTTCTTACTGATTCAGGCTGTTGTTGTATTTATGGCTTGCTGAATAGGATGTTCATGAATTGTCCTACTTGTAAAAATCCTCATTTCTGTTAGTCTGGCTTTACCACACATGTAGCAAACAGTGGGGGCAGTAGAAATGGGCTAATGCATGGCTAGTTCACTGCCAACATCGAGTGGTACTGATAGCTTAAGCTGTTATCATTTAGGGTACAACCACTCTGTGCAGAAGACTGACCCGGCTNGAATAGTCCTACTTGTAAAAATCCTCATTTCTGTTAGTCTGGCTTTACCACACATGTAGCAAACAGTGGGGGCAGTAGAAATGGGCTAATGCATGGCTAGTTCACTGCCAACATCGAGTGGTACTGATAGCTTAAGCTGTTATCATTTAGGGTACAACCACTCTGTGCAGAAGACTGACCCAGCTCCAAGTGCCGAATGTACTGCAAACAGAACCTAAGTCATGTAATAATGTGTTGACTTTTGCATGCAGTTTCTTCAGAATGGGAATTAACTCCATATGTGATACTTCAGTCCCAGCCATAAATACTGGGAGTCCAATGTGTTTGGCACTCAGGGGAAGGGTTAGCACAAAGAACAAATTAAAATAGAGGAAAGGATAAAGCAAGAAATGTTTTCTACTTATCACCCACATTTATAGAAGATGAGGTTTCAATAAAATGCAGTGAAAACATGATCTGGAAGGAAGTTTTTTCCTCACTTGAGCTCTTTATTTTCTGCAGTAAGCTGCTAGAGGCAATATCAGTAGCAATAGGATCCTAGACAGTAGGCAAAAGAAGCAGTTGCAAAGTGAGCTGTTTAGGTGGGAAGATCTTTTCAAGAGGAACCAGCAATCCAAGACATTTGTCGTAAAGGCCAGAAATCAAGATAAGGGAAGGAAAGCAGTATTTGGTGAAGCATCCTTGCAAAGCATGTCGTTGCAGTGACCTGCTCTCATGAAATCAAGATTAAATCATGATTAAATCCTTAAGAACAATGAATATGCAGGACTTCTAAGTCTTAACTTAGGTGCTTAAATGCAGAAATAGAGCTTTGAAAACTTCATGGGTTTTTACTATGATTCATTGAAAAATATTGGGGATATACTTGGAAAGCTGACGGACAGCTTCATGCCACTTGATTCTTCCATACATCTTGTGATGTTTATCACCTTTAACTACAGGTCTCTTTATACAGCATTCCATCATGACTTCAGGAGAAGGCCAAGATACCAATTTTATCATCTCTTCCTTCCAGGGGTTTCTCTCCCAAATCTGGATGTAGTCAGTATTTTGGTAGAAGTTGCCAGTTTCTGCCTGGGAAGAAGGAAGGAGGAGCCTGTATCACATGTATGAAAGGAAGTTATAAGAGCCTTATTTTTTTAAGAGCATAAATGTAGGTTTCCTTTATTAGTCTTTCATATGTTGCCATTTTAAATATTTTCTATAGAATTATTCTTAAAGTATATACACACACATGCACTGAGAAAGTTTACAGTCCACACATGAGAATTTATTCATGGACCTCAAAAAAAGGAGAAAATACTACTCTCACATCTGGCAGTCATTTGTTCATCACAGAATCGTGCATCTGAAAGTATTGCATAATAGATATGCGGGGCCAAAATCATCCTGGGTGTAACAGTACTGACGTCAATTCCCTTACACCACGAATTAATTTTTTGTGCAGAATGCAAACTGTTTTCATGAAAGACAAATGGTTTAGTATGGACACTTCTTTTCTTTATTTTCTTTAAACAGCTGGCAGCTGGTAGACATTGGCATGCTGGCCAAGTGCAATAAATGAGATGGACCATGAAAAGAACAACTACAAGGAAAGATGTAGAAGGTCGCTCAGATAGGAACGGGACTGTATTGAGTTTTCCTACTAGGAAGGAAAAGGAGAAAAGAGGGGGATGGTGTAGAAAAATGATAGCATCTCGTCTTTTTTAGGAAGCAATTATAAAATCATTTTTTTCACCATGAACAGAAGCAGATTATTATAATCCATTGCAGCCACTTCTAGACTAATCTTTTTCGTAGCGTGGTCATACAAATTAGTGCTAATGCCCCGTGTTGTTTAACATCTCCATTAATGATCTGGATGACGGGGCAGAATGTACCCTCAGAAACTTTGCAGTCAATACACCAGATGCTTGCGCTGCCATTAAGAGAGGTCTCAACAGACTGACGGCAATCTCATAAGTTCAACAAAGGGAAGTGCAAACTCCTGCACCTGGGGAGAACTAACCCCATATACCAGTACAATCCAGGGGCCAACTGGCTTGAAAGAAGTTTAGCAGAAAAACACCTGGGCATATTGGTGGACAAGAAGTTGGAGACAAGCCAGCAATGTGCCCTTGTGGCAAAGAAGGCCAACTACCAACATCCTGGGCTACATTTGGAAGATCATTGCCATTGCCAAAAGGCAAAGGGAGGTGATCTTTTCCCTCTACTAAGCATTGCTGAAGCCATGTTTGGAGTGGAGCTCCAGTACAAGAGACACAGGCTTAGTAGAGCCAGTCCAGCAAAGGGCCATGATAATGATTAAGGGACTGGAGCACCTGCCATACAAGGAGGGGCTGAGAGAACTGGGATTTTTCACCCTGGAGAAGAGAAGGCTAAGGGGGCATCTTATCAATGTGTATAAATACTTGGGGGTGAGAGGCAGTAAAGAAGACAGAGCCAGTTTCTCCTCATTGGTGCTCAGTAAAAGGACAATAGGCAATGCGCAGGGACTGAAATACGGGAAATTCTATTTACACATAAGAAAAAACTTTTTTACCCTGGAGCAGGTTGCACAAAGAGCCCATGGAATCTCCATCCTAGGAAATACTCAAAGTTCACCTCGACAAAGCCCTGAGCAACTCTAATTGTTGCTGTAATTGACCCTGTTTGAGCAGGGGGGGTTGACTGGAGGATCTCCAGAGGTCTCTTCTCACCTCAACCACTCTATGATTCTATGAGATTCTGCTAAATTGTTTATAAGGCACTGAAGAGCACAGGGCATCATTGCAAGGTCATATGGGTGTGGCCAACACATAATATAGGAAGAAGATTTTATTTGTCTTAGATTGAAATGTGGTACAGCTGGATCTGGGTGGCTGCAGTATTAATCACGATTAAGACTCATTCTTTGCCAGATAATGTTTTTTAGCAAAATCTGTATTCTTGCCTTACCTACTGTAATACAGTTTTTGCCTTGAGAAGGCATGCATTGTAAGGGAGTCAAATGATACACAGAAGTCAAACAACCATGTTTCCTGATGCTGATATGCTTCATATCTTCAAATAATCATTAAATCTCTCTGTGCCTTGGTTTATCCAAGTTGTATTATGAGGATAATTATAACTACCTGTACTTTACAAAGCAGTTTAGGATGATTACTGCAGAGCACTCTTGTCTGGCATGTGGAAAGGTTTATGAATATCTCATAAGTCAGGATTTTCTCATCTGTACGTAATATGGGGTTAACTTTTGACATTTTGCCATTCGACAGCTGACAATTCTAGTTGCTTTATCATCCTCAGTCCTCACTCCTGAGGCCTTCTCTCTCAATTTAATGTTGGTGACTGAGGAAGAGTAACCCCATGTATCCCCAAAGTCAACTTCTGTGAACATGCCCCACAGTCTTTGCTAAACAGTTGACTGTTTTGATTAGGAGCAGAGATAGATCTCCAAAGATCACAGGGTTCATGAGTAGCTGAAAGAGACTAGGTGAGGAAGCCATGTGGATGAGGAAGAAAAGATTATGGCATAAATCTGAAAAAAATGCAGTGGAGCACCTGTCTAAATTGCTTTTTGAAAGAAAGCTGACAAAACAATTCTGGTTTGTTCAGAGTTCAAGTTGCTACGAGTAAGCGGGGGGGCCAAAAAGGAGCAGGGATATGGAGACTAAAACAACTCGTCTTGAGGATTTGAAATACTGTGTGCATTTCAAGGGATACTGTTTCAGACTGTCTCTAGACTGGTCTCTTGAATTGAGTACAAACTATAAGCTGGAAAACACCGGGTGTGCTCCTGAAATGCCTAGGATCTTCCCATAATTAACATGTTTGGATCTCCTGGAAACATCATCGTTTCCTACTAACAAAGGTTAAAATTTTCAAGAGTACCTATATGACTTAAACAGCAGACATGTACTTTTTTGAAAAGGGCAGGAGCAATTTGCAGTTCTTATGTTGTTACATAGATTTTGTATCTCCAGCTGCATCAGTTCCCTTGCTTTTAAGGTTGCTGGTCCTTACTGCTTGCCAGCAGAGAGGTTCCTTGGAGCATTCCCTAACTCACAGTGTTAAAAACAGGCAGGCTACTTTAGCTAACACTTGAATTTACCTCCTGGTTTTGCCTGATGTGGATTAGGAAGCATCCCTGTGAACCACTCTACTGGTAAAGAAGCAGGAAGGGGGAATTTCTTGTAGAGAGGCATGACAAACTTGGGAAAAATAATATCTGGAAGCACTGACTGATGGCTGCAAAAGTACTATTTCTCTAAGTTTTGTAATGTTGAATTCTGTTTCTGAAATCCAGAGTTTTTGTGAGGGATCCTTTGTGTTCTAAGAAAGGTGTATGTTCTACATCTTACTAAGAGCAACCATGCCGTTTATCAAAAATCAAAAAAAAATTACAGTAGAAACAAATAAGACATTATATAGGTGTAAGCTCCACACATATAACAAGATTATATACACACTTCTTAATTGCACATCTCATAAAACCTTAGCCACAAAATTTCAGGGCACCTTTGCAGCTTCGGTGCAATAAATGGAATCTTTGATAAAAACAGGACTTAGCGCAGAAACAATTGTTTCACAGCTTGCCTATGCTTTTTGCAAATTATGCCTATATTTTACTAACTGTATTGTTCTGGGCAGAGGAAACAGCATGGTTCTGCTTCTTTCTCTATCCCTCCGTGTCTCTGGGTTCCTCATCCTGCAGAAAAGGAATTCCTGAACTTCCCCGAACAGAGGCTGCAATTGCTGCTGGTACTTACAGTAGCCACAAAACTAAGAGGAGGTTACAGCAGTCACAGCTTAACCCAAAATGCTAAATCAGGTCCTTGCAGCTAAGAATACTACCAATTAAAAAAAAAAAAATTAAACTTGTATAGGTCTCCTTTAAAGACTTATCGTTTTAAATGTATTTGCTGAACAAGTTTTGTGTATGTTTTTTTTTAACCTTCTGCTCCTTTACACTGTTCTCTGTTTGATTCTATTTGGCAGGAACAAGATCAGGATATAGGATCTGGATATGTATGCAAATATATAAAGAATATATTAAGGATATATCCTTAATAAAGGTTATATTGAAGTTGGCTGTGAATTTATATTTTTGAATTGTTCAGCTAGTTTGCTTCAAGAGAAACTTAACTGAATTAAATTGAGTTGCAGCAATTTAAACTGCAAGAAAGTAAAAGGAAAAAAATCTGCATGTGTGTGCATATGCAAAACCTTGAATTAAAACTGAGATTATTACTTCTTTAATTGAGCAATTTCAGATTGCAAAAATCAACGTTTGCAACTTCAAACACAAAACAAAAAACAACATCCTCAGTCTAGTTACAGTTAACCACATAGTGACTAAATATAGCATCAGCTAGTCTTCAGGATGTGTCCACAATAACAGATTACTCAAAATGTTCTGCTGCTATTCCCTACCTAATATTATGCCTACAACAAAATGTGGAAGTTTAAAATATCTCTGTAATTATGGTAAACAGACAACAATCACTAAAATTGCAGAGTACTGTCTGCTGTTCCTAACCTACAGGCTGTATATAGAAAGCTAAATTAAACAATTTTGCCTACCACGGGTAGTCAAGTACACAATAGATTCCAGGTGTTGGTGAAGCATAGGGAAATCATATTTTGAGTGGGATATAAACTCTAACCCAGATTTTCGTGCAGATTTTCAGGCGATTTCTAATTCTGAACAATTAGTGTATGTTTCCTTACTAACTGTGTCAAGAATTTTCACAGATATTTTAACATGTAGGAGTCATTACATATAATAACACTATTTCCTCTTACTTTCTTACTTTGGAATCGGGATACTCAGTGTCCAAAAACCTCTGTGCTTCACTCAAGCCAAATTCCTCTTTGAATTGAACACAAAAAGAGGCAGGTATCTACCTTCTTTAAGTGTTTCTCTGCCTGTGTTTTGAGGAAAGCAGTACTTATTTCCGGGCATGGCTTCCACCCCTCCCTGCCTGCAACCCCGCCGATGCCCTTCTGCTTACGTACAACGGCCTTTGAGTGAGAACAGGAAGAGGCAAATCAAGGAAGCAGCTGTTCTCTGAATCACAATCCTCTCTGGATTTCTGTATAAAAAACTAATAGGAAGATAACGCAGAGCAGAAGCATAATATTCCTTGAAGCTACCTCTGCAGCTGCTACCAAGAAGACTCATCAGCGTGGTGGTAAAGGTGGATGTAAGTGCACGCAAAGAAGTTTTGTCTTCACAGCTTGAGGGTCTCTTTCACTTTGGTTTGCACAATCTACAGTGCTGGATGGCTACAAGTTCAGAGTCGTCTGTACAAATGATCTATTAGAAGCTGCCTTAGTTAGGCTCCAGAGGTTTCCCTTCTATCCCTCCCTGAATAAAGACTTCACAATATGGATTGATGGGAAATTTAACCTAACAATAGATGGAGCAAAAATTTGTTATGGGTTTCCACATTCAGCCATCAAAGGGAACGTCTGCTTTTGTCACAATTCATACTCATGTTATATAGGAATAAATGGCCACACTTTACATAACAGAGAAATAAAATCTTGATTCTAGCATCTGAAGACTGAGCATGCAACATATTTTTGGTAAGACTTTCATATTTGCTGACATATTCTGTATTGCTCTGTCTAGCCATTAGTCGACATTATAAAAAAATACTAGGGTAGGTTTTTATGCGGAGAGACAAATTCCTGGATGTTACATGTGCAGATAGCATCCTGTTTGTAGTTTCTGGTAAGATTTTCAGAATTCTTCAATGAAGTGGTAAACATACGTGACTAAAAGCTAAGTCACAGAAATACTTGTTCTATGAAGGACATATAGGAGACATCAAGTCTGGTTTCCTGGAACCCCTTGCAGTGTGTCACGTACCCACTCTACTGCAGAATTTTCCCAATATTTCCTTAAGAGAGTCAGCTTTTAACATTTTCAAAGTTTATATTTAAGAATCACCTCTGTCTTAGCTATTCAAATAAAAATCCATTCATCAGTCTACTTGCTTCCCTGTTTAAGTGAGCATGTAGAGGCCAAAATCTAATATCAACAGCTGTGAACAGTTTTCTGTCAAGACACCTACGAAAAATGTACAGACTTGAATAATCATTCTTTTCCAAATTTAGGGAAAATCTGTCCTTTTTAATTTTAGAAGAGACCGACTTGCATTGTATTCTTCTGGAGGCAGATTACCTCTTCCTTGATTATTTCAGGTGCTTATTCTATGAATGGGGCTGTAAGATATACTGAATTTCAGAGTAAACTTTGTTTTGCCTTTCATCTCACAGATGAACTAAATCATTTCTGTACCAGATATACTCAAGATATTTGTAAAACAGACAAAAATCTTAGCCATATGTTTCAAATGCTTAAAAATAGAACCGAAACTGTAATCTACAAAAACAGCTCAAGTTTTCTGGTCTGAGACCTGACCTTCTATTAAATTTTTACTTGGAATTTTATCAGCAATTAAAGGTACCAAGTAAGAGCTAAGATAGCAAAATGACTGTAAGCACTCCTACATTATCAGAGTTATAAACGACTGTGCTTTTACATCTTCCTCCAGTAAATTGTACCAAAAATTGACAAGCACATTCATTCACAACTGATCAATTCCCATGCAAATTCCTGAAAGCTTCTTAGACTTAATTCCTTCTCTCAGCTGCCATTTCTCTTGTGCTATTTTGAGAAAAAAAAAGCCATTAATGGCTCTCCTTCCTGGCTCATAGTTCCTTCCTTTCTTCCTGCCCTTACTGAGAAATTATCTTCTGCGTGATCCTCTTGAAAACTAGAAACTCACTCATTGTATCATTTATGTATAAAATCAGATGCAGACTCACTTAGACTAAGGGATTTTAATGTTCACTGGTAGTGCCACTTGTTATGTGCTTGCACAGTATAGCCACACGGCTCTATGTTTTACCTACACTCTCCCTCTTTCCCACTTAACTCACAATTTTTATCATGGTCTAATACGTTTTCATAAAAGGAATCCAGGAACTCCTTTTCATATGAGGAGAACTTCCAGAAAGCATGTACTTGAACTACAGTAGCAAGTTAGTGAACAACGACATTTAGTATAATAAATCCCTGCCACTTAATTAAGCAGCCTCTTTGGTAAAACTACATTCATTGTGCCTTCTTGCAAAATCTTTACATATCTTCAATGAAATAATAAATGCACATGACTAACAGAAACAGTTACATTGCAGAATACTTGCTCTTTTGAGCATATAGAACAGGCTTTTTACATGTTGAGGACAAAGTTTGCCACTCATATTTTAGATTTACAGTGTCTGACATTAAACCAGGAAAAACTGCAACCAAAACTTCATTGCAACATGCTCATGGACGGCATGTAAAATACATAGGCCTTGTTGGATGAGGGAAGTGCCATGCTCCACCGTGACTCAGTGAAAAAGAAAGCGGTGATATGCAGAGGATGCTGAAATTGGACACTTGCTACCTTGTTGCTTATGGTCATTAAACGTCACCATGGACCTTTGGAAACCTTTACTCATACTCACTGTGTTTTCAAGCATGGATGTTAATAAATTTCATAACATAGAAGATGGTGGAAAAACCAAATCTCTCTGTTCTGACATTATTAAAATTACATTTCAAATTCCCATTCTGGTAATTTCTGTAGACCTTTTCCCATATATTTTGCATGTGGTACTAATATGGGTAGAAAAAAGCCTTTCCTACAAGTTTACTTGGTGACCTTAGATGACACTTTACATTTCAGTGAGAAAACAGTCCTAGTTAATTACTTAAAACATGTATTTCCTTGATTAAACATCTCATGAATACATGACTAATTTTCACTGGAACCTAGGCTTCTGAATGGAAAATTCACTTTTGAAAAAGAGCTTAGATGCCTGACTTGGATATTTTTTGAAAATCATCCTCTGTTAGCTTTAGCATTAAAAAGAATGAGGCACACATTCCTGTAATATTTCATCAAGTTCTGACTAAAAGAGAATCAGAAATGTTCTAAAATGTACAATTACAAACAGGCATAAACTTTGAGACATTTTTGTGGTTTCAGCGAAAACTGACTTGAGTACATACGTCTGGAAAGTCCCACCAACAAGCCACTTCTGTATTTTCAGGAAATTAGGCAAAAGAGCCTACTGCACTTTTTATATTGTCCTTTGTTTATTTATTTTAAACCACGTAATAAGCAGAAATTTGTGATCATAGGTACAGTATTTAGACCAAAAGACATTGTTTGAAGATAAAAGGGTTGTTTATGTAAACAACTGTTCTTAAAAATTTTGAGACCAATTGTAATGGTCTTACATTCTGTGAGACTGTGAGTAGTGGGGGGTTTCAAACCTTTGCAGCTGTGGAACCAAGTCACATCACAGTCATTCTCCTAAGTACTCTGGTTTTGCTTCCTTTTTCTGGAATTACCCACAGAGATTACTTGAAAGATGAAAAGTAGTAGGATATGCCAGAAGATGCCTCTGAAGAGTCTTGGTAAAAAAAGGTGACTGGAAGAGTAGTATCCTGAATTAGACTGCTGTTCTTGAGCAGGAGAACAGCTATACTAGATCCAAAGGTCCATGTAGCCCCACATCCTGTGTCCATCACTGGTCAACAGCAGGGACAGAAGAATACAAGAACAGGATGAGTATATTGTCAACATTTCCTGGTATTTGGGAGATCCTGATAACCAGCAGTTTGTAATTCAGAAATTTCTTTACATAAGAACAGAAAAGCCTAGGGTTTGTCTAGCCCCATATTCTATCTCCAACAATGTCCATATAGATAAATAAAAGCCAGTAAAAACGGATCAAACATATATTCTCTAGCACCCTCACAGCTTCTTAATTCTTTCAGATTGGAAGACTTCCTGAACCTGATACCATTTGTTCAGTAATCCACCAACAGATCTCTCTCCCAGTTAACCAACATTTCCCTGAAATCCTGTAAACTTTGTGCATCCACAGTGTTCTTTGGTAACAAGTTCCACAGGTCTAGTACCCATTCTGCTTTGAACTTGACTGCTAGTATTTTCATCTGTTGGCCACTACTTCTGGCATTTGATAGAGACTGTAAAGAGTTGGTCCTTGTTAATAAATGTTGGAAGTATTAAAATTACATTCAGTTGGATTCTGATGTAGCTTAGAATCACATTTCCCCTTTTCAAAAAGCAAATGACTCCATCAGGCCTACTTTCTGCATTGACAGAAAGGACAGTGTCTTTCCTTTCTTTAAGAAGGTTTTCCAGATCAAAGGCTCTTTCCATTCCCTCAAAGTTTTGGATTTCAGCAGCGCTTTCTCTCTGATGCCCCTGGCAATCCAGAAGCCAGGCTGTCCGCTTGAAAGATTTCAAACATGAGTAATTAATCTTCTTCTGATCCTGAGAAAACAGATCTGGAAAACTTGGAAACAAGACTGTTTGCAATGATACTGACATCAGACAGGTAGAGACTCGCCACTGCTAAACTGAAATCTGATCATTCAGGATACTTTGACCATGCCCCAGCTGACCCCTCAGCAATATTGCAAAGCTGTGAGACATTGAATGAGCCCTAAGCTGCACAATTAGTGATCACTATGGAGGGATCACAAGTTAAAGTGTTTAATAGAAAGTATCCATTTCATATCACTGCTGTGCAATCTTTGCTACTTCGTGGTGAGGAAAATGGGAGTTCTGTAGGACTAACAGCAAATGGAAGGAAATGAAAATATTCTTCCTATTGGCATAAAAAGTACCCCTTTAGTTCTGCCATGTTTCTCCCACTGAAAGAATGATGTGCTTACATACTTCATGCAGTCACATCATACGCATATTGTTCAACATCCAGCAGCGGTTAATGACATTGTTCCTTTGTTCAGCTGTTTCTTTGGTGCTGTGAAATCAGCTGTCTTCTGATAATGTGGGATGCTTTTTCATATTAATACCTTACACTTAGTTCTTGCTTTCCGTTTTTAGGAAAAAGAGCCCAATGCCTTACCTTACTAAAGCAAACAGGTTATATAGAGTAGGCATTTTTGTAAGGTTTTAATTCTGAAAAATGTAAGCAGTGATGAGGATTTACAGCAGAGTGCAATTTACAGTTGCACTCTATGTGAGAGAGC
>VYZM01002157.1:0-29188 GCA_013398915.1 Dromas ardeola | reverse complement strand
GCGTTACGCACCACTGAGTGCTGCGGAGGGATAACTAGTGATTAGAAGGGTAGGGAGAAATTAGGTTTTTGCCTTACTAATGACACATCATTCTACTGAACTTTGAGTCTGCCAGAATGAGGTCTAAGACAAGTAGGGTATACTGTGTTCCAGAAATACAAAAATTGAGAGCATATAATTCTTATGTCACAGCACTCAACAACCAAGTTTTTTTTGCCATCTGGAGCAACTTCTGGGCAGTATTGTGTCATCATAGACTGAGACAGCATAACTAATTCAAGTTGGGGTGCAGCCACATACGGTTACAGGCAGAGGAATCTCCAGCAACGCGATGGTGATGTAGGCCGTCAGCGAGACCTCATTGTCCACTCCACCCTGCAGAGAAACACAAAGGTAGATGCTGACCCCACCTAGCTTCTTCAGTTTTTTCTCCCATTCCAGTGGGAATAGTTTATTCAGCATTGTAGACCCTTAGCTTGCCTCCTGCCCCTTGCAGCTGATGTGGAAGTATCAACACCACTTATAAAGTGCAGGCTAGCCTTCATTCTTCCTCCTTTTGTGGTGGTCATACATAATGGCCTTTGGCTTCCTAATTCTTGCCATTGACATGGGAATTTCCTATCTGCCTGTATGCTCAAGAAGCTCAACTGGACCCATCTTACTTATGGTCATGTTCTAGACTCACAAAAAAACAACCAGGCAGACATGTTACCTTCATGGCATTGTTCAGGAGCGTCCCAGAACTGCGGAAGCAGCCGTTCTCCTTCTGTTTGTAGGAAAGCCAGACCAAAGCATCCTGGATGTGCTTCTCATCTATGAAGATGTAAGGCCGGGCCTGGGCAAAGGACTTGAGGACAAAGGCTGTGAGCCTGTAAGGGAGAAAGAGCAGTGAAAGGGCCTGAGCAGGCCTGTTGTCCATCTCAGGTGACAGGGCCCATGTGCACATCATCTGTCTGGAGAAAAGGAAGAAGGCCTGGGGAACTGTAGGCCAATTAGTCAGACCACATGTATATTATACCTTCACCTCAAAAAATCTGTCAAAAAATTGCTTCCCGCCTTGATTTCTTGTCCTTCTCTTGGCTTATAAAACCCTGTGATCCCTTTGTATTGAGGCTGCAGTTTTTTGACCTGTATCTAAACAAATCCCTTTGGAAAAAGTAGGGAATTGCATACCAATAAGCTCAACATCTGCTTAACAGTAATACTCAAAATGACAGGGAAGAATAATAAATCCCTGCTAGCTCACGGTCTGCCGGCAGGACTCTTGAAGTAGAAATCTATGCCTTATGGATTTCCCAGAACTCCCCAGAGTTTTAAAGTGAAGAAGAACATGTTAAAAGAGTTTTTGCTGGAGTTGTTACAAGCAGTGATGGAGAAGCAGCAAGCGTGTGGTGAGAAGCCAACATGCTGTCAAGAGCTAAGTACTGTTTCAGAAACCAAAAGCAAACCAATGGTGATGAAATTATCCATTCTTACCCTTACCTAAAGTTGAAAATGCATGGTAATTATACGCTGGAGAAACTCAAAACTTTGCACTAAGTCACACTGAAAACACACACACTCCTTCAGACTCTCTTTGCTTAGTAACCCACAAACACTCTTGAAAAAAATCAAACAAACAAACAAAACATACAGCACTGCTCTTGGATTATTATCCTTTCAATTTATATGGAAACACCTTTCCCAGCAGCCTTCTCAGCAGATGCTAGTCTGGAAGAGTTGCCACTGCAACCCTTCAGCCTTTCTCAGTCAGCATGTGAAATACCTGCTCCCTTCTTCCCCAATTTGTCTTCATTTCCTTCTTGTCTGTTATGGTCCTCAGAGTTGCTGGTGGAAGAATGTGCTTCAGCTACATAACTGGTTGATGCAGCCTGTTTCATTAAGTAGGAGGCAGCACAGGGACCACACCAACTCTGGAAAGCCTATTGGCCTACAACAGCATTTTCTATTTACTGCCATGCAGCATTCATTATAAATAAGTAGGTGAGAAAAAGGAGCATATAAAGGAGGCCTAGGTGACATTGAAATCTCACCAGGTGTTCCCTGGTTGGCCATAACGTGGTCCAAAGGTACTGTAAGAGCCATCTGGGTGCTTGTAGTTCAGCTGCCTCTGATAACCTACAATAGAGAGTTAAAGCAAGATTCAGATGCCAGAGAAAGTCTGCTGAGGGATGGGGGAACAGAAAAACAGCTGTATCAGCAAAGGCAAAGGAGAGAGGAGTAGGTTAGTCCTATCCCAGCCAATGAGTACTGGTACATCCCCACCGCCATGCACTGCTTATACTGCATGAGGAGAAGTAACACCTGCTTTCTTCATGAGGAAAGCAGGACACATTAACGACAATGGTCAAGTCACTGTAGCAGGTCACCTGACAACTGCACTGCATTGCAACCCAGTTAGGGAGCAGAGAAAAATGTGTGCAATAATTAGGTACCCTAATGCTTAAGCAACAGAAAATAATAAAGGAAAAGGCAGTGAAGGGCCTTCTAAGGCATACAGCAGAGACCATCTGTGCATGAGAGAAGCTCTCTTTCCACATCTGGCCAACATTTGACAGAACCACCCCAGGCAGGATCTGGAAAAATGCCAAAGCAGAAGCAAAAGCCGTGTCCCAGCTCACCGCTCACTAAGTATCCGATGGCCTTGGATTTGACCTCCTCACTCAGCTGCCCTGTCTTGTTCAGATAGTCCAGGACATAGATGTTGGGTGCAAACAGGACCATGTTCTGCTCCCCACAGCCGAATGGCATCTGGAGGAGCTGGTGCAGGTTCTGCATGGCAGCGCCCATAATGTCGCCTGGGGAACAGGAGATACCAGAGGGATATTAACAAACTCAGGGCTGGGCTGTCAGAATCAGAAGGAGCTACTGAATAAGAGAAGCAGGAGATGACAGAGAAGAACAAAAGAAAATCTGGATTGATATAGATCCCGGAATGAAACACAGAACAGCAGAGGAAAAGGACAAGAGGGAAATGAGAGAAAGGTTAGGGCACTGGCAGAGAACCCTGAATATAAGGACTTGCAGAAAGGGGAAAAGAAAGAGCACAACTGGAAGGGAAAATACTCAAGACAGAAGGGATGAAAGGGAGGAGTGAGCTGTGCTGGAAACTAAGAGAAAAAGCTGTGAGGTAGGAGGCCAACACAGAAGGGCAGAAACAGCACATGGCTCTTTCTCCCAGGCTTCTCACTCACCCAGCACTGAGAAATATGCTCTGCCTGAGTCTTTTACCACATTTGAGGGGAGCAACAGGGAAAACTTCTCTTTCACAGGCACTCCTGAGAGACGAACAAGACACAAACAGCTTCAGTGCAGTCACAAGAAATGGCTAGTGGAAGGGGAGGGGGCCTCAGTGAAACAACAGGAACAGTTCCTATTAGAAATGCCCTGAATTCAACCGCTTAGTTTTCCCCTGGCTATAAGGTAATCTCTGCATGAAACCACCCCCATTCACTGTTAGGCACTG
This sequence comes from Dromas ardeola, assembly GCA_013398915.1. Classification (NCBI taxonomy): domain Eukaryota; kingdom Metazoa; phylum Chordata; class Aves; order Charadriiformes; family Dromadidae; genus Dromas; species Dromas ardeola. Next base: position 25,722 of record VYZM01002157.1, on the reverse strand, counting down.
TAGATCCTGTCTCTACTACATCTTTTTCCTTGATGCGCTAGAAAACAGGAGGCAGCACTTGTAACGCCAGTGTCGGCACACAATAGAGCAGGGATACAAACAGTTATGCTAAGTGTGTCCTAGCTTATACCCTGATGCTTAGGCAGGATGGTCCATTCCCTAGAGCTTTCTTCTGTCTTAGGTCTCAGGGTCCCAACTGATGGGGCATGTTTTGATTATCTAAAAATATCACCCTATCTGGAGTATGATAGAGGCAGCACCATCTTCCTCCTCCAGCCACGTCCCACCCATCAAACCACACAGGAACAAATGGAAAGAGTGGAGAGAGAGGGCTTTACCTTTTACACAGAGCACAGAGTTCTGGGCTGTTTCCTTCTCAACTCCTTCAGGCTTGGGTGGGATGAAGGAAAACATGAGAGGTGAGAAGTTAGTGAGATGGGAAGTACAAACAGACAGAGGAATCCTTAATAAGGATGGAGGAATATGTGAAAAGGGAGTGAACTGGAGAAGGAGAGGCAGTCACAAACACTCCTTGAAATACAGAGCTCTGAAATAATAATTTAAGCAAGTACAAAAAACATGACCCAAAGTGATTGCTAGAGGAAGGACCAGAAAAAGAAAGAGAGACTGCAGGACTACCACATGGATGACCTGCAACTACGGTATGCAGGAAGAGACACTTAACATCCTTGTAACAAGAAGACTGAAGCATTACAGCAAGTGCTTTTGTTAGCAAAAGCTCACAGTTACTCTAGAGGGCTGTCCTGAAGAGATGTCTGCAGTGCTATTTATCATAATGCTGCAGATGCTTTAGGCAAAAAAAAAAGTCTGTTGGTAATAGAAAGGGAAGATGTTGTGCACTGTAATATCTGGCAACACTACCATACAACACAGTAGGCAAGCATCAGGTTTTTTATGATGCAAAGAAAAGCTAAGAACATAGAATCTACCTGCCAGACTAACACACCCAGTATAATAAACTAGCATTTTCCTATAAAGGATGTGCAATACTGCCACATAATATTTCCTGCTATACCACATAGCATCAGCGACTATTCTTGACACAGGAAATGGAAAAGCTGTAAGATTTTAGCATGTTTTCATGGACTTCTTTAGTATCTGGAGCTTTGTGGGGACTTCTCTACAGGCGTTGAATTTCCATAGGTGCTTGTGAATCCCCCACGTTCAATCCTGGTGCCAGACTGTGGTAGCAAACCAGAACTGCATAGCACTTGGCTTAAGAGGCCATTTGCTTGGCACTCGGCTAGCATAAAGGCACCATGTGCTGACTGGCAAACCTACTGGGGCTCTCAAAAAGGGGAGAGAAGCGGTAAAGATGGTGTATCGAAATAGGAGGTGACAGGTAGAAGATAAAGGGAAGGATGGATTAGAATAGGAGTCCTGCTACAGTAGGGGATAGGGGAATTTTAGAGTACTGTGAGACAGTGCCTTAGTGCACTGTGTTATTAAGCTGTAGTCTTTATGCAGCCCTGCCAAAGTATAAAGATGATGTAAGACCATCATATTGCCAAGCTGCGTAGTGATCACATAGAATCATAGACAAGACCAGGTTGGAAGGGACCTCGAAAAATCATCTGGTCCAACCTTTCATGGGAAAGGGAGCCTAAATGAGATAATCTAGCATCCTGTCCAATTTCATCATGGCGTACACTCTAGGCTGTGGGAAAGCTCAGTCCTCCCCCTCCCATAGCCCACATACCTCCACCAGCAGCTGTTTGATGACCGTGTCCTTCCGCCCTTTCTCAGGGGTCTCCACGATGGCATTCCCACAGGGCTGCTGGTTCTGCAGGAACTCAGTGCTCACCGAGAACTCCACCTGCCCTGGAGCAAACAGGGGTCAATCAGCCCTGCTGGGCAGTGCCAAGTGATGGGAGTCACTGTCACTTCCAGGAGTTTCAACTTGCAGGCCCATGGATAGGGATTTTCTATCACACCTGGGCCCTGCTTCTTACAACAAGGACATAGCTATCTATATCAGAAGCCATCCTGGAGCAGATGAGCTGCACTGCCATTGAAAGGTGATTCTATTTTGGTGACTGTTTTCCAGAACATAGGACACCACAGTGGTTTGACTCACCAGCCCCACTGCTATTCAGCCCACTGCTACCTGACAGGCACACCACAGCTGCTACCACAGCACGTAACAACAACAGTGAAAACAAAGTATGAAGATACCATGGGGCAATCGTCTAATCTCTGGGAGGGATGGAGCTGACAGAGCATCCCTGCTGGCCAGCAATATCTCTGGCTTCAGAAGGTGTTGTCCAAGGGCTGTAAGGCTTGATGCCATTGCATGTGGTGCTAGACATGCCGTGGACACTGTAAGTTCACCTACCTTTCCCTCCCAAGTAACCCCAGATGAGACAGACACTCAGATGCAGTGCTTCCCAGGAAAGTGTGTTGCTCTAACACCCGATACTGAACAGGGAGAACAGCACAGAGAAACCCTCCTTGCACCCTGAGACCTTTACCTAGGGATTTGGGAGTCACCAGCCAAGCCACAGTTTTCCTCCCATTCTCGCAAAGACAATGAGATTCTTCCTCCTTTTCCACTGGAGTAGCCAGGAAATGAGTAGACTGAGCCAGAGTCACATTGACCTGCCAGTTGTAGAGAGAGGTGCATTCAGGAAAGGGTGATCATGAGAGACAGGGAGCTAGGAAGCCATAGCAATAGCTATTTCTTCAGTAGCAAAGGAGCAGAGAGCTGGAGCTGTGAGTTCTGTGTTTGAAGTATATAAAAGGAATAACATAAGAACTTCAGGGATGAAGGGTCTAGGGCTGCTTAGAGATAAGAAGGCTAGGTGAAGGCAAGAGGTGTACAAGAAGGTACACAAGTACGCAGAAGGATTTAAACCTTCCTTACCCTGATGCAGGTTGTCAGGTAGTTGAAAACGGTGGCTTTCAGTGTGAAGGACTCACCACGCACCACAGAGTAGGGCATGGTGAGCTCTACAAAGAAGGGCTGGAAGGCTCTGAGGGACACTGTCGGGGACAGGCCAAAGCCCGTGTCTGCCGAAGTGCAGAATGCATTAGCTTTCCACTCGGTGATGGTGTCAGGGATGGTCACATCTAGATCAGCGTTTCCCTCAGAGCTGGTGCAGCACAGACAGCAAGGACACAGGAGTGATTTTTATGCCATTTTGTATATCTACTATCTGTACCCCTTTCAGCCTACTGAACAGTACTGCCTGTGTGAATGATGGGGCACAGTATGTTTGTTACTGTAGGGCCACCACATATCTTCTTCCAGACCCACGACTACGCCTTGGACAAACCTAGCCAGGGCTGAAGGTAATCCCATCTCAGAGGATTGCCAAGTGATTTCTGCAAACAGTGAAGGACTTTTTGGCATTGAAAAGGCTTGGCAAACGTGGGGATTCATGTTTTCACCTTATAAAACCAGTTTTATTAAAAAGGAAGGAACTAGCCCAAAGTCCTCACCTTATAGATACTAAACTCCAAATCCAAGTTTCTGGGAAATACTTTCGGACTGTCTCCGTCACCTCTTCAGGAGTGCTTAACGTAGCATAAAGTCTATGTGCCTGAGGGCCTGTATGTGATGAGATGGAAAAGAAATCAACTACTGATAATTCCAAACAAGCAAGATATACATCAGCATCATGCGTCAGTCTGAGAAAGCGGCAATCTATGTGGCAATCAGAAGCTGTGCTGGCAGCAGATGTTTTCTGTGGTTGTAGTAAGCACTGATACCAACAGCAGTGAAGTTTCAGGGTCAGGGATTATTAGCAAGAACCAGCCTTTCACTATTTCCCACTGGTCTCCAGCAAACCTCAAAGTTTGTGGGGCAGCACTTCACAAGGTTAAAACAAGGATGTTAGAGCAAAGAGCTATTTACCATCTTCTCTGCAAGCAGTCTTTTCCCTTTCAGGTACAGTCTTAACATTACAGTCCTTCTCCGTTCTATCAGGCCGGCTAGCAATGGAACATCCCTCTGTTGCAGTGTTTTTTGTAGGGTCATTGTGACTCAGAAAACCACCTCCCTGTCAAATCCATGGCCTCCTCAAGAACTAGGCTGAAGATGCTCAAACTAAAAACATGTAGTTGGAATTTGGGAGGGGTAAATATAGACTTTTTGACCAAACCAAAATTTTCCCATGTAAAAATTACTCCCGAAAAAGTATTCTGAGTTTGGAAAAAAATTTGGTAAAAAATAAGCCTTTGTTGAAACAAAAATGGGGTGGGTGGGACTTAGTTTGCTTGGCTTTTACAAACAGAAAGAGAAATCCACCCAAATAGATAAAGAAGAAAAGTTCTTAACTAAATTCTAGTTTTGGTCATCTTTACTTTGGCTAAATTAATTTCTACGTTTAGATAAAAATTGTGTAGCAAGTATCCATACTGTCTGTGCAGTGCACACCTCCAGAGTCTGAGGTCTCAGGGCATGAGTGCTATCAGATGCTATCAGAACTGTATCACATAGCTCCTAGCAAGAGTGACAGGTAGCTTGCTTGTATTTGTCTGTCATGGTATTTCAGTCTTCTTACTGCTGCTTATTTCAGTTTAAACTAATTAAAAAGCATCTATCCTGCATCTTAGCAACTTCTTGACTTAAGAGTTGAAATTGTCTTAAAACTGGACGTATACAAAAGCACAGGTTCTTGTGCCAAGGGAAAACTCTCCGAATCAGTTAACCATCTAGAATAACTTAGATTTTGTAGGATATTTCCCTTAATATGAGACTCTGGAGGATGACGTGGCCAATTCTGTCGCCCAAAGAGTTACAGTGTAAGAGCTGAGATAGCCCTTAGAAATAGGGTGGATCCATTTCAGACTGGTCTTCTGCCACTTGCATCTTACCACTTGCATCTTACTTCTAAGCCTCCAACGTCTACCAGCTTGTCACTGAAAATTTTCTCATCCATTTCATCTGGTTTTGACCATACATAAAACTGTGTGAGTCAATGAGGGCAGACTGAAGATAGTATTGGAGAACCCTCAAGCGATATCTAGAAAAAGAAGTCTAGTGCCTAGTGAACAGAGAATTCATCAGCAGAATAATATCCTCTGCTCTGTCAGAATCTTGAAAACTACCTGGTTCTGCTGACTTCTAATGTGGAGTTATCAAAGCTTGTCTGTAGACCTTCACAACCCAGCAAAAGAGATATGCCCCCCACTCACACAGAAGCTGACATCTGTGAACCCACTACTTCAGTACTACTTTCAGGCATTCAGTCCACAACCCCAGCTCTTGTTTGAGTATTCACACCAAAATAGATTGGGGATTCCCAGTCAAGGTCTCTGTTCAGAACAGAGGTGATAACAAGAACCAGTTCCTTTACCACTTGTCCTCATTGCATGCATAGGCGCTCCAGACATGACTGAGGTTGATGCAAAGCGGCCTCCTGCAGGAATGTAATTCTCAGTGCTGCAATACCAAGGTTTCCTCACCTTGGTATTTGTGAAAATCTTTAAACCCATTTCCTACAGGAGAGAAATCCAACATGTTACTGAGTCCTGTTGAGGTTTACACAGAAGGCCTGACATTGGTATTTTACTGCCTCAAAAGGAGAAACTGCATTACTGTCTGTGGATTGGACCTTGAGATGACCCCCCCTCAGTTCTGGGTCTGGGTGCCTGGATGGCTCAGAGAGACCAAAGTATAGATCCCCTCTGTCTCTAGGGCACTGGTTCCACTCCAGTTCCAGCCTAGGGGTCAGGATGAGCCAGGGAGCAGATACAGAGCTTTCTCTCTGGAAGGAAATGTTTGTGGCTATGACACAGCTCAAGGATGTATTGATATATTTGAGGTAACAGGATTATTTAACTCCTGTTATAACCTTATTTCAAGTCAACATGAAAGCTTTTCCTGTAAGAAGAAAACTTTGAGACTGATCCCTTTTCCACCAAGTCAGGAGCAAAGCTGGCAAGACAGGTGAAGCTTATCACTCTCACTGAACTTGCCTCTGGATAAAAATTAGTGTCAGATCATTCAGATTCACAAACCCTTCCCTTGTTGTGTTGCATCATGCCGCAGAAGCCTATACCTTTAGGATGGTGTAAGTGTCCTCTTCGTTCATCTCCACTACTGGAGAATAGGTGATCCCATTCAGAACTATCTTCTTCAAGGGTACGCAATTCTCCAGGGGCTCCTCCAAGAGCGTTTCTGGACCATGGTTATAGTCATGCAGTTCCTTCACTGGCAGCAAGCTGTACACCTAGGCAGAAAGAGCCAGGGTATTTGGCATTTTCAGTGTCCACTCTCACAAAACACAACTGAGAGGGTTGAATGCAAGCACCATGACAGTGACATCACCTGCACATAAATCCACATTCCCATGCTCCTCCTCCCTGTGGTGGGAATTTGGGAGTCAAAATAGAGATCCAAATTTACCTCTTTTGTTATGGACAGCATGTTACTCTGGTTATTACGGCTCAAATATATAAAAAATGACACTGGCCAGCCCATCTGCAGTCCTTTGTCCCTACTCAGGGATTGTTGTTTGTTGCTTGGCATGAGGGGAATAAGCTTTCTGACACTTCCAGATGTTACTCCAAGAAAATTAGTCCATGGCTGGAGAGAATAACTGAAAAATCATCATCAAACTCACAACAGTGTTTGGCTCTGACCGAGAGAAGCAGTTACCTTAAAAGGGCTTCCTAATTACCATCCCTACAGTCACACAAAACCCCTAAGAAACAGCTGCTGCCCCGTTCTCATCTTTTTGCCCACTGAAGGAAGATGAGAAACATCACAGAGCAGCTTTCCTGTGTCAGCACTAACAAGAGGGACTGTTCACTGTTTCCACCACAGCACTGGGCTGCGCTTGCTCTGGCCAGGCTCTGAGTTGCTCCATGGACTAAGCACTTACAGAGCTGGGTGACAGTTCAGCTTCTGGCTTCATGAGGAGAATGCTCTTGTCCACAGCACGAACAGCACAGAGGGAGTTTGGGGAGGCTCTGAACAGCAAGTGGGCATCAGAAGAAGGCAGTCCTTCAGAAGGAGAGAAGCTCAAGTCCACCTGTAGCCGCAGGAAAAGCTACGTCACAGAGGGCCTATCCTTGTGGGACTTTTCCCTCCAGTTGAGTGCATCACTTCCAACCTTACAAAGCCCAAGTACACATGCACACACACCCTGCACACACACCCCACACACACTCTCCCTCCGTGCTACTGCAGAGCTGGGTTTCCTTACTGCAGTGACAAAGGAATCAGCACTAACAGTTCTTGGCAACTTCAAGCATCACAATTGCTTATAAAACTTTTAAGGCAGTTTTGGGTTTTATGGCCCCTATGAATGTGATAAAATAATCCCACATAGGGCTAGATCTGTTCAGGAAGCTGGGCATGGTCTTGAACCAGGTCCAGTCTCTGTACTGCACCCAGATATTGTCTGTGGAGAGAAAACAAGCTTGCAAAGACCTTGGTTAGCAATATTGCGATATCTACTGGCTGGTAATGATTCTGAATGATTCTGAAGAACTGGCCTGTTGATTGAGGCCTGCCAGACTTGTGTGCCTTCCCCAAAACCTAACTCACAATTTGAAGGATCCCCTACCAATCTCTGCCCTGCAAGATCTTGCTAGCAGAAGTTGCTTTCGTCACCATCTCACATGATTTTGTGGTAAGATGGCTAACCAGCATAAATCTTCCCTCTCCCCAGCAGCACAAACCCTCCCCTAACATGCAATGATCAAAGCATCCTCAGAGAAAACATGTTCCCTGACAAAGCAGCATCAACTGCCAGCATCCTTCATACCATACCACAGCATGCCTTCTGCTGACAACACCCCACCTCTCCCAGGGGGGTGGACTCATAATCTTGAGACTGCAAAAGCAATATTCTTCAGGAACTGTCAGAACAAGGGCTGTAGCAAGCTTGCTGCTAGAAAAACTGTCTAGCATAGAGATAGCCCAAAGTCTGTCCTGTCTGGACTGACAATAGCTTTGAATACAGGATGCTTTCAGAGAGGAAAGTAGTACCTAAGCAGGTAAAGTACTTGGGACTTGGCTTGCACCCAGGTCTTAATGCAGTCTATAGAATGACCTTTAATATATGAACAAAATTCAGCTCACCAAGCTCCTACAGTGACACCAGTCTCAAGAACTCATTTAGCTTGGGTTTTAGCAGGACAAGAGACTGCCTTTCGCAGTGTCCTGTCTACTGTCCTGAAGTCCCAATAGGCTTTTTGGGGGTTCTTCTCTTCTTAAGGCTGCTTATACATCAATCTGCTCTTCTGGAATCATAAGGAATATGTGGGGCTATAAGAGAATCATGGTCCACATGCTCACAGAAAGAAGGCTTTATTTTTCTGAACTCCTTCAGTCTCACCATTGCTATTGAAGCACCACTGTGCATTGCTTATCAGGTTCAGGCAAGGTTTTTCTCAATTTACATACAACAGAAATTAAAATGACAGGATGAGATGTACAGGAGTTGAAAGATTTGACAAGTATTAAGCTTCGCCCACTGGATTGGGACTGTGTGTGTTTTATTTTTGCTCTGTGACCACAAAAGCAGCCACCTCAATTGCTAGAATGAGTTTGTGGGAAAAGGAAATACATGGGTTGCAGTATGACATAGACATGTGGCCTCCATTTTTCTTACACGGGACCATCTGTGAGATTTGTGGCTGTGACTAGTCGCTAAGAGGGATTTTATCAGTGTAGTCCCTTCTAGATCCTTTTTTCCAACAGTTAATCTCCTCCAAGCTAGCACAAACCAGTAAGCAGTGAAGCTACCTAGAACAATTGATAGGTAGCTTGTCCAGTGTTAGTAAATCTAAATAAATGAGCTTAGTCAGGCTGAATCTAAATAAATGAGTTTGACCATGCTGCAGTCTGATGGCGGCTTCCTCAAGAAGTGGACACTTACCTTATTGCTGAAACACTTTTCTACATTGAACTTGGTTGAATCAGCGATCACCTCCCCGCTTGGGGCAGTGGTGTAGACAAGCACTTGGGCCACTGGAGCAATCTCAGCTTGTACAGGAAGCTGTAGCAAGAAGACCCCATTGGCTAGCAAACAAAACAAGAGCAAAAAGTTAAGGTACAGGCAACCTGCTCTTGGAGCAGCCAAAATTCTAAGTTTGACTTCATGCTGAACTTCATCTAGCAATGATGAAACTCCAGGCCTCCAAGTGGGATGAATTGGTGCTCACAGGGATGCATATGTCTCAGTTTGACTGAAAAGGCTTGTTTCAAGCCCAGTTTTCCAGTGTGTAAGCATGCTGAATTTTGGTTCAGCTTCTAAAAACAGACTATCGGTCTGTGTCTCCTGGGAGCACTGGAGGTAGAGAAATGCTGTGTCAGAAGACAGCTGGCACAGCGGGTTAGAGCAAATCTGTGCAAAGCCTAAATAAAGGCATAGAAAAGAAAGCTCAAGGTCTTCCCATATTTTAGGGGGCATGTGGTTGTGGATCCCTGCATTTATATGGAAGCAGCCTGTATGTCTGCCACAGCTGCCTAGCCTCCCAGGACAGCGACAATTTGGCAGGGGAGAGGAACTCACCACTTTCCTGGTTCGAATCCAGAACGTGGGTGCCCGCTTGCTTAATGATTCCCTTGGCCATTACCTGAATGGAAGGAGAAACCCTGCTGTGATTGAGGTTATGCACGAACCAAACCTTAAAGAAGGGGAACCTGAGAGGACAACAACGGAGCTGTATGTCTGCTGCTTGCACCCTGCTCAGCTGCGCTTTGCCTCACTGTAGCAGAATCCCAGTGCTCACCCTGGGAACACTGGAACATCCTTACTCTTCTACTCCTAACTCAGACCCTCCTTTTTGTGGGAAAAGAACATATGAAGGATGATGAGAAAGTGTTTAAAGCCCTACTGCCACAAACCACGGTTTCTATCTCCAACCCCCCTACAATTACCAGTGACAACGTCACTGTTGTAAGGCAGGTGTAAGCTTACCAGGTAGTAAAAGGTGATTTTCTTCTGCTCTCCTGTAGCCTCTGGAGTAAGGATATAGTGCACCCGGACCTCTGTGGAGGAGCCACAGCTTAGTATCTCAGACTTGGGCTCAATTTTGAGGAAGCTATTACTGGGAGAGTAAAAGCGTTTGAGTGGGAGATAGCCTTCTTCATAATATGGAACAACCCAGGAACGGTCATAGCAGTAGGGGCGTACTTTATGAATTGCCTGGAAAAGGAGAAAATACACATATAGATCCTCAAACACAGGTGGCTGAACTGGAGCAAAAATTCATCGCCTAGTGTTAGAGGTTTGGTATTTTTTGTATTTAAGCAACAAGGTAGTCTACAAAAAAACCCCATGAGTTTGGAAGATGCAAGACAGTGTGGTGGTATCCTTAGCAAATCACTGGGAATGATCTCATTCCCAGAGAAGCTGGAGTTCGTCTCAAATGAGCTGAATCATATCAGTTGTTTATTTACTATCAGTAACACCTCAAGGACTCTTTACCCTAATACCTTGTCCTCTCTAATGTCCTGTTTGTTTAAAGAGAAGAGAAGCTGATTTTCATTTTTCTTCTCATTGGTGCTGGAGAAGGGACAGTGCTGTTCAGTTCAGAGATTAATAGTGCCAAGATCCAGCTAAGGATGCTATGGAAAAGGAGGCAAAGTCTCCACCTGAGAATTCAAACCCAAAATTGAATAGAGAAGTTTAGGAGCTGATAGAGTCCAGGCCTTCTTAAAAATGAGAGCAAGGGGAAGATATTTCACATTTAGAAGAGTGCTACTTCAGCATTTCATGTGCCTCATGCGCCCTTAGTTCCTTATATTTCTCACTATACTTGGAAATTCTTGCTTTTTATTTACCCTGCAAAATTCTGAAAACTTCAAGCACCTAGTGGTAACTTCTGGATAATTTTTAATGGTTTTAATCTGTGACAAGAGAATTGTAGGGGGAGAAGCAAATATAATTCTAGACAATCTGACTTATTCCAGGGTGAGATATTAAAAAATGTGCATGTTACACACATACTGCATTTTAAACCAACAAAAGGATGCTCAGCAGCACTTATTTTTCCCAGATAAACAAATTCCACACCAGGGAGAGAATTTCTGTGAATGGTTCATATCCTTTTTCTCCTTATGGCAGGAAAAAGGAAAAAAAAAATAAAAAAATAAGGAGGACAGCTTAGAAGCACAGAATGACGAAATTAAACTCTGAGAGATGCAGATTGCCTTAACTGACCACAAAGGATATTTAGATGAGATACATGGGAAATCATTTAATTGAAAAGACAGCGAAGCACTAGCAGCACTCCACCATGGGAGTTAGACCCAGCCTTGAAAGAGATTTGTCTAGGTAAGGCTGGCGATCCCTTGGAGCAGAATGGAAGATTATGACCTCTTGATGTTCCTTCTAACACTATATTGCTATTCCCAAGCACAAATCAAGTACTTACAAGCTACGTGCAATTGTGACATAGCAACCAGGTTTGTTGTACAACTATTTCCACCACACTGATGTCAAGGTTAGCACAAAGAACCAGGAAGAAGCAGCTAAGTGCTTTTGCATATATCATAGAAACTTCAGGGGTACTCCTCTTCCAGCCCTGTGGGTCACATCATCACCTCCTCTGCCCGCAGGACTCACCCTAATTCCAACAGTATCAAAGGAAAACATGGAAGCGTTCAGGGCAAACCATGCCCTGCCTTCTTCATTTGTTGTGTAGTTGTTTTCCTGGCCTCCTTGTAAAGAAATCCTTACAATTTCATTGGCAATTGGAGCACCAGATCCATCCACTAGTTTCACCTGGAGAAGCAAAAAGAGTACAGTACAGGAGAGGAATGCCTGTCACTTGAACAGACTGATCAACCACCAAGCTAAGGATGTTGGGCTTATGTCAGACAAGGAAGCCCGCACTGCACTTTACAAGTGCATCATCTGTCCCCTTCAGAGAGGGCTGCAAACTTTCCGAATCTTATTTTTTTGGCCCTTTCTTATCTCACACCCCTTAGGCCTCCTTTTAAACAGAAGACTGGAAAAACAGAATTCTACTTGACCGGAGAAGCAGAAGTGCAAGGAGGTGGGGGTAAGCAGAATGAGGGCTGTGCTCTCAGCTGCTGTTCCCTGATTTAAGAGCCTGCAGGGGAGAGGAGGCCCACAGGGATTAGCAGCACTGAGGTCCAGCATCTTTGCAGAGTGGGGCACGTATCTGTCCAGGAGATGCAGGAGCATGATCGTTTGGCACTCCTGGTATTCCATTCTCAAGGTTTCCCTACCTGCCCAAAGAAGGGGATTCCAGGTTTGTAGTGGGAGTCTGAATGCTCAAAGGTGATTTTGCTAATGGTGGTTGTGATCTCAGAGAAGCTTCTTCCAGTCAACTCCACTCCTGCAGGAAGACACATGATGAATTAATTTGGCTCTGTCTGACCAGAATTACTTTTACTCAAGGCCAACCCTCTTTTGCTGGACAAGGAATTTTGTTGATGCTCCTGGCCTCCAGGTGGGAAAACTTTAGGATTGCAGAAAAGCAAGAGTCTGCTTTTCTCCCTCACCCCTACTTGGCAGGCCCCTCTGCTGGTCTCTCCTGGGCTTATTACGTGGCTTTTCAATCCAGATGATTCATACCTGTCTCCTCCTCTTTAATCTTAGCCTCCACATGCAGCTTATTCTCATATCCACTTCTCTTGAGCTGGAATAACTTGGTCTTTACCACTTCAGAAATGCAGCCATAGTTGTCTGTCTATTGGAAGAAAACAAACGAGACCATTATAGTCTCATATAGTGTTTATACAGCTGCCCTGAAATGGAAGATAAGTCCATAAACTCACAGTTCGTTCCCTCTGTTGTTTTTATTAAAACTGGAGAAGCACATAAGTAACTTGGCATGGAGCATTTTGAAGAACTTGCAGCAACATCAAAGCAAAGAGTTTGCAACCTAGAAGATTTTTATGTATGTGTGTGGGAAGTTTGAAATTCCAAACACTTGATACAGAAGTATAGGGAATTATTCAAGTGTATGCCACACAGGAAATATTTGTCAGGCATCAGGCACATTAGAATATAGCTGCTGACTTAAAATGCACAGCCATATGAGTGATAGATAAACTAAAGACTGTGTATGTGTAGAAAGATGACGACAGCTGGAAAAGTATTTTCAAAGCTTGCCACCTCTCTTCAGCACCTTCATGTACAAGTCAGGTCTCCACAGAAAAGGGAAGAGATGCCTGGAACAGAAGTTAGCACCGCAGTGTTCAAGTTTTCTTTTAGCATGGATAACAACAGCAGTGGCCCATGCAATTGTGGGGATCATACTGCAGCAGACCCCAAGTACCATACCATGTCTTCTGCTTGCTTTCTTGTCCTGACATATTTCCATAATTGCTAGTACCCCAAGTTCTGTGAATTAAGCTAGCACTGTTGCGCCTGTCCATCCTCCAAACACCATTCAGTTCTGCTCTTGTAGATTTGCCAGTCTGAAGAGTGAAAAAAGTTACTTTTTTTCTGTCTGTCTTAACCACTGCTGCTAAATCCGTATTCCTTTCCCTCTTGATCAAAATGCATCACCCCTTCTCTGGTTTCTGCTCCTTTCCTACTTCTAACATGAACTTCTGATCCCACACACTGTCCCTAGTGTAAGACAATCCCAACTCTGCACTCACCCTTCATGCCTTTTCTATCTCACTTCCCTCTTATACTCTCCACACTCCATCTGACCTTTTTTTTTTGTTTCTTCCATCTCTTCCTTCTCCATCAGCTTCTTGCTTTTACACACACCTTTCTTACCGCACAGACCTTCCCCTTATTTTTACCTTCCACATTTCATCTTGCACCCAATCTTTTCTCCTTCTTCAGGCTTCCTTAAAATACATGGAGTCTCTCCCCTCTCCACACTCATGCTTGTACATACTCTGTCAGAGCAAGCCTGTTCCATACAAGGTGTGCTTAGTAAACCACACTTTCTCCTGTCCCCTACCCGTAAGGGTAACTGTGACTCACCTGTCCAGAGAACTCGTCACACACTGCCTTAGCCTCTTCGCCATAGCAGGTGGTGGCTGCATGTTCAAAGTTCCGGCAGACACGGAAGCTCACGAGGCCAGGAACAGGCTTCCCAAATGTGTATCTACCAGCAGGGAGGTTTGAAAGAAAAAGCCATTAGGAATGTAACAGGAATGGAGGAAAATGACTAGCTCATCCCCAGTGAAGCCAGGACTCTTCCCTAGAGCTGCCTCCAGAATACAGCAGGGTCATCAGAGGCAATAAAAAGCAGAAAGAAAGTTGGTAACGTTTTAGAATCAGGCTTGCCAACAGGGGCAGGAGCACTGAATCTTATAGTCCTGATTGCATCCCTAAGAATAATATACAAGTCTGCAGAAATCATTTACCCTAATGCTGGTTTAGTTGAGAGTACCCTTCACCTTGAAGAACATGTTGCAAGTATCTACCCCACTGCCAATTCTGATGGAACTGTTTTGTTCATGTATGTGCGCTGGGTCTTTTGGCTCATTCTTCAGCCCAAGCCATGTCTCTCCCTGCAGGATGCGTGGGACATCATTGCTATGCAGAATTATATTAAGTGGCCCAAAGGAAAAGGGCATCTGCATCACTTACAGTTTCCTCTCAGCAGTGACAACCAGAAGCCACAGTTAAAACATCATTCCTAGGTAAACTAAACTGAAGACCTCTTCCCTAGCACCGTAGCTAGTCTGAAATCCTCTATGACTCAAAAAAAAACCCTCCCAAAAAAACCCAGAAGAACAATATGTTTCTACACGTTGCACACAAAGTGCCCCAAACAATAATTGTTGCCTTTTGTCTAATGGTAGGTGTAGTCTGTTTGGTCCTGAGACCCCAGAATGATTGAGAAATATAATGATGTATCATATCTCAGTCTCCCAACTGGACTTTTCAGCAGCAGCTGAAGAAAAACCTGAAACTAAGAAGGACTTGAAAGAATGACACTCACAGACCACAAACTGTCACTTGCAGCTTCTCATCAAGAATGGTGATCACCTTCGGCATTTTCACTGTTACTTCGAATTTTGGCAGCACTGCAGCAGAACAAAAGGAAAACAGTCTACGTGGTGGGGAATTACATAAGAATGAGAAATGAAGGCTACTCAAAGGCTATTCTTACAAATGACCTGAAGCCCTTTTGCATTTAAATGGTCAGATTTTAGAGGCTTCTGTCACCTGCACATCCCACCAAAGTCAGTGAAAACCACAGGCACTCAGGTAACCACCGTGCCGGCTAAGGAGATAGGATTATTACATCAGCTATTAAAATACATCGGCTTCTTAGCACATGGGCTGTCAGTCCCCCAGCAGTGTGACAGAGTAAAATAGAGAGTTAAGTCAATAGAAGTCTCCCACAGATATACAGAGCTGGAACTACAGCCTGGTTTCTGCATTTCCAAAGCATGTAGATCTTTCCAATATGCAAAATAGGAAATCCCAGTGACAGCACAGGGTGACATCACATCTAGACCCAGCTGGATGGTGACCGTCTTGGGAGAACTAAGAGGGATTCAGAGCATAAGGGCGCAGGAACAGTCTTGCAATTAAAAGAGGCAAAAGACTTCCAGACTCATCTTCCAGGACTCATCTCTGCTGCACGAGCCAAATCATGTCAGACCATGTAAAAAGGGCTGCATCTGGCTTGCTGGGGTGGGAAGATATGTTGCTTGCAGACATGTGCAGGTGTGTATTGGGATACCATTTTCTAGCCAAGCAGATGGAACTGGCATAGGTGTGAGACTACCAGACAGAGCTTAAGCTTACATTAAGGTGTAAAGTGAGCTACAGGCTTAGCTTGTGGGGGAATACAGGCAAGATCTGAATTTACAGACAGCCCCAGTCTACATAAAAAGGTCAGGACTTTGGACCTCAGACACGGTAAACCAAGGCTCATAGCATGACATAGGTGTGTAGCCAACTGGAGATGAGGCTGTGGCCTTAAATCACCTCTGAAAGGAGGTGAGGCATGTGGACAGACTGATTCAAGCACACTTGTTCCTCCTGATGGGAGCCTTGCTGAGGTGGGCAGTCGGAAGAGCTGCACTGCATGGTCTGGGGCTTAGAGAGGAGTGGAGACAGGTGGCTCAAGTCCTTCAGTCTTCACTCCTGAGAAAGGGATGATGCTTGGGAGGGAGAGGACACAGAGACATTTTTTCCAGCCATGCTGGACATCCTGATCAGATCTACCACTCTGTTCAATTAAGCTTTCATACCCCACAGGACTAGCTGTTAGGAACCTGAAACTGCAGTGAGAGTTACCATACTCCTCCACAGAGAAAGGATGACGAATTGTTTTCCCAGAGGCCTTCTGAGCCACCACTGTGTAGGTCCCTTGCATAGGTTCAGAGGTGAGGTTGAAGAATAGCTGGATTAACCCCCCCTTTAACTCTGCCTTTGTCCACTGGTACAGACGGTTTTTCTTTGGGTCCTACAGATAATGAGACCACAAGGAGATTGTGAGAACAGTGGGAGTCTGCAATGAGAACTACAAAGCACTAACAAAAGCAGTGAGGGGAGGCCCAGCCCCAGTGTTTCAGGAGGCTGCAGGGCAGGATTGGGGGCACTAGCAGAGTTGTGCGGGGAGCCCAGGGCTGCACAACAGAAGGACCTGTAACCTGGGCCCAGAGTACATAGTTGCCACCATATGAGTTAAAGTTCTGTATACTCAAATTAATGTTATGGACCTGCTTAATAAATAAAATAGACAAGAATCATCTTGAGGCAACTGGTAGTTATGCTGCCAGGCTGAGGTGTGATAGACATGAACATTAATTGAATGTTTGTACATACCTCGATATAGACCAGCGGAAACTAGAAAAAGAAGAAAGGAAACACCATGTTTAGAATGCACATTTAGAGAGAGTACAAGCAACACCGTCAAATGACCAGGGCTATGAGCACATTCAGGGAATAAGTGGATCGCTCAGTGGGATAAGGAAGAAAGTCCCTGGTATGGTGCAACAGAGGATTTTGAGGTACACCAAGGGAGGCGGGGGGCGGGGGAGGGGGGGGAAATCCTTTATCTCAGGCAGAAAATTCAGCTGAAATTACTCACTCTGTATAATCTGCAATACTAATAAGAGCAGGTGTACACTGTGATAATGGCAAATTTGCTCATGGCTGAGGTGTTTACACCAGCACTGTTCATTTGCAGTTTGTCAAACCTTTCCAAGAATGCAGAAGGCAGCCTTTTGCAGAAATCCTGTTAACAAGATCTGAGGTAACCCAGGAATTGCACGACTATCTCAGTGTACTGAGAGCTCTCCCCAAAAGACACTTTTTTCCTCCCATTACGAACATAGATGACTTAAGGCCAAATAACTAGTAAAAAAGGAAGTGTCATACTCACCACCTCGTTCAAGGGACGGAAGTCTTTATCCAGAGAAACAATTCTGAACAGGACTGTTGGAGAAAGGCAGACAGTGAGGTTCCACAGTGCAGTCACCAACCAAAAAACACCAGTTGCAAAAACAAATGGTACAACAGAGAACAGATCTGTTCTCTTCTAAAGAAATTCCATTCACTAGAAAACTAAGCCATGCTTGAAGGTTACCCGTGTAACAAATTACATGAATAAGAGCATGTCAAGAGCACATCTTTGTCAGTGTGAACATCTTACTGATCATGGGCATCAGAATCTCATTAATCAGGACCAAAGTTAAATTTAAGTTGCCTTCGTCTACTTTGCAAGGATACATTTTTACATTTGAATTCACACGGGTCTTCTAATTTTGTTATAACTAGACTGACTTCTAGGGAAGGATGGAAGAAAATTATTTCAGCACTTGGTTGCAAGTTTATGTTGGCTCTGGATGGATAGAGAATTCAGTGTCTCTTTTCGGACATTAGTTCCTGTCCAGGCCAAGTTTAAGAGATCAATGGCCCAGAAGAAATAAATGGCTTATATAGTTCTCTCTGTCTTTATTGAGGAAAATCAGCTGACGCTTTGAAAGCTAATTCATGACTTAGTCCGAATTTTGTTCCTGTTCTCTATAGGACAAATATCCAGTCTTTCTCTGATTTTAATGCAGATGCTAACTGCATGGAGCACAACAACAGAGTCTCCAGTGACAGAGGGAGTGTATGCAAGTGCCCCAAGTACGTGCATGTATCTTAAGGTTCCCCGAATTGTTCCCACATGGGGCATTAAAAACATAAGCCTCAGCCATGAGATTGCTGTTCTGGCCCCCACTGATAGTAGTCACCATCTGGCCAGCACAGTCCAACAGTTGTAGTATGAATCGTTGCTTCAAATGCAAATCTCCACCCCTTCCCTGGTACCTGTCTGTCCGGGCTTGTAGATGGGTTTGTCTGTCTGGATGAAGACCAAGCTCTCAGAATTCTTGACCAGCACCGACTTGCGGCTCCTGAACTGCAGTGTTGTCCCCTTCACCGTCACAGTGATAAATGTGGCTGGTGACTGGCTATTTGATTTTGGAAGCTGGAGAGTAAGAAGGCAACTATGTTACGGACCACCTTTATAGGCTTCCTCAACTGAACTGGTCTTCATGAAATAAGAGATCTAATATAATCCTGATGGACCCAACACAGAGGTGAGGGAAACTATAATCAGAAACAAGACACTGATCTTTGCTTTTCCCATATTCCGACTCATTCCTGCTGCTGTGCAGTGATTGTGCAAGTATTGTGCAGCAAAGGAACTCCCAGCTCTGCCACCCAATTTTAAATTCTTACTGCCCTGACCAAAACTTACTGCCCTGACCTTTCTGTCCTTTTCCTTTTGACATTCACAGGGGCAATGGAATAATCCCCCTTCTCTTTCAGATAATGTCCCTAGTATTTGCAGAACATTTTCTTTTCCAAATCAGACATGCCAGATCTCTATACATCTCTCTCCAAGTGACAAGACCATTCTTCAGCCTGTATCTGATAAACCCGGACATAGATGCCAACCTGTTCAGTGTCCTGAAGGCCAGTTCATCAGCCTTCAGGCCAAAGACATAATTTGTGTTCTGAGACAGATGACCAACTTTCCTGGTTGCCCATGAGTTGTTATAGTCCCTGGGGCTATCAGTTACACTAAGCTATGAATTTCCTGCTTCACTTTCTTTTTCAGACACAGGGAATCACAGCTCTGTGTTCTCACATTAATTCAGTGTACTATATTATCCACAAAGCAAAATGTATCTGAGGTCCAAAAGCTGTATCCCAGTTTGAAGGCACTCAAGTGACAATCTGTGGCTGCTGAAGGATGATGTGGAGAGACATTTGAAGAAACTGTTCACCAAACAGTCATCACCAGGAGCATCAATACTAAAACAACTTCTTTCTCCTGGCCTCTCCTCCTCCTGTCCTAGAGAGGGGCTGGCTTTCCAAGATTCAGCATTTCCCATTCAGGTAAAATGCTAAGGAGATTTCATTACTACTCGGTGCCCTTACAGTTTATCCCTTGCACAAGGGATGAGCCCACAAGGATGAGATACTCACAGAGAAAGGGACGCAGGTGAACACGTCCTTCTCCGACACCACATCATCAATCAAGCTCCTGTTTTCCCCTTGATACTCGAGTGTGGCGCTCAGTGTCACAGACTCATTCAGGTGGGTCAGCTGAACACAGACTTTCTCAGAAGAATCAGTGTGTATCAGAAAGGGCAGTAGCACCATATACTGCCTTAGGAAGAGAGAAGAAGGCTAGGTTAGAGAAGCAGGAACAGGTAACAGGGGCTGTACAGAAAGTGCAAATAAGCCAATCATCTGATGACTACAGCCTTCACTGTACAGGGGGAGAAATGCATTTTCTAGGACTGTAACAAGATTTCTAGCATGTCTCTAACAGCAGGGGAAAGTAGAGAAGCCGATCTCAAAAGTAAGATACCACAGGAAATACTCAATGCAAACGTCTGTGAGGGATATGTTTTTCCATATTCTGGCACAACAGCAGCTCTTCCTCCTGGGACACTGAATAACGCCGGTGGGAAAAAGTCAGTTGTCACTATTGCTAGACACTTAGTAGCATTCAGGAGCCACGGAAGTGCTGTTACTTGGTGAATAAATGCCATTGACTACACACTGCAAACCATCTGCAGCACTACTGTCATCCTCGCAGAGACCTAAAACTGCCACAGCGTGGTGCCAGATCTTAGGCAAAAGCACTGGAGCAAATTTCAGTTTTTCAGGGAAGCACGTCCCTCTGTCTCAGCCCGAGCAGGGGGGCCCTGCCGGGCCCTAGGCGGCCTCCCTCCCTCCCAGCGGAGCAACGTGAGGCTGGTGTCCCTGTGCCCAGCACGGCGTCTGGGGATCAGACCTGACCCACCTAATGCCCACAGTGCTGCCCTTTGCGGGGACAAGGACTGGCCTCTGACGGGCACCCGCAGAGCAGCAAGCAGCTGGGAGAAGAGCACTCGACACCTCGGTAGTAAGGTAGGGCATTGTCTTTAGTGATAGGGAAGGCTCTGACACCTTTATGTCCATCAGTTGGTCTGCAGGGAGAAAGCTCTGGCCCCTCAGATCCCGACCCTGCCATTCTCTTACCCTGCACTTGGTGAAAGCACTGGAGCACAGCCTTGCTTTGCTGGGCAGGAAAAGACACTGCCGAAAAGCCAAAGGAAAAAGTCTCTGGGATGTCAGGACCCCTCATGCGCTGCTCCGGCTGTACATGTACACACATGCACACAACGCACACTCCCTTCACATACAAACAGGGCAAAAGGGGCTGAAGAGGGGATGCAGCACAAGATACCCTCACAGACCTGAACAGTCACAGTCTTAAAGTACCACATAACCCTGGGTGAGAAGGGAATTTTCATTCCATTGGCTGAGCTGAAAAATGTGAATTAAAAAATAAAGCTATTTCCGGTCAGGCTAGATCTGTTATTTATTCCTTTTTTTCTCATTATCAATCAAAAAAACACTCCATCTCCTGGGCCTTTCAACCTGGGAGTAGGGTAGTCAACCCACAATGGAACCTTTCATTGCCTTTTCAAAAAAGTCTATCTCTTAAGAAAAACTGAATGTGTAAACAGTTATTAAAAGTTGCCTTTCAAAGAACCAATTTTATGCAGAAAATTATGTTGAAATGCTGTCAGTTCTCTGAAGCAGCAAGATATATTCTCATAGACCTTTCCCTCTTTTTTTTTTCCTGAAGTTTTACTGTTATCTCCGTTTCACAGGCTGTTTTGGGTCCCCCCGAAGCACTAGAGTTGCTGTCTGTAGAAGACACTTTACCCAGCCCTGGTGTCTGTATTCCTGGGTAAAAGAAAGTATGCAGAAGATAAGAGACAAAGCAACAGACACGGGAATACAATCCAGGTCTCCTGCCTGCCCAGAGACCCCCCTGCATAGCTTACGGCTCTGTGGCGGGTGAGGTGTCTCCAGGAAGGAAGAAGAGGAGAAGGAGGAAGATGTTTGGTTTGATGAGCAGCCTGTCCTTCCCCATGGTGCAGAGCAGGACGTGGCGAGTCCAGCAGACACCCAGTCTGGTCCGGTGCTGTTTTTGCTCCCGCTCCGCTCTCTGAGCCAACCCCTTTATACTCTCCCCTGCAAACAGTCCAGGGGCTGGAGGAGATAAGGGCTGGGGGCCAGGGCCCCTCCGGAAACAGGGAGAGGCGGTAAGGAGGAGCTGGAACCAGCAGCTCTAAATCTGGGCAGAAGGCCAGGCACTGGCGAGGAGAGGGAGGGGAGGGTGCCTAGCAGGCTGGAGCTGTCTCTCCTTTGGGCCAGGGCAGCAGGCAACAGAGGAGGAAAGGTGGCAGCTAAAGAAAAGAAGGGCTAACAGCAGAGGACAAGGGAAAGGACTCCATTTCTGGCAGGACTCTGTGTATGGAGCTGGCCATGGCGCTGGTCATGGAGGCTGCTGGAGGAGCAGGAGCAGTTTGATTTCCTTCAAACTGGGAGCAGGAGGTTGACCTAGGGTTTGGTAAACAAGCGTGGGTGTGCCTAACCAACACTTACCACGGCAGGATCTGAAAACAGGGTATGCAAACTCTGAAAACCTTCCCCCTCCACCCAACCCTGCTCTCTTGTGGTCTCCATTCCCAGTCCCACCAGGGCTAATGCCAGGAAAAGGGGCCAGAAAGTGCCTGGACAATCGAGTCGTCTAAGATAATCTGACCTTCACCCCAACAGAAACAGGGACAGTGACATGATGGGAAGCTGCCAAAAGTTCAACCCATTAACAGCATGTAACACATTAACCAGTTCCCCAGAGCAGCAGGTGCCCTCACACAGCAGAACAGACGTGGCCTGGGTCTTACTTTCCCTCTACTGGTTCTGGTTCTAGATCAAGTTATTGGCACATCTCAACCAAATTATTCCTGTTTGATGGAGTCCTTCCTGGTTTCATTATGTGAAAATCCACATTATGCACTGTGATGGGTGATGTTGTTTCATAGAGGGAAATTTCTTTTTGACCATTGTCTTTACTGTAGTTACCTTGGTCTGCAGCAGAAGGATCAATAGCTCTGGTAATTATTACCCTTGCAAGTGGTAGTGGAATATCTGTCTTACTTATAGTCCCAACCCAAACTCCAAAGAATGGAGATTTGTGTTGGAGGATGTATAGCATAATTTTCAGATTAAAAAGGGTGCAGAATAAAATGATTATCTCTCTGTCCTTCCCTCTCTTACTATCATCATCATAAGTTTAGTGAGCTCAGGAACTTTGGAATTAAGAAATCCAAGTGCCATGAGATAACAAACCTTCATTACAGACCTCATTCTGCCCTGAAGTGACCTGCATGGGAAAGGAGTACACATCCAATTTCCTTGGGGACTGCACAAAAGAAACACAGCCCAGTCCTGTGCCCTGCCTTCTCCATCTGATGCTTAAAGGTTGCTCTGCCTGCCCAAAAGAAATAAAACCCAGGAAGATCTCCCTTACCCACAGAGAAGAGGATTTGTGGTCAAAGCCTTTTTGACGATGACATTTTCTATTGGTTCAAACAGTTTGGGAGCCAGATTGACTGAACACAAACCTTACGGAAAAGAGGTGCAGAACTGCACGCAGCAGAGGAAGCTAGGGCTACTCTTTTGGCAAATAGCCAAAGAGCTCACACCACTCACAAGCCAGCTCCCGACCATTGGGACCTTGATCAAGAATGTGCTATGTAGCAAAAACTGAAGAGAAATGTTTTCATTCAGTTGAGGGGGGCAATATTTTAAAGGCACGAGTATCCCAGTAGGTACCAATGAACATGCACAGATACCAAACTGACTTTTAAAATCTGCCCTTAAGCTGCTTGGCCTCCATCCCATTCCCAAAAGCAACTTGGGCCCCAGAAGCCTAATTTCAAGGGTCTCTGCATGGCCCATGTGATTCAGCTTGTAGGTCGTGACACAGATGAGACAGTTGCAATGCATTTTCCCTCTCTGTCCTGCCATTTCCTTCTGCTGTGAGTACAACTGAGCAGGCCAAGAGGCTTTCTAGAGCTTTTTGGCTAGATTTTAAGTGGTTAAATCTGAGCTCCTCAAGAAACTCTTGCAAGGTATTGGCCTATCCATGAGGAGAGTGTGGTTTAGTATTATCTTTCCTCAATTTCTCTCAGTGAATCTGAAGTTCTGTCATTTGGTACACTCAAATTGACAAGTGCCCCAATTGTGCAAAACCAGCATCAAGTATCCTGTATCTGAACCAAGAATCCCTCTGCATTCATTGATAACATCCCAGAAGTGCTGGTTGGAAGGGAGCTCTGGAAGTTATCTAGTACATTCTTTCACTTAAAGCAGGACTGCTGCCAATGCCATCAGCCATGACTTTGTCAAGTCAAGTCTTGAAAAATTCCAAGTATGGAGAACCTACCATTTCTCTGGTGACCTGTTCCAGTGTTGCACTAATCTCTGGTGAACACATCTTTCCCCATGTCCAATCTGCATTCTTCAAGTTGCAGTTATATGTTACGATACATCTTCTGCCCCTACCAAGAAAGGTCATGTTCCAATATCCTTGTAACTGCCTCTCAAGTATTTGTACACAGCTATTTAACCACTCCAACCACCTCTTGGTCAGACTAAATAAGCCCAGCTCCCCCTGTCACTCCCTGTGGATCATATGTTCCATACTCTGTCCAGTTTGGTAGTCCTCCGTTGGACCCTCTCCAGTTTCTCCACATTCCTCTTGAACTGGGGGTCAGCAGACCAGACACAGCCCAAGTGGAGCCTCAGAAATGCCATGGAGAATGAGGACTGTAACTTACCTTGATCTGCTACCCGTGCTCCTCCAGTACTCATTCATTGCTGCTTACAGAGTTCATCCAAGAAGAACTTACTTCCAAGAAAATTAGCATATATCAATCAGTTATATCAACATGCTCTAGGCAGAAGATTAAAAGCTCTGCCAAAGATATTTATTCAACTGCTTTTCATGGAAACGACTATACTTGCATCAAATCCCTTTAGTACTGCGAAAACTTGAACCCAGAGAGGAGCCGTGTGCATTGTTAAAAACAAAATCCGCAGCTGAAAATCCCTTCCCTTCGAAGAATGGTCAAATTTTGAGGCAACCTCATGTATTTATTTCTTTTACATTTCCTGGTCATCTCTTTGGGATGAGGCTGAGAGGCCGTGTTTGAAGAGCTAATCAGTAAAACAGTCTAGCATGCACTGCACTGTAAAATCCTGGGGGAGGCAAAGCTGTTGCACTATTCACAAGGTAAACTAGGCAAGCTCAGAGAT
This sequence comes from Dromas ardeola, assembly GCA_013398915.1. NCBI lineage: Eukaryota > Metazoa > Chordata > Aves > Charadriiformes > Dromadidae > Dromas > Dromas ardeola. The sequence continues at coordinate 1,177 of VYZM01002157.1, read as the reverse complement.
ATGCTTGCCTCACACACATGATGATAACATGAGAAGCTGTTTCTTCACTGGGGTTCTCTGGTAAAGTAACTGCTAGGTTCCCTTCTGTACATGCTACCACCACTTTGACAAAGCAGGCAAAGTCTCCAGCAGTATTTCATAGGGCCTGGCAACTTTCTAGGAATCAGGGACAGCATCTTCTTTGATAGATGAATGGACTCTGGCACAGACAAAATGATTCACCCAAAGAAACCCAGACAATCTGAGATGAAAACTGAGTTTTTAGCTTCTAGCACACTGCTTAAAATACTGTGGTTTTCTCACAGTTTCCCCAGGTTTGACAGTTGCAGGAGTGGTTATTGAAAAGCAGACCTACCCTTGCTGGAAACATTCCCTGTCTCCCACCAGCAGACATCCACTTAGCTGGGTATGCTAGGATCTGTATTTTTGTCTTCATCTGCCCTGATTCCTTCATGTGTTACATCCTCTATGAACGCCAAGCCTCACATACCAGGGATACAGAATTGAAGGCATTCTGTAAATGGCAGTGTGAGGCATCCACTGTTGCCTTGCAACTGGATTGCTCAAAACTGCACTAAGCTGCTTCTTTCAGCCAGGTGATGCAAGGTCAATCTCAATTATTTGAAAAGAAAATTTCTGGGGGGAAACAGCAATTTTATTTTTGGAAACAAGATCTTGTTTCTGTTTTCTCTGTGATTTCACAGTTTCTTGTAGTGCATATTTACATGTGGCACAGCAGCATCAATCCCAATAACAATCACTTCCAACTTACTTGTAATCCTCCTCATGAACCCTGATCTAGCATTTTCAGTCGGAACCTCCAGTGCTTGTGTCAATTAGTTTCTCCCTAGCCCTTCCCCGCCATGCACCATGCTGCCTCGTTCTTGACTTTCATTACCTCTTAATTTCTCTCTCTCCTCCACACTCACTTCCTCAACCTCATCTCTTCAGACCTGTCCTTCTTACCCACCCACTTCCTTCTACTCAGAGTGCCTTCCTTATCCTTACCAGATCTCTCACACAATCACAGAGGGGGTGAGTTTGGAAGGGACCTCTTGAGGTAATCTGTTCAAACCCTTCTGCTCAAGCAGGGCCACAACTCATTGCCCAGGGCAATCTCCAGATGGCTTTTTAATATCTCTCAGGATGGAGACCCCCACAACCCCTCTGGGCAACC
>VYZM01002156.1:73694-89221 GCA_013398915.1 Dromas ardeola | reverse complement strand
GGGGGCGGTGTCTGTCTGTCTGCCAGGACCAGGTGGCCCAGGTTCCTGTGGCTGAAGCCACCAGGCTCTGAGCCCCCTGTGCCCTCCTTGAACCCCGCCAGACTCCATGACCGCTTTTGTGGGCCAGTGCTTCATGGACCGCCGTGGGAAGGAGACACTGGAGACCACGTGGCTCCTGCGGGAAGAGGTCCCATCCCGCAGGGATGTCTGGAAAGCCACCAGGTGAGCCCTGTCCCTGCCCTCCCGCCACTGCCCTCCCTCCCCTCCCGCTGACATGGCTTCCCTGCAGGGTTGGCACCTCCATCTTCACGCGCATCAAGTGATGGGGGAGATGAGGACTGGAGCTTCCTGCACCCTGCTGTCCTGCCTGCATCCCTGAGGCTCTCCGCTGCCCCGGATCCAGGCTGGGCTCCCACATGCTCCCAGCATCCTGGCCGGCAAATACACCCTCGCCCTGCCCTGCTTCCTCCCAGTGCCTCCCAGCACCTCCTAGCAGCCTGCTGGTGGGGGCCCCCACTTCCCAAAGCTTGCTGCCCCCACACATGGAATGGAATAAAACTTTCTCTGCCTGTCAGAGAGCCGTGCCCCACATGTCGCTGGGGTGCAAGAAGCCACTCTGTGGCCGTGGGCAGGTCGAGGTGGGGGACAGGCAGTGACTGGCGTTTCAAGGGGCTGGGAGGGCTCGGGGACAAGGCGGGTACAGCAGCTGGATAATCATAGAATCACAGAATGGTGTAGGATGGAAGGGACCTTAAATCATAGAATCATGGAATGTGTTGGCTTGGAACGGACCTTAAAGATCACCTAGTTCCAGCCCCCCTGCCCTGGGCAGGGACACCTCCCACGAGACCAGGTTGCTCAAAGCCCCATCCAGCCTGGCCTTGAACACCTCCAGGGATGGGGCAGCCACAGCTTCCCTGGGCAACCTGTTCCAGTGTTTCACCACTCTCACAGTAAAGAATTTCTTCCTAATATCTAATCTAAGTCTACCCTGTTCCGGTTTGAAACCATTACTCCTCACCCTATCACGACATGCTCTTGTAAAAAGTCCCTCTCCGTCTTTCTTATAGGCCCCCTTCAGGTTCTGGAAAGCTGCTATAAGGTCTCCCTGGAGCCTTCTCTTCTCCAGGCTGAACAACCCCAACTCTCTCAGCCTGTCCTCATAGCAGAGGTGCTCCAGCTCTCTGATTATCTTTGTGGTCCTCCTCTGGACTTGCTCCAACAGGTCCATGCCCTTCTTGTGCTGAGGGCTCCAGAGCTGGACTCCAGGTGGGGTCTCACGAGAGCAGAGTAGAGGAGCAGAATCACCTCCCTCGCCCTGCTGGCCATGCTGTTTTTGATGCAGCCCAGAATGCAGTTGGCTTTCTGGGCTGTGACCGCACATGGCTGGCTCATGTCAAGTTTCTCGTCCACCAGCACCCACAAGTCCTTCTCCTCAGGTCTGCTCGCAAGCCGTTTTCTGCCCAGCCTGTATTTGTGCTTGGGATTGTCCTGACCCAGGTGCAGGACCCTGCACTTCGCCTTGTTGAACTTCATGAGGTTTGCACAGGCCCACCTCTAAAGCCCGTCCAAGTCCTTCCCTCCAGTGTATCAACTGCACCACACAGCTTGGTGTCATCAGCAAACTTGCTGAGGGTGCACTAAATCCCAACATCCATGTCGCCAACAAAGATGTTAAATAGTACCAGTCCTAGTACTGAACCCTGAGGAACATCACTCACCACTGGACACCACTTGGACATCGAGCTGTTGACCGCAGCTCTTTGAGTGCAGCCATCCAGACAGTTCCTTATCCACTGAGTGGTCCATCCATCAAATCCACGTCTCTCCAATTTAGAGACAAGGACATCATGCAGGACAGTGTCAAACGCTTTGCTCAAGTCCGGGTAGATGCTGTCTGTTGCTGTCCCTTTATCCACCAAGGCTGTAACCCTGTCATAGAAGGCCACCAAATTTGTCAGGCACGGTTTCCCCTTAGTGAAGCCATGTTGGCTGTCATCAATCACCTCCTTATTTTCCATGTGCCTTAGCATAGTTTCCAGGAGTATCTGCTCCATGATCTTGCCAGGCACAGAGGTGAGACTGACTGACCTGTAGTTCCCCAGGTCTTCCTTTTTTCCCTTTTTAAAAATGGGGGTTATTTTTCCCTTTTTAAAAATGGGGGTTATTTTTCCCTTTTTAAAAATGGGGGTTATTTTTCCCTTTTTCTGGTCTTTGGGAACTTCACCAGACTGGCACAATTTCTCAAATACGACGAATAGTGGCTTAGCGCCTTCATCCGCCAGTTCCCTCAGGACCCGTGGATTAATCCCATCAGGTCCCACCGATTTGTGCACCTTCAGGCTCCTCGGCTGGTCTCGAACCTGGTCTTCTCCTACAGTGGGCAGTACATCATTCTCCCAAACTCTGCCTTTTTCTTCTGCAACTTCCCACTTCCCAGACATGGCTTTGGGCCCCGGCAGGTGCCTTCTTGGCTGTGCACCCATCTGGGGCACCCACAGGGGCCATGTGGTGGGTGGTCCCAGGCAGCATCCCCGGCATGAAGCAGCATCGGGGTTGGGGTGAAGGCTGCGTGCAGGCAAGCCAGCACACCCACCTGGCCTCAGCCTGCATCTCTGCACCCCACTCTGTTCCATCTTCCTGTTAAACTGCATTTCCAGCTATTCTCTGGGAGGGGGGGTTGGTCCTGGATGCACGTATGGGACAGGGCTAGGTGCCAGCCCCCAACAGAGGGGACCATGGTCAGGAGCTGGGAGCCCAGGCTGTCGGGGTGGTCCAAAGTCCATGCTCAATACTGGAGGGACCAGGAGAGGGACCTGGGGCTCCAGGGACAGCCACTGGGAAGACTGGGTGGCAAAGGCCAGATACTGGAGGGATCCCTGCTGTATATTTGTACATTTGCATGTATTTCCCGCTACCTGGCTGTCACCCCATCAGCTGGAGGGTGGAACAGGATAAGTCTCGTTTCGGATGCTCAAATGCACATGACAATGTCACCTGTACATTAGACTTTATTCTGTCACCTCCTTAAGAAAGAAAAAAAACACAAACATGAAACAAGGGCCTAGTGCACTTTTGCACAGACCCGTCTAAGACGTGAACTCACTAATTCGTCACTTCAGCAACTCGTGAAGTTTCTAACTCATAAATTCCCTAATCTGTAGCACACAGCTCCTAATGCGGGTGTCCCTGCGCACCCTGGCGAGAAGCCGTGCAGGCAGGGAGAGGCACAAAGGGGTGGAAGGAGGATGCTGTCTGTGGGCTGCAGGGCTGCCAGGGGAAGAGGCTGTTGGATGGGGCAGGGACTTTGGGGCAGTGAGCACAGAGTGCCCCAGGAAAGTTTCAGGGCCTGTCCACCATCCTCTTCCTCTTGCAGTGTGCCTGCCTTTCCTCAGCCTTCCTCAGCTTCTTCTCCATTCCCTCCTTCCCTTTTGGGCTCTGGGGCTGGTCTCAGCCCCCATAGCTCCGGGAGAGTACATGGACCACAGCCTGTCCAGAGTACGCCTGCACCGGCCAAGCCCAACTGGCTGACATATCTGGTCATTCAGCTTTTGATCAAAAGCCACTCCTGCATCTTCATCCTCACTCCTGCATCTTCATCCTTACCCCTGGATCCTCCTCCTCCTCACACCTGCAATCTTTTCCTCACCCCCACATTCTCATCCTCACCCCTGCATCTTCATCCTCACCGCTGGATCCTCCTCCTCACCCCTGGATCCTCCTCCTCCTCACACCTGCAATCTTTTCCTCACCCCCACGTTCTCATCCTCACCCCTGCATCTTCATCCTTACCCCTGCACCCTCATCCTCATCCCTGCCTTCTACACGCACCCCCTCAGCTCAGCCCTGTTGCACACTGACATCCTTGACACTGCCCTAACTACCCTGGGCTCTTTCTCAAGCTCCTGAAACGCCCGCTGTGGCTGTCAGCAGCAGCATGAGTGCATTCCCAAATGCTTCTCCAAACGGTCTGTGAGGTTGAAGCCTCAGGACCCCAGTGCGGGTGGGAGTATGAGGCTGGGAGCCCTGGTGGGGAGAGCCCACCAATGGATGCGGGGCAACCAGGACCCATGCAGGACCCCCGGGGAATAAGTCTTCATTTTCGTCCTTTCATCACCCCCATGTCTGCAAATTCCCTGTCTCTTGGGGCCTCCTGAAAAGGCAGCCCACAGGGTAGGGGATGATGTAACATCAGGAGCTGCCAAACAGGGGAACAGAAACAGAAAGCAAAAACAGTTTACAGGAAGCCAGAACTGATAGTGTCACTGCCACCGCCCCCCAAGCAGCATTCGTCAGCTGCTCCAAACATCCCCCATCATGGCCCGCTTCCCACAGGGCTCTGTCCTGATCCTTCAGCTGTCCTGCTCCCCTGCGGCAACAGCCCAACCTAGCCTCATCCTGCCCTCACGTTCATTGGCCTTTTACTCTCACTCTGCTCCTGTCCCAGGACCCTGCTCTAGCCTGCAATGCCCTGAGGTTTTCCTGTTACTCTTGGGGCAGGTTTGTTCCTCTGTCTGCCAAATCCCTGGGGCCACTGCAGATCACTAGCCGTCCCTGCACACATAACCTTGCCCTGCCCTCATGAGTCCCTGTCCTTCTGTCTGTCCCCTGCAGCAACCAGGGGGCAATTTGGGGTGCAGGGGTTCCTGTAGGGCTGAGGTGAAGCCCAGGCACAGCCCACAGCCAGGTGACAGTGGGACACGGGCCAGGGACCCCCAGGCTGGGCTATGTCAGTGGGGAGCTCCAGTCAGCCCTGTCCACTTCCCCAACCCCATGCCCATGCCCACCCCCATCCCTGTCCCCATCCCTATCCCTGTCTCTATCCCAGTCCCTATCTCCACCCCCATCCTTCTGTCCATCCTCATCCCCATCCCCATACCTATCCCTATCTGCATTCCGGTCCCCATCTCCACCCCATCCCCCTGTCCATCCTCATCCCCATCCCCATCCCTGTCCCCACCCCTATCCCTGTCTCCATCCCAGTCCCCATCTCCACCCCCATCCTTCTGTCCATCCTCATCCCCATCCCCATACCTATCCCTATCTGCATTCTGGTCCCCATCTCCACCCCATCCCCCTGTCCATCCTCATCCCCATCCCCATCCCTGTCCCCATCCCCATCCTGGTCCCCATCTCCACCCTCTGTCCATCGCCGTCCCCATCCCCGTACTCCACCCTGTGCCCATCCCTATCTCCATCTCTGTCACCATCCCTCACGCTGATGCCACCCGCGACTTTCCGGGAAGGAAGTGGCGGCTCGCTCCGAGCCGCGCTATAAAGGGGAGAGTGGCCCCGGCGCGGTGACATTCTGTTTCGTCGCCGCCGCCCGATGAGCCGCCGCCTCCTCACCGCCCTCGCCTTGCCCGCCGGGGCGGCCCTGGCCGCGGCCGCGGCCGGGAGCCAGGTGGGGAGCGGGGACACGCGTGGGAGCGCCTGCTGGCGGCCCCTGGGGGAGGCTACGCGGGGATACGCGTGGGGGTGCCGGGGTCCGGGGGGGACACGCGTGGGAGACCCTCGCCGGGAGCCGAGGCGGGGGGCACAAGTGGGAGCTGCAGCTCTTGCGGGGGGAGGAACACGGGTGGGAGACGCACGCCCGAGGGGCATCGCCGGCAGCAGGGGGACTCCCTGCTCTAGGAGGGGGACGCTGATGGGAACTCCTGGCGAGGGAGGTGCTCCGAGAGGGGCGGGGATGCTCCGCGGTTGTCCATGTCTCCGGGAGGGATGTGCATGAGGGTCTCTTCCCTGGCGCAGGGGGGATCCCCGCCGGGGAATTGGGGCAGTGGTAACCTGGGGTCCCTGCCCCAGGGGGTGGCTTGCCCCTGCCCGCGGAGGTGCCATGTGGGAGAGAACAGTGCCTGGAGCTGGAGCCAGAGCCTTGCAGGTGGAATGCTGCAGGGCTCTGGCTGTGCAGGACCCCATCATGAACCTGAGGGCTCTGCCCATCCCCGTGGTCTCCCCACTTGCACCACACACCAGTGCCGAGCACAGCACACGTCCCCACACGCCCAGGCAGACATGTCCTGGGGTCACACAACTCAGCTGGCAGGGCTAGAAGCGGGGGTCCTGCCTGTGTTCCTACCTGTCTGGGGCTCCTGCCTTTAGCTCCCACCTTATCTTTTCACCTCTCCCCTTCTGCTCAGCCTAACCCAGCTTTTGGCACTCCTGACATGGCTGAGATGTCATCCACTTTATAAATCATGTCGCTTAAAAACAAGTGCCTGAGCACTCGCGGGGCTCTGGAGACACCCTGCTGTGCCGCTGCCCATAGCTTGCCCCTGTGTTTTCTTTCTTTTCCAAGTTCCTCTGCCAAGCAGCCGAGATCCCCAGGGGGGAGCAGGCCAGCGCGAAGGAGGCAAAGGCGACCAACACAAAGTGGTGGCTGAGTCACAAGCAGAAACGCCCTGGAAGGAATGGGAAGGTGAGTGCCAGCACCCTGTGGTCATCAGGGGGGCACCATCAGGGGTCTCAGCCCACGGGACAAGGGTAGGGGCTGTGTGCAGGCAGACCCCAGGGACACATCTGCTCGTCTCCCAGCAGTGTGACCTGACTGGCTGGTGGGAGAACGATCTGGGCTCCAAGATGCACGTGGGCACAGTCGACAGCCAGGGCAACTTCACCGGCGAGTACCACACCGCTGTGTCAAGCGCCCAGAAACCCATCGAGCCATCCCCCCTCATCGGCTCCCAGCACTTGGATGAGGATGGGCAGTGCACCTTTGGCTTCACTGTCAACTGGAAGTTTTCTGGTCAGTAGCTGCAGCGGCAGCTGTGCCTGGATGGGGTCGTGGGGTGGGGAGGGGAGCTGAGGCTCCCAGTGCCCACTGCAATCACTCTCTCCCCTCTCCGGTCCCCGGTCGGTCCTTCCTTGATCTCTGCCCACTCTGGATGGTGTCTGCAGACCGTGAGCATTAAACCCACTGGCCCAAAAGCAGCTGGGGTCCTGCTGGGATGCTAACAGCCACCTCTCCCCTAGACTCCACAGCTGTTTTTGCGGGCCAGTGCTTTGCTGAGGATGGTGGGGAGGAGGTCCTGCAGTCCACCTGGCTGCTCCGGGAGAAGGTTGACTCCCTCCCCAGCGACTGGAAAGCCACCAGGTGAGCCATGGGACACCCGGCCCGGTTGGGACCCCTGCTTCTCTGCTGGCTGGGCACCAATGGGCTTCTGCTTCCCCACAGGACCGGCCACAACGTCTTCACTCGGGTGGGCTGAAAGGAGGGTGGAGAAGCCTCTCACTTCAGTTGGTGTTGGGAGACCAGGGGACCCCCTCTGCGTGTACCAGCATCAGGGCTCAGTGAAGATATTCTAAAAAGCTAAATAAAGTTTTTTGCCTTTAAATCCATCTTTGTGTAGTGTGTGGATGTGTCCTGGGGAAGGTGGGCTAAAGCACTGTGGTGAGTGCAGAATGAAACTCTCACTCCATTACTCCAAGAAGAGACTGGCCCCAGGAAAGCCCCTTTTCCAACCCGAATCACGGAATCACAGAATCACAAAATCACAGAATGGTAGGGTTTGGAAGGGACCTTCAGAGATCATCTAGTCAAACCCCCTGCCAGAGCAGGGTCACCCAGAGCAGGTTGCACAGGAACCTGCGTCCAGGAGGGTTTTGAATGTCTCCAGAAACGGAGGATCCACCACCTCTCTGGGCAGCCTGTGCCAGGGCTCTGCCACTCTCAAAGTAAAGAAGTTCCTCCTCATGTTGAGATGGAACTTCCTATGCCCAAGTTTGTGCCCATTACCTCTTGTCCTGTCACTGGGCACCACTGAAAAGAGCCTGGCCCCATCCTCCTGACACCCACCCTTTGAGTATTTATAAGCGTTGATAAGATCCCCCCTCAGTCTTCTTTTTTCCAGACTGAAAGGACCCAAGTCCCTCAGCCTTTCTTCACAGGAGAGGTGTTCCAGTCCCCTAATCACCTTGGTAGCCCTTTGCTGTACCCTCTCTTGCAGTTCCCTGTCCTTCTTGAGCTGGGGAGCCCAGAACTGGACACAGTTACTCCAGATGTGGCCTCACCAGGGCAGAGGAGAGGCAGAGGAGGACCTCCCTCCACCTGCTGGCCACACTCTTCTTGATGCACCCCAGGATGCCATTGGCCTTCTTGGCCACAAGGGCACATTGCTGGCTCATGGTCATCCTCTTGTCCACCAGGACTCCCAGGTCTCTTTCCACAGAGCTGCTCTCCAGCAGGTCAGCCCCCAACCTGGACTGGTGCAGGGGGTTATTCCTCCCCAGGTTCAGCACCCTACACTTGCCCTTATCGAATTTCATAAGGTTCCTCTCAGCCCAACTCTCCAGCCTGTTCAGGTCTCTCTGTATGGCGGCACAGCCTTCTGCTGTGTCAGACACCCCTCCCAGCTTTGTGTCACCAGCAAACTTGCTGAGGGTGCACTAAATGGGATGGTGCATCCCCAAAGTGATCCTCTGACACCAGGCGCAGGTCGGCACTAGCTCTTCCCTGCTCAGTGCCAGGCCAGCGTGATGGGAGGGGAAGCTGGGGGATGCTTCTGAACCCCAAAAAGCTGGGTGGGAGCCCCCGGTCTCTGAGGCAGCCCTCATGGAGGCTGCTGCAGGGTTCCGGCTGTGCCCGTACTCCTGTGCTCCATATCTGCAGCACAGCACCAGTAGCTGCAGCACATCAAGTCCCAAAACTCTTCTTAGGGAAACGTGTGTGATTTACGGGAAAGGGGACGTCCAGCAAGCCCAGCCCCAAACCCCTGCCTCCTGGTCTGCGTGACTTACCGTAATGGGCAGGGGAAGTGCTGCCTGAGTCACCCCTTCCAGCTGAAAGGATTTCCAGGAAAATCAGCTCCAGGTCTCGACCAGAAATTTGATCCTTGAACTGTCCAGTCTGAAAATAACGCCAGGTGGTGCTGCACACCCCGCGCTGCACCTCACCTGGGATTTGGGCAGCCTAAAGGCAGGAGTGGGCTGGTGGGATTGCCACCTCCCGCTGCTCCCCTGGTTTTCCTGCCACGAGTGCCGTGGGAGAGCTTTGCTAACAACGTCCATGGCTTTAGAAAGTTTTCCACCGGCTCTGTGCTTTAGCTTGCCTTGTTGCAGAATTGCATGTAGCTTGCTTTTCATGTTTTTTTCGCTCTACGATCCACCTTCTGCTTCTGCAGCAATGCTGCTGTTTCCTTCTCGGTGCCTCCCTGGAACTTCTCCAGCTTTTTCAGGTGCCTTACCGCCTTTCTGAGCAGAATGCCTTTGTACCAGCCCTCTGCTACCATGTCCTTTGGTCTGTGCAGCCTTTTACCTGCAATAGAGGAACCTGAGAACCAGGAAAGAGGGTGGCAGAGGGCCGGTCTCACCCCTAAGTGTGGCCGGCTCAGCGGTGGGGCATCCCACTGAGCCTGCAGCCTTACTGCATGCATTCCGCTGACTTTATTATTGCCTTCATGTCAGCATCTCCCTGAGGGAGGGCTCCCCGGAGGCTGTGCAGCAGTCCTGGGGTGCTCCGGCAAGGTGGCCGTGCTGAACACAGTTTGAGCACTCTGCAAACCCTCGCAGGCAGCCACGGTACTGATGAGAGATGCGGCGTGCGCAGGCTGGCAGGGCTGTTTGCAAGGGCAGTCCTTGTATCAGGGCACTCGGCAAGGCCGTGACACATCCAGCATCTCAGGTTTTGGGGTGACCAGTGATAGGACATGGTGTGCCAGGGGTGCCTGCAGGTGTCTGGGAGGGTCTGTGGCTGAGGATGCTTCCCTGTTGGGCATTCATCAGCACTGGGTTTTACGCCGTAGTGCTCATGTCTGCTCTGCCTCTCTGAGCCACAAACCCATCGCTATTCGCCTCCTTCCAGCTTGGGCTCATCCGCACGGCAGAGGTGAGCAGCAGAGACCCCTTCAGCCCTCCTGCAGACCTCCCTCTGGGAGGAAAACCAGCCATTGCCACTGCATGGTAAGCCTTGATCATGGTCATTCATGCACCATGAACCCCTTCAAAGGCATGGGGAGCCGGAGGAGGCAGGAGGCACCTTGCAGTCACGGGCAGTGTTATCACTGCTGCCATGTCTATGTTGCACAGGAGGTAGCGTATTGGTTGAAAACAGAAAAAATAACTTATTGGGATCTTGGCATCAGGTAGTGCTCATGCGGGGTATCAGCCCGTCACTCGCTGGATGGAGAAGGAGTCTTCATTGCAGGGGTCCTTGCAGCAGCACCTCCAGTGGGCTCAGGTGAGACTCCCCAGACTGCTCCCTGCTCATCTCTTGTCCAGCTGTTGGCCATGTTCCAGAGCATGCATGACCCATCGCTACTGCTTATCTCGGCTACATGGGAAACAGCACTTACAGGTCTTAACCACATGCAGAAGACTGTCCTAGATGACCATTTCTGCGGGGACTCTTCCTGTTGACTCACTGTCTCAACACTAAACATCGCAGTGCCTAGCATTTGTCTCAATCCAGCTGTTTTTTCCTCCCAAGAAGGTGGAGCCAGGGAGTCACCCAGAAACTCCACAGCTGGTCGCTCTGGGTATGTGCATGGGCACAGCCTGGTTCCCAGCCACACGGCAGTGGTGACAAAAGAACAAATTTGATTTTAAAGCCCATAGCTTCACTTATAAATTAAGTCTTGTCGTTCCTGTCCTCTCTGCCATGTCTGCTTGGTTGTCACTCCTGCCAGCCCCCTGGTGGGAACCACACACCCTGCTCTGGTCCTCTGCCTCTCTCCTTGGCCCAGCTCTGGCTGCAGCCTTGCCAAGTACAGACTGTCCTCCTGGGAGGGTGGAGGATCACCTTAGAAAGGTCTCCAGCCCTTTCTGGTGCTGGCTTGGAGCTGGGGCACGCTTCCAGAGGTGACCTGCCTCCCCAACCCATGGCTGAGATCATCACACTTGGCAGAACATCCCCTTGGGTGGGTGGGGGACCTGTGACTTGTCTAAGTTCCCCTATGAGGTTCCTGGAGATGTCCAGTGCTGCCACCCCGCCTGCACCTGGGCTGTGCCACAGCACCAAAGCTGAGTCCTCTACACTCCTGTATGTGTTAACTGAGTGCGGGATCAATGACCTGGGCTCCAAGATGACCACCAGGGCTGTGAATGGAAAAGGCAACGTCACCATCTTCTACTACATAGCCATGATGGTCACGAGGAATGAGATCCAGCTGTCACCACTGCAGGGGTCCCAGCACCGCATGAACCAGAAGAGCCATCCCACCTTTAGCCTCACCACCAATTGGAGCTTTTCAGGTGCTTCTCCTTTCCCAGCCTCCCTGTGGTGTCCCCAGAGCTTCCCCATCCCCAACACCATGGCTGGTGACACCTCCCAGTCCCCACCGCTGGCTCTTGTCCAGGCAAGTCCTGCCCAGGATGATCTGGGGCAGAGCTGGACTCAAGCTCAGCAGGGCTCATCCCCCTGCCCTGTGTATCCCAACTCCTAGTGCCGTGTCCCCAGTCCCAGCAGGACAAGAGGCTGGGGAGGGAGACATCATCCACCTGCAAGCAGCCTTTCCCACTCACAAACTGGCAAGCTGTCTGCCTAAGAGGGAAACCCCCATCCCATGGGCCACAGACCACCACCATCTCCATGGGCCAGTGCTTTGCGGTTAGGGACAGTAAGGAAACACAGAGGACCATGCAAGATGAGGCTGTCAGCTTCAAGAATGACTGGAAAGCCAGTGGGTGAGCGCTGGGCAGACCAGGGCTGCAGGGCACTTCTCCATCCCTGCTCTGTGCTGGGGCTGCACCCATGGGTGCAGCATGGAGACCCTGGGGGGAGCTGAGCCCTGGGAGGGGGGTGCTGGGACCCAGCTGGGCAGCAAGTGAGGGAGAGTGGTGCAGGGACCACAAGAGCTTTTGGAGAAAGTCCCTGGGATGGGAGCTGAAGGCAGCTACTATAATTCTATAATTAAAACCAGAGTGCAATTTGCACATGGGCATCACCACATCCCACTCCCCAGGAAGAGGAGAGTGGCCCTCCCGCTGTCTTCAAGCCTGGGGCAGATGTGTCTCTGGAGGATGCTCGAAGCAGGTGCTCATCCCCTGTGCCAGGTAGGGGCCAGAGAGATCCCTCCTGAACTGGAGACAGCCAGGTGCCAGCTCTGTCTTCCCCTGCAGCATCAGCAGTGACATGCTCACCCGGCCATGTAGCTAGCCGTACCCTGCCCAGCTTCAAAGCACCATACACGTGGCACCGCCTCCCATGGGGTTTGTGCATGGGAGAACCTCGCACAGGGCATCCCCTCCACAGGGACAAGCAAATTTTACTATCTACATGTCTTCCAGAAAAGCCCTTCTGCACTGAGAAGTGGCATCAGTTCTGGAGTGCCTAAGAGCTCCTGCTGCAGTGACATTCACAGCTCCCAGACCCCGGGAAAACCCAGCACAGGCAGAATAACAGCTTAGAAACAGCAGCAGAAACTTCTTAACACAGGAGGGGACTGCCATGAGCATGAACTCCCATGGGCAGACACACCATCCTTCAGTGCAGCGGAGAAGAGCTGGTCCGGCTGTGCTTGCTGCAGCACCGTGTTCGGATGGCAGCACTGGGATGGTGGCAGTGGGGCAGTGCCAGGTTGTGCCCACCCTGAGGACTCCGTTGTGGAGCTAGGAATGGGCTGGCAGAGCCTCTTGGGTCGTGGATGTGCAAACTGCCCCTGCGCCCCCACCTCTCTGCTCAGCCGTGCTCATCCCCGCGTTCCTCCGGCACTGCCCAGGTCACACAGACCTCCTCGCCTCTCCTGTCCTGTCCCGGGCACCCTGCCACCCAGCCACCCGCCCCACGGCTGCCAGCCTGGTGCCTGTGGGGCTCTGGTTACAGCCCTATAAAGGGATTTGGGGTGTGGGGCCGGGAGGGAGCCGTGCCGGGCAGTTCACAGCCCCATGGCCATGGGGAGCAGCATTTTCGCCCTGGTCCTCACCCTGGCCCTGGTGGCATGCGTCACCCCTGCGGAGAGGAAGGTACGGGGATGGGTGGGGATGGGGACGTGGCAGACATGGCACTGGGATGCAGTGTGAGCAGCCCGGGGGGTCCCCTCTTAAATGCCATCTTAGGCTGGGACAAGCAGGAGAGCTTTGCAAGCACATAGTCCAGGCAACGGGCAGGGTGTCTCTGGGTCACCCCCAGCCGCAAAGTCACCATCTCCACAAATCTTTGCCCCCACAGAGGCACCATGCGTGGGGCATCTGCAGGGTCTGTGCCCGGGGGTACCATGCATGGGGTATCCCTTCCCATGGGGCCTCTGCCTGGGGGTACCGTGCACAGGGCATCCCCTCCCATGGGATCTGTGCCCAGGGCACTGTGCATGGGGCATCCTCTCCCATAGGATCTCTGCCCAGGGTTACCATGCATGGGGCATCCCCCCCTACAGGGTCTGTGCCCAGGGGTACCATGCACAGGGCATCCCCTCCCATGGGAACTGTGCCCAGGGCACTGTGCATGGGACATCCCCCCCCTACAGGGTCTGTGCCCAGGGTTACCATGCATGGGGTATCCCTTCCCATGGAGTCTCTACCTGGGGGTCCTGTGCACAAGACATCCCCCCCCATGGGATCTGTGCCCAGGACACTGTGTATGGGGCATCCCCCAGGGTCTGTGCCCGGGGTTACCATGCACAAGGCATCCCCTCCCATGGGATCTGAGCCCAGGGGTACCACGCGCAGGGCATCCCTTCCCCTGGGGTCTGTGCCACCATGCACACCGCTGGGCTGGGACATGCTGGCCAGGCTGCACCATCCGCTCAGCAGCTGGCAGCACCTGGGGGAGCATTGCACCAAAGTGGGGACAAGGAGAGCTGTGCTCCACAGTCGCACCCGCAGCAGGGCTCGTGGCTCCAGCCATGGGGCGGTGGGAGGGATGGGGTCCCCCTCTACGCCACGAGCAGGAGCAGAGGGCCCACGGCCGTGTCCCTTCTAGTGCCAGCTCAGCGGGCTGTGGAAGAACGAGCAGGACTCACTGATGGAGATTTCAGCAGTGGGGGACGACGGGGTCTTCCAGGGGAAATACCTCACACAGGTCACCCTCGGCGGCGGCTGCGCCCGCGCCTCCCCCCTGACAGGCGCCCAGCAACAGCCCGGTGAGGGGGGCTGGCCCACCTTCGCCTTCACTGTGCGCTGGGACAAGTTTTCCAGTAAGTGCTGGGACAGCCAGGGTCAGCCCCACAGGGGTACTGGGAGCCACACTGGTATCCAGCAGGATTTTTCCTGTGCTGGAAGTTATGCTGGGTGATGCTTCAGTGCAGCTGAGCAGAAGGAGGCAGCCGTGTTTGCTTGGCCGTGGGGCTAACAGGCAGTGCTGGGCTCTTGCGAGGCAGCCCCTCCTCACCCAGAGTCTTTACAGCCATCCCTGCTGGGCACCCCCAGGTGCCCATGGTGGGTCCGGACCCCGTTAGCGCTCGGGGGCTGCGGTGCTGCAGAGCCTGGCTCACCCAGGGGAGCTGCTGGGGAAGGGCAGGACCCCCCAGCATGGGTTGGGGGGGCATGTGGATGTCAGAGTGGAAACACAGGAGGACCTTGGGGAAGGGGAGGCAGACAGCGAGTGCCAGTGCATCCCCATCGAACCCCCCAGCAAGCTCTTTCCCCAGATGCCACCACCGCCTTCGCGGGGCAGTGCTTCGTGGACATGGGCGGGAAGGAGACACTGACCACCATGTGGCTGCTGCGAGAAGCTGTCGGGTCCCTGGAGGAGGACTGGAAAGCCACAAGGTAGTGGGGGGACATGGGGGACAGTGATGCCACAGAGGGGGCCTCCCCAGGACCCCTGAGGACAAGCATCCCCCTGGGCGAGGGGACCAGCCCTGGGAACCCCACCACGTGGGTTTGCAGGCAGGATGGCAATGCCTCCTGGCTAGGGGCTTGCCCTGGCCAGGGGCATCCAGCAGCTGCTCAGGGCAAGTTGGGGAGCATTTAGGGACAGCCCCGAGTGGGTCATGTTTGCAGTTTATCCCACAGGAACTCTCTGCTTCCCACAGGGTGGGCAGAAACGTCTTCACACGCAAACGCACCCCGAAACGAAAGCTCCTGCCGAGCTTGTCCCCATCCTGTGAGGACGCAGCTTCACCTGCCCCTTGATGGCATGCTCTGGCTGCAGCACGGAAACCCAGGGCAAACAAAACCAGACACTCACATAAAAAAAAAATAAAAGTATTGTCAGCTGTGGTCATGATTTTTCAAAAAGCTGCCTTCTGTCGCCATGGGTACCCCTGCAGAGGTGAGGACTCACCACTGCCCTTCCCCGGGGACATCTGGATCCCCCCCCGATTATCCCCATCCAGATACCCAGGACTATTGCCCACCTCATCCTAACACGAACTTCCACCCTGCACCATCACTCCCCACCTGCCTGCTGGTGGCAGACATGGAGTCAGCATCCTGAATCCTGCCACCTTTCTTGTGGTGCCTTCATACCCATCTCTGCTAGATGCTTTTCCAGCCCCAGAATTCCCTGTAGGGTTGGGTGATGGAGGTAACAGTATCGGTAGATGTCAGATGTCAGTAAAGCGCTTCCTTCATGCCGCACGTCACCTGAAATAAAATGTGCACAGTTAAAGCCCCCATCTCATCGTATCCCATCGCATCCCACGCCACCCCAT
>VYZM01002156.1:60634-73684 GCA_013398915.1 Dromas ardeola | reverse complement strand
CATCCCATCCCCCTGGGTTACAACCAGGGATTTTACCCTTCTCTGCCACTGCATTTCAGCAATGCCACTCTATCTGTCTCTCTGGACACCTGCCAACCTTAGTCAGCTCTTTCGACACATTTTTGGCAGGTCCATGGGTAAAGATAAAGCCTCTTGCAGAAGCGTTACAAATATAACACAGCCCTGGGGATGCCAGCACACTGGCCATACAAGTCCATTGGGCCTGGCCCAGCCCCAGTGATCGTGCAGGCTGCTGTGACACGGGGTGGTGGCTGCCACCTCCCTGGCACCTCATACAGGGCAGCTTGTCCCTGCCAAACAGGGCAGAAAGGCAGGGGCTGGTGTCAGGCCGAAAGGATGGAGTGTGGCATCCAGGGCAAGAACAAGAGATCCCCCGGGGTGGATTTCTCAGACCCCTGTGATAAACCCACGTGTTTGTGACTGTAAAAGGCAACAAGAAGGAGTGATGTGTTAGGAGAGGGGTGGTTTCCACTCGCCCCAGACTTTGGGGCCATCTGGACCAGAGGGAGAGGTGCTGAGGAGGATCAGCATCGGGGTCCCAGGGTGTGCTAGGTCATGGTGGGCACTGAGCCAGTGTCACCCCAGGGTGGGACTCCACCACCCTCGGAACACACACCACAGCCCTGCTGCCATCCAGTGCCCCAGACACTGCTGTCCTGGGGACGGTATGTGTTTATGCAGCTGAATCTCACCCTAATTTTCAGTTGCCCGCAGCCCTGTGCCTGCAGGCGCTGCAGCGAGCAGAGAAGCAGCTCAGGAATGCAGAGACAGTGCACGCTCTGTTTTGTACATCCGATGCCCTTAAGAGCAGCAAATGTAAGGAAGGAGTGGAAATACAAGGCTGGCAAGCATGCTGGGTGTGTTTAGTGAACGCAGTCACTTGGACCCCAGTGCCCCTCCGTGGTTACTTTTTCCTCTAGCCCTTGTGAAAGCAAAAGCATTAAAATTAGCAGCTGGTATACGGAAGGCGCTGGGGAAAGGTTGCTGCTGCTAAAGCAGGAGGCAGGGCGAGCCTTCCCTCCTGCGCGGCGCCGCAGCTTGCGCCTACCCGGCATGCCTTGACACCACCTGGGTGACACCCTGGCCCAGCAGTGGCACCAGCAGAGCTGGGAGCAGTTAAATGTTCAAACAGGTAACAATTTACACAGGAGGCAGGTTCTACGGAAGGTAGTTGTTGCTTTCCAGGCTGCTGTAAGTGCCTTAAAAACAGCCCGCGCCCCAGCCTCTCTGCTCAGCCGTGCTCATTCTTGCGTTCCTTCGGCACTGCCCAGGTCACACAGACCTCCTGGCCTGTCCCGGGCACCCTGCCACCCGGCCACCCGCCCCACGGCTGCCAGCCCGGTGCCTGTGGGGCTCTGGTTACAGCCCCTATAAAGGGGGTTGGGGTGCGGGGCCAGGAGGGAGCTGTGCTGGGCACTTTGCAGCCCCATGGCCATGGGGAGCAGCATTTTCGCCCTGGTCCTCACCCTGGCCCTGGTGGCATGCGTCACCCCTGCGGAGAGGAAGGTACGGGGATGGGTGGGGATGGGGATGTGGCGCTGGCACCTTGCTGGACCCCAAAGGCTGCTGCTGGGGCTGCGGTGCTCAGCAAGGGAGCTGGTGGGACCAGCACTATGCAGTGCGGAAGGAAGCTGCGGAGAGGCTGGGAGGGAGGAACTGCTCCCACAGGGATGCTCCTCGCTGTGGGAACCCATCCAGAGACCGGCAAAAACAGAGCCATGCCCCAGAGAAACCCCGTTTCCCACCAAGCGTCCAGGAAAAGCAGCATGTCCTCTCCTTTAGCATGGGGAGGACCCGCTGTCCCTCAGGTGACAGCAGCAAAGAGCCCAGAGCAGCAGTTGGACTGAAGGCAATCGGTGCGGTGGGTGCGATGCTCCTGTCGAGGTGGCGATGCCGGTGGCACAGGGTCTGTGGCGCGTCCCCCGCTGCTGTGACCATCCCCGGGCAGGGCCAGCGTGGTGGGGCAGGAGCAGGATGCCCCCCCCCGGCCTGGCTGGGCACCCCAAGTCACCCCACTGGCCTTGCAGTGCCTCCTCTCCGGGTCCTGGCGGAGCGACACCGGCTGCCGGATGGTCGTTTCCATCCTTGGCGATGATGGCAGCTTCTCTGGTTCCTACCTGCCGGGGCCTGCTGCTGGTGACTCCGAAATCCTCACCTCACCACTGGAGGGGTCCCAGCAGGACGCAGGGCTGGTCCCACAGCCCATCTTCTCCTTCACCGTGCACTGGCGGCTCCGAGGTAGGCAGGAGGGAAGAATGCCAGCAGGGTGCAGGGATTGGGTTCCTGCCTTGCCGCCCCAGCTCACGCCACCTTGGACTCTTCCAGACTCGGAGACAGCCCGGACAACCGTCTTCCTGGGACAGTGCTATGTGAGCACCAATGGGGAGGAGACCCTGCACGCCCTGTGGCTTCTGCGAGAAGCTGCTGAGAGCCCCGCTAAGGACTGGAAAGCCACTCGGTGAGTGCCGGGTCCCAGCCACCGCTGTGCCAAGCTTTCCTGCACCCCAGGCTGGAGAAGGGCGAAATACCACGGGATGAGGCATGGTGGAACCGGGAGGGTGAAGTGGGTTTATCACTGGTGAGAAGCAGGGGCTAAGGGACATCTCTTAACCTGGCCAGCTCCTGCGTCCCGGGTGTGCCCCAGGGTGGGTGACCCCAGGACAGCATTTGGCCCCATCCAGACCTCCCCTGGACTTTCCTTGCACTCTGCCCAGCAGGGAGAGAGCAGGACGTGATGCCAGCACATGGTGCAGCCTCTGCCACGGGCTGCTGGGACCCTGGGCATCCCTCTCAGCACACAGCGAGGCAGCGGGGGACACGGTGCCTCCCCTCATGTGTCCCCCCTGTACCCACCAGCACTGTGTAAGGGACCCTGGCTGGGTGAACCACAGTGATGTGGAGTTTCCTGCAGGATTGGCACCAGCGTTTTCACACGGATAAAATAACAGCGAGCAGGAAAATCCAGGAGGCGCAAGACCACAAGAAGACGGCGCTTCCCCCAGACAGGCTCTGCCCGTGAGAACACGTTGCATTTCAGCAGCTCCTGGCCCACGGGTTCATGATTTCCCATGGCCAGCACGAAGGCTGGGCACCAGCTGCAAAATAAAGGGTTTCTGTGGGGACGCAGGGCTTGGCTCTGGTTTCTGCCCTGCCTCAAACCTGCAGGGTTTCTTTTGCCCCACAGCCACCTTCCCACAGGGAGACTTCATGCAGCATCGCCAAGGGCAGCACGATCCCTGGGGATGGGGGCTGTCCCACGTCCCCTCCCTGGAAGCGTGCAGGAACCTGCAAACCTACTGCTCTGCTGTGGGTAACTTATCCCTTGGGGTCCCTCACAAACAACCCCGGGGGGTGCGGGGCAACCTGGGCCGTGTCCGGGCAGAGGGATGAGGTACATCCTCAGTGGGACGTTGCGGGCAGCATGTCCCAGGGCTGCAGGGCAGGCTGCAGGCAGCTTGCCCTCCCCCTGCGAGCGGAGCGGAGGAAGTTTCTCAGGCACCTGAATGGACAGGGCGGCTGCAAATGGCTTTAGCAGAGCCGGCAGCCTCCCGTTCCCAACCCCGGCGGATGCGGTGCGGCGGCTGGCTGCCAGCCCCCCTCCCACCCCAAGTTCCCAAACAGCCCATCCCAAGAGAGACCCCTCGGCGCGGCTGTGTCCTCCGAGTGATGCACACCCGGGGGGTCTCCAGCCAAGCTCCAGCTACACGGTATGTGGTCAGGGAAAGGACACATCTGGCATCGACTGGGTTTTTTTCGGGCATCCCAACCCAACCTCTCCGCTTTCTGCCTCAGACACCTTGACAAGGTGGTCCCAACATGACCGGCTCCACGCTGGTCCCCCAACATGCTGAACCCCCAAGGTCCAGCAGCCCCGGGGCGGAGGTGCCCCCTTCTGGGAGCTGGGGGAAGGCGGTGGCTCCATCGCTGTATTTCCAGTGGCTTTTTTACCCGGGTGCTCAGATTTCTGCCAGTTTTTCCATTTCCACCAGTATCCAGCAGCTGGTGCTAGTGGATAAAAATACGATGGATGCTGACACGGGGGTTTAGGTTTCCTTTGAAATGGGGTGTTTGTCTTACTTCTGCTACTGACTGAAATTCCCACCTCTCCGAGAAACCCTGACTCCTTTTAAAAAAAAGCAAAACCTGATTCTTTTGAAGCCATCAGCAGGGGGTGTTTTGCACCAGCCACACAGCCCAGGCCCTCCGTGGCAATAGAAGGCAAATTTCGTTTCATGCTTTCATAATTTTCAGTATGTCGCTACTGTGGAAAGGAGATGGCATTGCTGACATTCAGGGAGTCACCAAGCAAAAAAGAGAGGGTTTCCACTCGGCAACACCCACACGGGACTTATCGAGGGCTGAGCAGAATATTTTGCCCTGAAAGGCTTATGTTTCTGGTCCATCGGCGTGCTCCCACGCTGCTGAAGCCGGCACCTGCAAGGACTTGCGCAGGATACAGGTTGACCTTGGGAATTACAGAGGGAACACGTCGGGGAGGGCAAGCAGGGGCCGTAATGCTGACCTGAGCTGTGTGTCCATGCGAGCAGTGCCGATGCACACGCCTCCTGCACTCCGGTCCCCGCAGCCCGCGAGGGAAATGGATGTCATGGAGGGTCTGCAGCAAGGAGGAGGGTGGCAGAAATACCAGGTTCCTCCTGTTCCTCTGCCTGATGGAAACAAGGTGCGAGCCTCCTCGGCCAAAGGACTCATTCCAGGCATTTTTACCATTGCCGCCCTTTAACCCAAGGCGTGAGGCCGGGGCTGGGCTTCCTTCCTCTCGCTGGCTCAGAGCTGACTGCTGTGGGACCGACACGAGAACAGAGAAAGCGATGAAAAATAGCAGCCCCGGGGCAGAACCGGCTGTGACCGCGGAGCAGCTGTCCCCAAAACCGCCAGCGCAGAGATGTCCCCAGTGCAGTACAGGGGACGAGCTCCGGGCTCTCCCAGCCTCTGACGCAAGCTTTCCACATGGCAGGGCGGCGCTGGCTGGGGCACGAGTGTGCATGCGGCTGCGTTTGATGAGGAGCCCTTTGGGCTTGCCTGGCTCCATGCCCGCTCTCCCAGGGCTACCTCCCCTCCTGACATTTGGCCAAGTAAGCCAGAACGCTGCGGAGCACGGGGATGACTCCACCGCCCCTGGCCAAACACCAGCTCCGGTGGCCGCTCTCTGCTCTGCTGGCAGCACCACCGTGTTTTATTTCGGGTGACTCACACAATATTGATTAGCCTGGGCCAGGGACTCCTGGTGACACCAGTGACATTACAGACCCTGGCCTTGAACTGCAAAAAAAGAAACAAAAGCGAGGACAGGGTCCGAGATCTTCCTGTCCTGTCCTGGGGAAAAAGGTCCAGTGGTTCCCTGGGGATGCTCCCGGGCTGCCTGCCCTGGCCAGGGCAGAGCTGCGACCTGACCCTGTTACGAGAGTGCTGCTGCCCGTCCAGAAATGGGTGAGCGACCCCTTGCCTGTCTCCCCTCGCCGGGCAGAGCCACAACCTTGAATTTCACATCTCCTTTGCCTGCGCAGCCACCCTTCCCTTCCCGGGTGGGTTGAGAGTGTGGTTCTGCCCGCACCCATCACCTTGCTGGGCTCCTTCACCCCCAAACCCCACGCTGGGCTCTGCAGCTTGAGCTCGAGGTCTGCAAGCGGACTCGGTCATCCCAAACCTGATTTAGCAACCAGCCGGCAGGCAGGGCCCTTCCCGCAGCCCCCGGCGAAGGGAATGGGGCTGTTGCACCACCCTGGCTCTGCTGCGCTTCCTGCGATTGTGCAGCTCCCTGTTACGAAAGTGGCGGTGGGGGCAGACACCGGCTCCTCGTACTTCCTACCGGGGAAGCTGCTCGCTTCCGCAGTGCCGGGGGCGGCAAGCAGGTCACACCTGGGCCTGGGGCGATCACAACAACCACTTGTCTCCAAAAGTGGTTCAAGAGCGCTTTCACACACTTGAAGGGGCGCAAACTTGCACCGTGTCTCAACCAGCCCCTCTGCACAGCCACAGCCACAAGAAGGGAAGGCAGCGTGCGATCCCCTTCGTTAGGCAGAGTGATCACACCCAAGCCTCCCTTGGTGATCCTCCCACAATGATCCCAGCCTCTGGTGCAACACCTAGCCTCCATCCAGCAGCCCAGCCCCTCACCGAAACAACCACAGAGGACACAGTTGCACATCACTAGTATTTATTCACACCTTATTGGTAAGGAAATTATTAATTATTATCCTGATCTAATTGAAGATGTCCCCACTCACGGCAGGGGGGTTGGACTAGATGACCTTTAAAGGTCCCTCCCAACCCAAACCATTTTATATGATTACATGAAACGTCCTGAAGTAGGATGAGGAGAGATGCTCAACAGGTACCACTAGGCTGCACTCCGGGAAAGACAACGCTCACCAGCTCAAAGCCTCTCTGCTCAGCCCTGGGGAGCAACCAGAGCCAGCCGACTGCATCACCGCCCAGCGCAGCAAAGCTCAGGCACACAAGGACACAGCTTCGAAACCGTCCTGTGGCCAGCACAGCCTTCAGAACAGCAAGCAGCTCTGCTGCTCTCTGCTCCACGCCCCCTCAGCAGTCTGGTTCAAGGCATGCCTTCCCCACCGAGGCCCAGACGCCCCGCTCTCAGGACTATGGGAGATGAAAGGCTCAGCCCCTATGGAAGGGAAACGGCACACATGGCTCGGGAAGGACTCCACACTACCTTCTCTTGCCAGGCCAGGAGCTGTGCCTGTGGCTCAAAAGCTAGCAGGAACAGGTGAAAGGGAAGGTCTGTCACAATGGCAGGACCACTCCCTGTGAGGGCACTGAAGGTCAGCTTGCTATCACACCTAGAAATCAGGCGAGACTGCAGCATTAAGGGTAAGAGACAAGGGAGAGATCCTTGTGGCTACCAGACACAGTAAGAAGTGCAGGACCCAGCAGGGCAGAGGCCTCCATCACCAGCTGCATCGTCAGACCAAGTACAGGCACCTCAGGCCTGACTGCCTTCATCCTCCATGCCACAGGCCATCCCCGCGAGCCATGGGACGCACCCTGGGGTGCAAGCCATGTCAGCAGCCATAGCAAAGTTCCCGGAGCTTCCTACCCCATCTCAGATGGAGTGCAGCTATAGATACACAGAACAGAGTGTCAGAACAGGTCAACCCTAAAACAATTCCCCCCTGGGAAACCCTCTGAGCTGTCAGTAATCAGGAGAGTATTCAGAAGAATCTGCTTTGATAGATTATCTGTTAATGCAGTACTGCTTGCCCCTGCCTGGCAGGGTGCCCAGTGTCACCCCCTGGCAGTGGTGGTCACATCTCATCAGCACGGTGCTGCTGGACGACAACAGTGGCAGAGTGTTCCAGCCACTCCTGCCTCTTGGCTTTCCACACCGCCGGCACCTCTGCCTGCAAAGGGTCGCTCTGGGAGGCCTGCTCCGGAGGCTGGGGAGAGCCCAGCTCAGAGCCTGCTGACACTGGAAGGTCGGAGGATGAGTTGCTGTTGAAGTAAGATTTGAGATCGCGGTTGGGCAGACTCTGCTCCTCTTCCCATGACTGATTGAGGCTGCCCAACAGCGAGTGGTCCTCAGGCTCTGGACTGAACCCCTCCACCACAGTGTTCTTCTGCACATCAGCTGTTGAGATCTCACGGATCTGCCGTGACAGCACTGCAAGAGAGGTAGAGCCAGCCCTGTCATTCCCAGCCTCTCACCCTCCTGTTCTGAGCACAGGCCACCACAGAGCCCACGAGAGGGGAACAAACTGTTCCAACTAGGGCTGCCTCCTCCCAGGGGAGGGGATGCCACACAGCTGCCAGGCACAAGCTCAGCTTGTGCTCCAAGAGGGACTGCATCCCTCCAGTTCTGGTAAAGTCCCTGGCCCAGGACCTTGCCCCGGGCTGGGGCTCTGCAACAAGGCTGAGGAAGAGCCCAGAGCTGGGGTGATAGAGAAAAGTCAAATCTAGTGGTCACCTCAGGCAATGGGCTGCTGGGTTGGAGGCACCCCAGAGTTCAGCCTGTCTCTGAGGAAGGTGCTCTGCCTCAGCAGGGCTTCCACCTGTAGGCACACCTCAGCCCCCGCGCACTCACCTCTGAGCTCCGGCTGTGGCTCTCTTCTCCCAAATGAGCAGAAGCTGGGGGAAAGAATGAGGCAGAATGACAGAAACACAACCTGGAAACAGAAAGAAGATCAATAAAGGACACAGATAGCATCACCAGCCGCAATAAACTCCTCTCGTAAACTTGTAAGCACAGCAGAGACCCCTTCACAGACATTGGGGCTGAAGCCACTCACCATGGTGCAGGTTTTTGCTGTGGTAGTTTTCGTGGCGGACCGTCTCACCAAGGCCTGCAGTTTCTGCAGCTGCTTGAGCAGTGACCTGCAAGACAGCAGGCAACGCGTGTTAATGCAATGCCTGAACCAAGAGCTGCATGCTTCCCTCCTCCCCCTTTGCAGACAGTAACAGACCACAATCCCAAGAAGAGGAAGAGCCTTCCTTACCATGTCTCCTGCCATGTCCAACAATGAGAACTTACATGTTCTGCTTCTCCAGCAGCTGCACCTTCTTCTGCAGCTCGTGGTTCTGAGCTGTGCAGGCTGCCACCCTTTCCAGGAAAGATAAGCAGCACAGGGCAAGAACAGAGGTGTTTTGTTAGACAAAAGCAGGGACTTCACCTGAGTCTCTCCTCAGGTAATCAGCCACCACCTCTGGGTGGCTGGGGCAGAAAAAAATTGCTCTTAGAGTCTATCTGGCACCACCTGACCAAAGCTCAGAGAGCAACATCTCACAACAGGTTTGGGGAGGGGTGAGCCTTGCTCAGCCCCACAAAGAATCACCAGACTAAACCCTAAGGATGCTCGCTCCTAGCGGCACACTAACCCTGCAGATCCATGACATCAGGCTGTATTGCAAACTAGCCTGACCTGGAGAACATACTGGACCTGGCAGGCCAACACCTGGCTTGAACAGAGCAAGTTCTGGGCCATCTCCAAGCCTAAGAGAGCATGGCAGGCTCTGCCCTGAGCTTCTGAGCCCCCTGAGGAGAGCTGCTGCCCCACAGGGTCAGCCTCACTTTCTGCCCAGGGTGGCAAGACCCCAGCAGTGGCACAGCACAGCTGCTTGTGACTAGTACCCCCTGCTCCCACCCCCCGGCAATCTTGTTAGTACAACTAATGCCACTGTATGAAGTTAGCATCCATTCCCTGTGACCCAGCGGGTCATGTATTCATTCCCTTTCCCTCATTATCAGGCCTTGAAGGTCCTGTGCACCAAGTAGACAAATCAAACAAACTTCTTTTTCCCCTCCCTGCCAGCCTCAAGGTTCCTGGGCACCAGGCCAGTTAACTACTTCCTTACCGGCCTTGAAGGTCCCAGGCACCTGGCCAGCCCAGTGCTTTTGACGACCCTGTCACAGAGCAGGAAAGCGTAACAGCACTCAGAGTACTGTCCATAAAATCAGGCAGTTACAAGTCCTAAGGGGAAACTTGGACTGGAGCTGCTGCTGTAGAGTGAGATCCGGTAACCCCCATGGCCAGGGACACCTCCACCATCACCTGCTTCCTCCCAGGACTGAGGGAGTGACTCGTATTCTTTTATATCACTTTCAAATCAAGATTATGATCATTATATTGATACAGCAAACCATGTATTAAGATCTGACCCAATCTGCAGAGGGTCCAGGTCCAAGTTAAGTTTTATTAGGATATGGGTGATTAGAAATTATAAGTTACATTATAAATTCTGTATTATGCTGTTTATAGATTGTACTACATTGCTTGTAGCAATTTTGTGCCATTGCAATCATAAACTCTGTGCTATACTAATCATAGTATGTTAAGAAAACAAAGCTTTAAGCAAAACAATGATTTAGTGCCATCATCATTCTGCCAAGGGTCCCTTAAAGAACTCGTCGGTCCCTTCAGTGTTGGGTGACACTACCTTGTGCCCATACCTGTTTTCCAGGCCATCCACGTAGATCTTCTTCCTGCGACGACTATCCTGGGCTGACTGCTTGTTCCGGATCTTCCGACGCACTTTCTTCAGAAGGCGCTCTTCAGCCTGCAAGAGTCATTTCTCATTAGCAGCGACGCCAGGGCGTTGGCAATCCATCCCTCACAAACCCTGCCTGCATCCCAGCGCTCAGCCCACGTGCTTTTGTCCTCTGTCCCACACACACCACTGAACAAACTGCAGGAACTGCAAGGCAAACTCTGGCCTGCTGATGAGGCCAGAAGGTTCCTCGGTGTAGCAAAAGTGAGGCATACCTTAGGGAGATGAAAAGCACAGTTCACAAACTGCTAGGCAAGTAGGGAAAAATAGGTTGGAGGTACTTGTGGTGTAACTGCCCTGACAGCAGCCAGGTCTCTTTGCTCTTTGTATCTACCTGATTAGCAACGCAGGGGCTGCTGTGCATGTGGACACCATCCAGGCCTCAAAAGGAGGAAAAGGACAGCAAGCCCTGCCATACGCCCCCCTGAACACAGCACCTGGGCACCAGTGCTCTCATCAAGGCACCGTCCTGTATTTTCAAACCCCTACTCTGGCTGAAGCATTCAAGCGGTCCAACTCTGTTTGGGAGTGATAGGCTGTAGCGAGGACTCACTTTGGTCAGTTGCCCGCAGGTTGGCAATGAAACACCTTCTTTCTCCAGGAGTTGCCTCTCCTCTTCTGTCAGAACCAGCTCTGGGAATTTGGACTATAAAACAGCAAAAGTACACCCGCTGAGAATGCACAGTAAAGGGAGTCCACCCCAGCACAGAGAGGATGTGCAGAAAGCACACAGAACTGAGATGAGCTCTCCTAAACCCGCATCATGCTTTCCTCCACAATATCCCCACAGGAGCCAAGCCAGGAGAGAAGGGGACATGCGACCAGAAGCAAAGGCTGGGGCACACACACACATGGCTGCCAGTACCTGCGCGATGGCTCCAGGCACAAGCTGGGGTCCGGCATCCACAGCAACGGGGAAACTGGAGCTCTCTTCCAGTGCGTTGCTTGTGCCTTCCAAACCCGTCCATGTCTCTGGGGAAGGAAAGGAGAGTCAAGCACTGGGCCTCAGTGAGGCAGCACCTGACCCATCAGCTTTGAGTAGCACGAAAC
Organism: Dromas ardeola; assembly: GCA_013398915.1. NCBI lineage: Eukaryota > Metazoa > Chordata > Aves > Charadriiformes > Dromadidae > Dromas > Dromas ardeola. The sequence continues at coordinate 62,590 of VYZM01002156.1, read as the reverse complement.
CACAATTTTACAGCAGCAGAAAGCCACTAAACTCTGCCCTGTCCATTGCTGCCTGGCATCCATCCAAAAAAAAACCCCAAGGTGGGACTGCTTTTCTGCTTGTACCCAGGACAGAAAGAGCCCAAGCACACCACTTACCAAGGTCAATGCAAAAATCTCCTTCTGCCGTGTCAGACCTCACGCTCTCCAGCACAGGCCAATCCCGATGGAGGAAATAGTTGTGATCAACCTGCACAATGTCTGAGCTCCGAGGGCTGCTGGCAAAGTCGCTGCCAGGGCTATGGGACAGATGCTGATCCTCAGAAATGCTGCTGTCACTGTCAGCAGGCAAACAACCTTGCAGCGTGCCTGGTTCTTCTTCAAAGGGGCTCAGCAGGGAGCTGATGAAGTCATCCACCTCTTTGTCCAGGAGCTATGGAGAAAAAGCTTTTACTGAGCAGGGAGACAAACCTCCTGAACCACAACCCAGCAATGATTCTCCTCAAAGAACTCACCTCAAGCTCCGGCAGGCCCCAGTCTTCCAGCAGCGAGTTATTCTCCCCTGGGACGTCAGGGCAGGGAGCATCATCCTTCAGAAGGAAGTCAAGCAGGTCCTCATCTGCCAGGGCAGCCAGTTCCTCTTGGCACGACATCTGAGCAGGACACTCAAAGTGAGCACAGGCACCAGTGGAGACAGCAGCAGTCCTTCGAGATGTCCCTCAGCCCCTACAGACAAATCTCCCCGTGCAATGGCAACAGCTGCCAGGGCCCTGCAGTGACAACCAGGCCACAAGTACTTCCCCAGCAAGGCTGTCATGCCAGCACTGGTGGCCCCACCAGGCTACTAGAATTCAGCTACAGGAGCTGCAGGAAGGAGAGGGAAAAGTGGAAGGACCCAAGACTTTCTGCCGTGGAGACCATGCAAGATCCTGCAATTCCACTGAAGCCCGAAGGTGCTGTACCCCCAGCATGCAGCCAGCGGGGCCAGCCTCCTGCCACAGGCAAATTATTAAGAGAAGTCATTGTCATGGGTTTAACTAAAGGGGGGTTTGTTAATGATTAAATGATGATCAAATGATAATTGATCGACGACTGAATGAAAACGAAATGATAAACAAATGGTGACTAAGAGATGATGGAATGTCAAAGAGTGATTTGACAATGATTTAAATGATGATTTAAACAATAATTTCAGCAGTGGTCAAACACTCTGCGACTCACTAGACTTCTAATAATTAAGCTATAACTGGATATCTATAAACATCACTAACATACAACACACTTTCAGGCCAAACGTAAAACGCCACTTATCTCACAGCAGCTATCAGGCGCTGGGTAAAGAGTCTCTCAGCCTCGAGGAATAACCTTGAGAGACATCCCTGCCCAATGGGAGATCACGGCTATGCATCCCACTGCCATACAGGCTGGGGGAGGCTGTGGGCATTTATAGCACAAAGTGATGGACTTATCGTCAACCCCCCCTTGGTGTCCTTGCCAATGGCAGCTGTGGACAGTTTATTTTCATTTTTGTCTAGTACCAATTTGGGCTGGCAGTGTTATCTCCTGATATGATATGTCCTAGGCTCCTCGCTCCCCGACGAGACGCAGCCTGGCAAGGTCCTGAGGGTTTGCACGGCATGACTGACCTGGGACAGGCCTGCTGGTGGGCGATGCCTGAACCAAATCACTGCTCGCACAGAGAGAGCCGGGGCAGCCCTCGCACCTCCCCCCCAGCACCGCTGAGCTTTCACATCTAGCTGGCAGGTGTCACAACCCGAAAAAGAAATAAAAAACACCCCTCTCCCCCCAAAAAAAAACCCCAGACCCCAATCCAGACAAAAACAGAAGGTCGGGGGAGTCGCCAGCCACAGGGCTGCTGTGCCAGCTGCCTGGGAGCGGGAAGCCAGAGGGCACGGCGAGCATGGCCTCGCCGGTAGGGAGAGGACGGGGAGGAGAGGTGGGGGAGAGAAACGGGGC
>VYZM01002156.1:30332-59128 GCA_013398915.1 Dromas ardeola | reverse complement strand
TCGCTGGCTGTTAGACCCATATTTGGTAGCAATAATTGTTTACTCCCTTCTCCTCTCTTCCCCCCACCCCCCTCCTCAGCCCCGAGCCTCGCTTGCTGAGAAGGGGAGGGGACATATTTTTGGGAACTTTAGCTTTGCCCGGAAAGCCCACGGGTAAAGGGATGGAAAACTCTCCTGCAGACCATGGGGTGAAACGCACACCACCACCCCCCAAAGTGCTAACGGTGGTGCGTGGTGAGCATCGGCCGAGCGCGCGGCTTGCTTGTCGAACGGCAGCCGCAGGGGTTCGGTGCATCCCAAAGTGGCACGTCCCGGCAGACTAGGGGAAGGGGAGTGGGGAGGTTGGGGAAGAGGGAACGGGGACGCCCTCCTTTCCGGAGCTGAGCATTGATGACTGCTGGGTGGAGAAATGGCCCCCAAAACCCCGCCACGCTCTCCTCTTGCTTTCTCCTTTCTCCCTGGACGGTGGCAGGCTAGTTGCTTGCCCTGGCAAAGCATGGATGCCTGAAGCGGGGCATCTGGTGGTCTCTGGGTGCTGTGAGAGTCCCCCCCCTGCACCCCAAGTGCTGCTTTTGGGGTGCTGCGCCAGGGGGCTGGCTCGCTAAGGGTGCAGGAGAGGCTCCAGATGGAGTTCTGCCCCAGCTCACCCCCATGCCTGCCTTGCCGGTGGGCAGGCGGGGGTTGCTGCCATTTGTGCCCCCCTCCCTTTGGAGGTGAGGGGATGCCCAGCAGGAGCGGACAGGCCTGGGGGTGCATGGGAAATGCCGGCAGTTAATGGCCAGAGCTGCTTCACCTCCGTGTGGAGCATGGCCCGTTTCCCACGCCGGGCCGGGCTGCCCACCCTGCGGCAGCCAGAGGATGCTCCTGCCCCATCCGTGGGGATCAGCCGTGGGGCTGGGGCTGGGCTCGACAGCTCACACTCCCCAGGAGCAAGCTGGGCCTCGGCTGGAAGAAAACATCTTCCCGTCCGATGTGGACGTGCGGCTGAGAAAGAGGAACCGGGCTGAATGGGCTCGGCAGCGTGTCACAGGACTAAGCCACCCTTGCCTCCAGTGCCGTCCGGAGATGTGTGTACTGGTCCCGTATTGGAGAACCCAGACACAGCCGGGTCCGGCTTCTTACCCTGTTAGTTTTTGAGATTGGTTCATCGTGCTGTTGCGCAGACACCGATGTGCCGGCAAAGCCACCTCTGGCAGGCATGGCGGTGGTCTGGTACCCGCCTGGCTGCCCCTGCGGAAAACCCCGGCAGTGGGGCGGTTTGCAGCTGATAAAACTTCCTGCAGCCAGCTCCCAGCCTGGGGGAGGGGAGTCCGGAGTGGGGCCTTTCCCACATTTGACATTGCCATAAAAAAAAAAAAAAATAACAAACCCAAACCTCATCCGGAGTCTCCCTTAGAAAGAGCATGTTAAAAAAGGCTAAAATTGTTGTGTTTGAAGGTTTGCAGCTTGTTCTGGAAACTCGCCGTCAGTGCGCCAGCAGGTTGCTATCGAGTTTTGGTTGATTTTTTATATTTTTTTTTTAAAAAAAGAAGATATAAAACCTCCTCTGTAACCGTTCTCGCAGCGCTAAACGCAGCCGGTACAAATATAGCAATTACGTCACGTGACGGAAAACTCTCTCTCAGTGGTCCCAGCAATGACGCGGTGGTTCCGCGGGCCAGCACAGCGCTGCCTGTGGCCACCCCTGCCTGTGACCACCCGTGCCTTTGAGCAGAGCCTGGGGACCTCCGCCACCACCACCATGATGGTTTTGCTCACCCAGTGAGATGGAGGCAGCCGGGAAGGCTTCCCAAGGCGGGCATGGGACCCCATCAAGAAACCCCACACACACCTCCCCCCACCATTTTGGGATCGTCAAAGGGTTGTATGCAGCTTGCTATAAAATGCAGAAGTGTGTTAATCTGGTTGCCGGTGCGCCGGCTCGCTGCGCCACTGCCTTATCTAAGCCTTTGCATACCGACAACCGATTGCGAACGGGTTTGCTTTGCTCTGGAGGTGAGTAGGCGCAGAAATTTGGTGTGTGTTCATCGAGACTTGGTTTGTTTGGGTTTTTTTGTTGTTGTTTTTTGGTTGTTTTTTTTTCCATTCCAGTGGGACAGCTTGAATTTCGCTGTCCTTTTCCTTTATTTTTCTGGTTTGCAGCGCTGGGCTCCCACGCTGTCTCATCCGCTATGTCTCGTCCGGCTTTTCCTTCCCCACGTGGTACCCAGAGGGGAGAGGTCTGCCAGGGCCGAGCCCTGCCTTCGTGCGGTCGCGGGAGGCAGCAGATTTGCTAAACCCCCTGTGATTAATTGCCACGTTTGCTGACAAGTCTCTCCAGGGTTTGAGGAGGTGTGCTTCATACGCAGCAGAGAGCGTTTCTGCTTCAGACATTGATGTCAGCAAAGTTCAGCTGCTGGAGCCTGAACTGTTTCCGTAGAATATGGGAAGTAGAATGAACCCATCTGCCTTTTCCTCTGAGGGTTTCCTTGATGTGAGCGCCTTGCTTGCTGAGCTCTGTCTTTTTTGTAAGACGGTGGGAAGGCTTGAGCAGTCGTCATCCTCCTGCGGGGTCTTGGAAAGCGTGGTGGCCCCCATGAAGCTTGTGCCAAGGGGTGCCTGCGGTGCAGCGCCTGGATTTGAGTGGCTTTGGGAGGGCAAGAGGAGGCAGCAGAAATGGCCAGGCACGGCCTGGGCTCCTCTCGGTTCCTCTCTGCCATCCGGTGTCCTCCCCTCCCCTTCCTCCGTGGTCTCTGACCTTGTCCTGGCAGTGGCATGTTCTACTTTTCCTGCGGAGGGACGGAAAGCAGCTTTATGCTCAACCCAAGAATATTTTTAGATGTAGAGTTAGATGGCCTGGTGACCGCAGCAGCCCGCCCTGCCTATGAAATACTCGGAGAGCCCTTTCTGCGGCAGGGTGTACCTCGTCCCTTCGGCTCCGCAGCTTGGCTGGTGTTTCCGGATAGATGGCAATGGCACAGGCGGGCGCCTCCGCTGCCTCCTTCCCGCTGTCGCCGGGCTCCCTTCACTCCGGACCCGAAATGTATTTCATTCCTCATCAGCTGAGCCAGTGGGGGCCGCGGGCCTCCGCAGAAACATTGCCGAACGGCTCAGGAATGCGGAGCTGGAGCTGCTCCATGTGCCGGCGGAGGCGGCACGCTCCTCCGTCCCTGCCTCCCACCCCACGCCACCAGCAATGGCTTCATGGCTCTGCAGGAGCGGGACCTCTGCCCTCCCACTTGCTCCCAGCCAAAATCGGATGCAGGAGCTTTTTATCCATGGCAGATCCTGCCCCTAGCCCACTCAGGGCTGTAGTTGGGAGTAGCCCACACCAGTGTACCCCCTTCCCTGGGGGACCGGAGCTGGCAGCGTGTCACAGCTGTCGCCGTGTGCCACTGCCATGCGAGGGAGGCTGCCAGCAAGTCTTGCCCGAGAACCTTCCCGGGCCAGGCTGAGGATGCACGTGGATGGTAACTCTTCCCTGACAGCCATAATAGGAGGCCTGGTTAGGAGATAATCAATCTTAAAGAGAACAAGCAGATGTGGTGCATCCCGCCGGTGCTCTTGCGTCCTCCCACCGGCTGGGGTTTAAGGACGAGGCAGGCTGGGTCGAGGCAGAGCGAGGGAGTCCTTCCCCGTGAGCAGGCTCTCGGGGAGAGGACAAGGCACATCCCCGCTGGAGACCATCGGGCTGGGGCCGGCCGGGGACTGGGAATGCTGAGGAGGGCAGGGAGCAGTGGGGCAGGGCGAAGGACTCGGTGCAGGGACCCCGAGGTGTGTGGCAACCTGGGAAAGCACTGAAAGCTTCTGCCCAGCAGATAAACCCAAGGGAAAGGGCTCTTACAGCCCTAGAAGCTTGTAGGCAGGCAAGCGGGGGGCGTATTTACAGCCTCCTTTTACTGCTGTTGTTTCTTTCCGATCTTACTCTGCTCTAAGAATATCGCAGTTCTAGTTAGGTGTTATTAAACCTGGTGGTTTGGAGCCCTGTTGAGGGGTGCTTGCTCTGAAGCTGATCTACGCCATCCCTCGAGCTGGAAGCTGATCCTTCAAGCTGACCCCAGCTTGAGACCTGTTTCGGATGGCGAGGTGCGGCTCTCGTCTGCCCTTGCAGGGAGACCCACAGCGGCTTGTACCTTGCCCTCCTGCACATCATCCTGTGCGCGGGTTCCCTGGGTTTGTGCAGCAGCTGCTGCCGTAAACCCCAATCTTTGAGCATTGACTCGGTGAAAGTGGTGCTTTCCCCACATAATTATTTTTTGCATGTGAGTTCAGTGCCGGGTGCCCTTATCTTGCCTCCCCCAGCGGCTCCGGGGTTTTCCGTCCCTCTGTGCCCGGGCTGCCGGCTCAGCACTGTCCAGTAGCGACGTGGGGGGCCCTGATAGCCGGGGCAGGGCCCTGCCAGCTCCGCGTCAAAGCTTGGTTTTCCTCTTGTGGCTTCTGTGTCACAGCAAGTTTAATTATAACCCCTTCCGTCGCGTTCTCCTGACTTATCTTGCGTGCTCCCCCATGCTCATTTCCTCCTCGCTGGCAGCACCTCTGCCGGGTACCAGCTGCTGTCGCTCCCGCAGGTGAGTAAGATCAGCTTTGGGACCCTGGGACAAGGAGACAAGGGTCCCAACGCTGGCTGGAGACCTCGGGGTCAGCATGGGGCTGGAAAGTGGGACCCCCTCGCAGGCTCGCCAGGACGGGGGACAGCCCTTGCTCACCAGTAGAAGCTGGGATCCAGTTTTTGGGGAGCAGAGGTGTTGCCGGAGGGGAGGGAGGACCCCGCGCTACCGGAGGGGCCAGCGGTCAGGGCTAACCCATCTCTTTCCCCCGGCAGGTGACGCAGGAGTGGGGACAGCCCAGCCGCCACCATGGTTGCCCTCTCGCTGAAGATCAGCATTGGCAATGTGGTGAAGACGATGCAGTTTGAGCCCTCCACCATGGTGTACGACGCCTGCCGGATGATCCGCGAGCGGGTGCCCGAGGCCCAGATGGGACAGCGTAAGTCTGTGGTGGGGCTGGCTGCCGTGCCAGGGCCACCCTGGCTTAGCTCCTGGCATGTCATCGGTGTCCCTTTTGTCCCTCTAGTCCCCCTGGCCATCCCCAGAGCAGTGGCGGGATGGGGTAACAAGGTCCAAGTCCCCCTGCCCAGTTGAGGTGAGGGGCTGAGCTCCCTGGGCTCTGTCCTCACCATCCCAGAAGGAATTTGAGGGGGTTGGGGGGGGTAGGAGAACACATTTGTAAGTGAAATAACTCATTGAGCTCTGTGAGCATGCCGCCCTTTCTGTCTCTGCTCCTCTCTCCTACTTGCATCCATCACCACTAGCCAGGACTAGGTGGGTTTAAACAGTTGCAGGGGTCATAGCGAGCGTTAATAAACTATATAAGTTAATGTTTCCTTTCTTGGGGGATATATAGTCCTCCGTCGGGTCTTTGCCCCCCCTCAGCAGCTCTCTGCCAGGCCTATGCTGGTGCTCCGTTACCTTGCTAAGCTTTCTCAGCTCTAATTTCTCCGTGCTGCTGCTGCCAGGCTCAAAATTAAGCTTATGGCTCATGAGCTTATGATGTGACTCACGCCCACGCGGACATGGCCTGTCCCCGGCATGGATGGGGGGGAGACCAAAGCGCTGGGACATCATCTTGTCGGCTCTCCTGAGTCCCTGGCCGCCTCCAAAAGCGGCTGTGCCACAGGGGAGAGGCAGCAAACAGGAGGTCAGGAGTCGTGGGAAGGAGGAGGGGGGAGCGCGGCGACATCTGGGAGTAGCAAATTCCCGGAGGATGGAAGGAAATGCCTTCTCGGTCGTGCCCAGCTGGCCAGCTGGCCAGCGGTGGGACCAGGGCTCTCGGTTTCAGAGAGGGACTGGATGTTTGTGTGGATGCAGGGCGGTAGCCTTGTTGGAGGGAGCGTTGCATTTCCTGCTCCTGGGCATGAGCCAGCCTGCTTATAAAGAAAAAAAAAAAAAAGGCAAGGAGAAAGCCTTAAAGGGAACTGCTTATACCCGAGTTCCTTTTCAGTGGCTCACAGCTTTTCTTTTCATATCAGTTCTCTGCAGCTCTTTTTTCTTTTTGCTTTCCTTACCCAGTGGCACTCGGGGGTCCCTTTTTGAACTGCCCTGGGGTTTTTTTGTCACCTTCGGGCTGGGGGGAGCTTGGGTGTAGGTTTCTAGCTCCGCTCTCGCTCCGTCTCAGGAAGCGCCTCTCCACGCCCAGGCTATGGATCTGGGGCAAGCTGCTCAGTTTTCAGTGCTTTAGAGTTATCCTCTTGGAATTTGCTTGGAAAACAGATTTTTTTTGAGTTTGGTTTTTGGTTTGTTTTTGGTTTTGTTTTTTTTTTTTTGATTTAAAAATGAAATGGCAAGCCTCTGTGACTTTTCTGCTCCCTGTTTAGTAGGATCCTAACAGCAGCGTTAGGCAGGCAGCAGTGGGGCAGCTCAGGAATTTGTCCCTCCCCGCAGAGAGCTGCCAAGGAGATGACGCGTTATAAAATTAGCCAGCCAAGACAGCCTGCGGCGCGGGGTTCTTGAAAGGTGGAGAAGGACCTTTCCCGGGGCAAAGCCAGGCGTGGTCCTGGCCTCTTGCAGCATGAAAACAGGGCTATCCCTGAGGGTCTGAGCTGGGATGCCGCTGCTCAGGCTCAGCAGCAGCACTTTCAGTGGGTGCCCCCACCCCGAAGGAGCAGGATTTGGTGAACAGCACTTATTCACCATTTCTGAGACCTTGTAAGTCTTGATCCCATACTCCTTCAGCCTCCTTCTCCCCAAATGAGAGAGTCCCAGATCCTTTAGCCCTTCATACCAAAGCTCCATCATTTAAGTTACCTCTCTCTCTATCTTTTCAAACTGCTGTGTCCTTCTGGGGAGGTGCAGACCACACCGCCTCAGAGTACTCAAAGTGTGGATCAGCCTAGGTTTTATAGACTGGTTCCCAGCACCCTTCCTGGTGATCACCAGCATTTTATTACCTTGCTTTCACCACTGCTGCACATTACGCTGAAGGTTTCGGAGAGCTGTCAACCACAACTCCAAGCTCTTCCTTCTGTTGTGACTATCAGTTCCAAGTCAGCATTGCGTGGGCATGCTTCAGATGATTTTTTTTCCGTAGATAACTGTGGTGAAACATGTCTCTCAAAGCTTGTTTGCCAGCTGTGTTGCCTGCCCCCTCGTTAGGTTTAGTCTCCAGTGTTGACAGTGCTGCTGTGCTTCATGTGCTGGGCTGCACTGATGCACTTCCCTGGGCACAGGCTGGCATTTGGTGGCCTTGTCCGGCTCAGGATTACCCTGGCAGAGACTTTTGCCTGTTTTTCAGCCAATGATTTTGGGCTGTTCCTCTCGGATGAAGACCCAAAGAAAGGGATCTGGCTGGAGGCTGGGAAGGCTCTGGACTACTACATGCTTCGCAATGGGGTAAGCATCTATCCCGCATCCTTCCAGCTGGTACCCGCCTTGGCTCTGCAGTTGGATGTGCCCACAGCGAGGAGATGCTGCAGGTGCTTGTCCTGCTGCCTTGCATCCTGCCTGGATGTACCCCATGTCCGCCCCCCCATTGCCCTGGGGGAACGGGAACTGTTGGCGCGGTGGTGGGATGCAGGCACCCTGCGCTGGTGCCCCTGCTGGGAGCTGTGCTCCGCTGTGCCCGCAGGACACCATGGAGTACAAGAAGAAGCAGCGACCCCTGAAGATCCGCATGCTGGATGGGACAGTGAAAACTGTGATGGTGGATGACTCCAAAACCGTCACGGACATGCTCATGACAATCTGTGCCCGGATCGGTGAGAGGAGGGGGCAGCAACAGGGGGGAGGAAAGGAGGTGGGGAGAGATGGCAGCATCTGGTGTGGGAGGTACCAAGGGAGCAGCAGCAGGGATGGCCAAGGAGTACGGCATGCTGGGGAGGGGACGCTGCACCCCTCCGTCGCTCCAGGCTCTGTGTTTGGCAACGATGTGCTGAGCTCAGACCTCTGCGCTCCTGCAGGCATCACCAACTATGATGAGTACTCACTTGTTCGGGAGATTATGGAAGAGAAGAAGGAGGAGGTTACTGGCACCATCAAGAAGGACAAGACCCTGCTGCGAGATGAGAAGAAGATGGAGAAGCTCAAGCAGAAATTGCACACAGATGATGAGTGTAGGTGCCTGCATGTGCTGGGGATGGGGTCAGCCCATGACGAGGGCAGCAGGGTCCCCTGCAAGGGGAAAAACTGATGCAGGGGAGTAGAGGTGACAGTGGAGAGCACTGTGACAAGGGGATACCTGTCCATGTTCCCTGGAGTCTCCTGCCTGGAGGTCCAGAGCAGAGGGTTGAGATTGGGGGTGCTCCAGATGGACATCTGTTTCTCACTCTGCATGAGCAGCACCAGGGCCAGGACCAGCCCTGTCTGGGTGCCTGTTCCTGCTCATGCCCTGGCGTTGCCTGCAGTGAATTGGCTGGACCATGGCCGGACCCTGCGTGAGCAAGGCATTGACGACAACGAAACGCTGCTGCTGCGGCGCAAGTTCTTCTACTCTGACCAGAACGTGGACTCACGAGATCCTGTGCAGCTCAACTTGCTCTACGTGCAGGTACGGCTCCCCAGAGCGCCTGGCTCCCCTTGCGAGCCCCCAGCCAGGGCTGGTGTCTGAGGTTTTGGCCGGGAGCCACCACGGGGGGCACTTCAGGATGCCCAGTTATCTCCTGGGTAAGAGCCAGTGCTGGCAATCCCAGCCCTGCCCTCTGCATACTCTGGTGCTCCCCAGGAGATCCCGTGTCTCCTCTGCCTGGTGGGAGCCATCCTGAAGTCCTGCTGCCGTTCCTCTCCCAGGCATGGTGATGGTCCCTGTAAAGGACAGCCTGCCCCTTGATCCTCCTCTTTTTCATGGCCACTTCTTTTCTGTCCGGAAAACAGGTCCTTCGCGGTGTGGAGGGGAGCGGGTGGCAGGCCTGCATGGCTACCCAGCCTACCGGCAGTGTCTTCTCTTTCCCTGCAGGCTCGCGACGACATTCTTAACGGTTCCCACCCTGTCTCCTTTGACAAAGCCTGCGAGTTTGCCGGCTACCAGTGCCAGATCCAGTTCGGGCCACACAATGAACAGAAGCACAAGCCAGGCTTTCTGGAGTGAGTGTCCTAGGGAGCCCCAGGTGGCTCGAGCAGCTTGGCAGCCCCTAGCACCGCGCTGGCGCACGGGGCTTGGGGATACACATGTCTCTGGAGTGATCCTTCTCCTTGCTGTGGCACAGTGTCCAAGCGTGGAGGTCCATGCCAGCTACAAGGGGTGCCAGCCCTCCATCCTGCTCCTTCTGGCGCCCCACAGGACATACAGCCAGCTCTGGGTGGGGGGGGACCCCAGCCCACTCTACAGTCTCCCCTGATGCCACTGCTGAGGGGCTGCAACCTCAGCACCTCCATCCCACCCTCAGCAGGGCACCTCCTGGGGCAGCTTCCATTACTGCAGCAACTTCTCCCACATCCTTTCTGATCCCAAAAACTCCCAGCCCATGCCCTGGCAGGGGTTTGTCCAAGGCTCTGGGTTGGGCCTCTTTGTAGTTGCAGACAGACATTGGCTTCGGGCTAACAGCTGGCTTGGCTGTCTTTTGGCAGACTCAAGGATTTCCTGCCCAAGGAGTACATCAAGCAGAAAGGGGAGCGCAAGATCTTCATGGTACGTGCAGGGGGGAGTGTTGAGACCTGGGCTTCTTGTTCCTCCTCACCAAGGGTTGAGGCTGCTCTTGTCTCTGGAGGCAACACATAGCAGCTTGGTGGGTGAGGAACCGGGGCAGGAAGCTGTAGATGGGCAGACAAGGCAGCTCCCGAGGTCCCAGAGGTCAGAAGGATGCTGTAGCAGGGGCAGGGGATGCTAGCGGGGTGGGGAGAGCCTGGAAAGGCTGTGACAGGGCGATGGTGGCACAGTCAGGGGACCATGGTGCTAACATGCTGTTCTGTCTTTGCTGTCGCAGGCCCACAAGAACTGTGGGAACATGAGTGAAATTGAGGCCAAAGTTCGCTATGTGAAACTTGCCCGTTCCCTCAAGACGTACGGGGTCTCCTTCTTCCTGGTCAAGGTAAAGCAGCAGCTCTGCTGGCCAAAATTCCCCTTCTCCAGCCTCTCTCCATCTGTTATGTCTCCACTCAGCTGCCACCCCTCAAACCACGTTGCTCCAATTTCGCCTGCATCCCCACTGTCCATCTGTCTATCTGTCCATCTGTTTTTCTGTCCATCTGTCCTTGGCTTTTCATGTGCGCTGCCTTCCCACTTCTTGCTTTTTTCCTGTCCTTTTTAAGCCCTGTGTCATGGTTGTCACCACCTGAAAGTGTGACCTTGGAGGTGTTTGGTAGCCAAGGGAGGCTTTAGAGGTCTCTGCCTGGATGGATCCGTCCCGGGGGCAGCCCACAACCCTTCTGTTGTGGCCCGCAGGAGAAGATGAAGGGGAAGAACAAGCTGGTGCCACGGCTGCTGGGGATCACCAAGGAGTGCGTGATGCGCGTGGATGAGAAGACCAAGGAAGTGATTCAGGAGTGGAGCCTGACCAACATCAAGCGTTGGGCAGCCTCACCCAAGAGCTTCACCCTGGTAAGGACCAGCCCTGGTCCTCCATCCCCCTCCCCAGTGGTGCCCCTGTGGGGGGCTGCTTTCATGCCAGCCCCTCTCTTGGGTGTTGCCCCGTGGTGGGACAGCCTTGCCCTCCTCTGGTGCCTCTCCTGGCTCTTGTTTCGGAGGCCAGCGCTTGGGTGCTTAGCGCATACCAGAGAGGCTCAGGCTGGCCGCCAGTGCCCTGCTCCGGTGCTACCCTGTGCCGTGCCGTTGCAGGATTTTGGAGATTACCAGGATGGTTACTACTCGGTGCAGACGACGGAAGGGGAGCAGATTGCCCAGTTGATTGCTGGCTACATTGACATCATCCTTAAAAAGGTGAGAGTGTGGCTGGGAATGGTAGATGGGTGCTGATATAACTGGCTCCTCTCCAGAGGGGGGTGCAGGGTTGCCCCTTCCAGCTGCTTCCAGACATCTGTTGGCACATGGTGCTGCCGGGCGGATCCTGTGGCCCCAGTACAGTGCCTGGGCTGCAGGAGGAGGAAAAGGCTGGGAGGTATGTGCTGGCTTGACATGTTTTCTCTTTCCGTCTGCAGAAAAAGAGCAAAGACCACTTTGGACTGGAGGGTGATGAGGAGTCCACCATGCTGGAAGACTCTGTGTCTCCAAAGAAGTAAGCACTCTAGGAGCAAGTTAGCTACCAACCAGAAGTTGGATGGAGGGCAGATTCCAGCCAAGCTTGCGAGGAAGAGCTGCCAGTCCTTTGGCAGCAGCACTCCCGCAGAGCCTGGTGCTGGGGCCATGGGCATCCCCTGACCTGGTGTTTCTCCCCATTTGAGGTCAACCGTCTTGCAGCAGCAGTTTAACCGTGTAGGCAAGGCGGAGCTGGGCTCGGTGGCCCTGCCAGCCATCATGCGGACAGGGGCTGGAGGGCCAGAAAACTTCCAGGTGGGCACGATGCCGCAGCCTCAACTGCAAATCACCAGTGGCCAGATGCACCGAGGGCACATGCCTCCCCTGGTAAGCTCTCCCAGCGTCCACCATAGGGCACAAACTCTGAAAGGTGCCCATCAGGCTTGGGTAGACCCATCCATTTGGGTCTGTAGCCAGGCGTTGGCTTGCTGAAAAGAGCAGGGGCTCTGTGCCACTGGCCTTGTGTGCTTGCTGGCCTGGCTGAGCTGGCGTCCTCCCGTACTCACTCTGCAAACTTGAGCTATACCCTGATATTTTCCCCTCGCCTGTGGCCTCCGCCTCTCCTTCAGCTTGAGATGCCCAGAGCTGCTGTGCTTGGCCAGTCCCATCAGTGCTGTGGTTTGCAGCAGACTCCTGTGCTTGGAAAAGGCCATGAGGAGGCTGTTTTCATTTGTCCCCTGCTCAGCCTGCTGTGAGGCTTGATGTAAAAGCCTTGTGGGGTCCCACTGCGTCTGCTGCCCGCTGCCCAAGAGATGGTTAGCCAGTGGGAGGTGCCAGAGGGGAGACCCATTTTTGGCTAGGTGCACCCCACTTTGTGGAGGCACCTACCTAGATCGCTGCCATCAACAGCACATTACGCCCCATTGCAGGCAGGTGCATGAGCCAAATATTTAAGCCTAGATTTCAAGCCCCTGGCGTACCTCAGTCTGTCCCTGTGTTGCAGACTTCAGCCCAGCAAGCCCTGACCGGCACCATCAACTCCAGCATGCAGGCTGTGCATGCAGCCCAGGCCACGCTGGATGACTTCGAAACCTTGCCGCCCCTCGGGCAGGATGCTGTGAGTGCTGGGTGAAGAGGGGGTGCTGGGGGGGACCTCACTGGAGGTTTTTGGCTGGGCTGGGTGAGACTGGATGTGCTCGCAGGAGAGGCGTCAGCACTGGTGAGATCTGCTGCCTGCAGTGAGGTGGGGTTGTATCCAGCTCTGTGGGCCGGTGCAGAGAGGATTCTTGGTCACGATGGGCTGTGGTCACAGCTCTTCCTTCCTCGTCTCCTCTCTCCTGCATCTCTCTGTGTGAGCATGGGTACAGCTCCCCACTGCCTCCACCACCATCCCCTGACCCTTTTCTCCCTATTTCAGGCATCCAAAGCTTGGCGCAAAAACAAGATGGATGAGTCGAAACATGAGATCCACTCCCAAGTGGACGCTATCACTGCTGGCACAGCCTCCGTGGTCAACCTCACTGCGGGTACGCAGAAGGTTGGAGAAGAGAAATGACCCACCTCAGGAGAAGGCCTGGTCTCTCTTCTCTGGCTGAAGGTCACATCTCCTGCCCTCCCTCAGGAGGACCCAGCCTGCCCCAGCTAGAGCTAAATGAGCCCCGACTGCTGCTAATGTGCCTGTAGAGCCAGCTGTGCCCTTGCAGCTTGCCCTGCCTTTAGATGGCCCAGCATCCCTGCCTGTGCCCAGCCCAGTCCTTCCTCCCAGTCCTTGGCTGACCTGCCGTCCGCTGAGCTAGGAGCATGTTGTCCGGTCCCTGCCATAGCTCCAGGCACGGCCATGGCACCGTGCAGCTCTCCTGCCCAAACTCAGCTGATGCGACCACCTTTCAGGCTTAGGAGCCAGGGGGTCTTTTCCCCAATTCTCAGGAAGGAGTAACAGGCACAGGGATGCTCCTTAAGCATTACTGGAAGTGTGTCCCATCCTGACTTATCTCCTCCCTGTGCAGGGGATCCAGCGGACACAGACTACACCGCCGTGGGCTGCGCCGTCACCACCATTTCTTCCAACCTGACGGAGATGTCCAAGGGCGTGAAGCTGCTGGCCGCACTGATGGAGGATGAGGGAGGGAATGGGCGGCAGCTTCTGCAGGCGGCCAAGAACCTGGCAAGCGCCGTCTCGGACCTGCTGAAAACGGCACAGCCTGCCAGCGCTGAGGTGGGAGGCAGGAGGGGCCGTGGGGCCGAGAGGAGGGTGGAAGCCGAGGGGAACAGTCTGGTGAGTTTTTAGGGCTTAACTCATGGAAGTCAGTGTTGCTTTTGCCTGGTTCCTTCACAGCCTCGCCAGACTCTCCTGCAGGCTGCCGGCCTCGTGGGCCAGACCAGCGGGGAGCTGCTGCAGCAGATCGGGGAGAGCGACACCGATCCCCGGTTCCAGGTGAGTCCACCCGGCGGCACCCAGGGACACCCTCTCCCTAAAACCGTCAGCCTCTGCACAGGACCTGGCAGGAGGGCTCCAGGCCGAAGCTTGGCCAATGCCCGGCGGTGACTTTGCTGAGGGAGGAGACAGGCCGTTGCCCATCTCTGTCCCTAGAGCTGCGGTCATGTAACGCCTCTTATCTTGTGGATTCCCATGTAGATTGCAGAAAGCCGGCGTGCTTGGATCCTGCCTGCCTCTGACCCAAAGACGGTAAAAGGGGACTGTAGGCATGGCTTGGTGGTCCTTGCCCTCTCTGGCGTGAAGGGTGCTCCTCTGGTGACAATCAGCTGAACTCTTTGGAGAAGGGCTCTTCTCAAAAATCTGCTTTTCTGGTTATCAGTTCTCAGAAGTCCATGCACTCGGGTCGCCACTTGGGCGAGCGCTGCCCTGGGAGTCCTCCCTCGGCTCCTGCCTGCTGTTCCCTGCCTGTGTGAGCTGCCTGCCTGCCCCCGTCAGAGACCCAAGGTGGCTGGAGCTCCGTGGGGGGGTTTATTTTGGCTAAGCTGACTTCCAGCTGGCTTGCTTTCCCACGACTGCTCCTTCCAGCACAAGGGAGGTAGCACATCGTGCTGGGGAGGAGGATCCAGCCGTAGTATCGATCAAAACAGACTCCAGAAAGTAGGGGCTTCCGTTCACAGCAGCCATGCAGCCCCAGCATGAGCAGAAAAGCCTGGACAGACAGCCAAGAGGAGCAGAAAAGCTACCGCCATGGCAGGGGCCGTGCATGGCCAGGCAGCAGTGCCAGGACAGGGCAGCCCCAAGGGACAGATTTAGGGACTGGAAGACAATTTGCACACCTGCAGCGGGATGCTCTGCCCTGGCGGCTGCCAGACCTGAGTGTATCTGCTTCCCTCCTTGGGCTCGGGTGCTGCAGTCTGGGGACTCTGGAGCTGGGTGCATGCGCTCTCCGGTCTCTCCTGCTGTCTGGAAAAGTGGCGGATTGCAGCGGGGGTAGTCTTGGCTTGCCGGAGGCAAGGGGAGGCTTCTGGCTTAGTAGCTGGTGGTTTAGTTGTTGCCTGGTTGCTGTCTTTTAGCCCTGGGAATGACAGCAGAGAAGTAGCTCGTCGCTAACGAGCTAGAAAATAGCTGTCATGCCTGCAATACAGGTGACCGGTGTGGGCAGCATCTGTCACTCGCCCCTCGCTGGTGGGGTGAGCCCGTGGGCAGGCAGGTGCTCGCAGCGTGGCTGTGCCACCACCACCTTGCGCCTGCTATTTGGGCGGAGGTGTTTGTCGTTTGTTTGCCATTTGGCTTTGCAGCCTATGCAGGCAGTGCCAGCAGTGCCTGGCAGCAGGTTGTCACTGTGGGTACGGTCGGGGACTCGGCACGGGTTGTTGCCTGGGGAGCGGGCGGTCAGCAGGTCGTGGGTGTTGGGCTGATGCTGGGTGTTGGCGTTGGTGGCAGTGCCACGCCGCAGGCTGTGGCTCAAGGCCCGGCTACAGCCTCACCGCCAGCTGTAGCACACAGTCGAGGTGGAGTCAAGGTGTTGCCAGCCACTCCACGTGTTCCTGCTGCCAGTGCTGGGCCAGAGTGGATGAAAGGACCCCAGGGAGCTCACGTTTCCCGACTGAATATTTCACGAGAGCCCTGTGGGCGGCTGCCGATGCTCCTGCCACCTGTCTCCCGCGCTGACCCTCTCTGTCCCCCCCCAGGACATGCTCATGCAGCTGGCAAAGGCGGTGGCTAGTGCTGCCGCCGCCCTGGTGCTCAAAGCCAAGAACGTGGCTCAGAAAACAGAGGACTCAGCGCTGCAGACGCAGGTGATAGCCGCCGCCACCCAGTGCGCCCTCTCCACCTCCCAGCTGGTGGCATGCACCAAGGTAAGCAGCAAGGTTAACCCTTGTCTCGGCGTGGCTGCAAGCGTCACCTGGCTTCTGGCAGCTCCACGGTGTGTAGGTGTGCCAGGGCCACAAGTCCTCAGGTGGGACATTGAGGGTCTGGCACCAGAAGCATGGGCTGCCTCAAGCTGAGGTCCCTGCCACTGTGCCCCAGCACTGAATATCCTCTTTGGAAGAGCAGAAACTGGGGACAGCTCTCCCTGCACAGCTCCTACAAGGAGCCCACCGTGTTCACTGCTCAGCCTTTTTCCTCCCCTCCAGGTTGTGGCTCCCACGATCAGCTCCCCGGTCTGCCAGGAGCAGCTGATTGAGGCAGGCAAGTTGGTGGCCAAGTCGGCGGAGGGCTGCGTGGAGGCCTCCAAGGCGGCCACCAACGATGACCAGCTCCTGAAGCAGGTGGGGGTGGCAGCCACGGCTGTCACCCAGGCCCTAAATGACCTGCTGCAGCACATCAAACAGCACGCCTTGGGCGGACAGCCCATCGGGCGCTACGACCAGGCCACTGACACCATCCTCAATGTCACCGAGAACATATTCAGCTCTATGGGCGATGCTGGTGAGAGCGGCTGATGGCACCTGGGGTGAAGCACAGTGGATGAGAAGGTATCAGTGAGCCCATGGGACTTGCTAACAGGCCACCCTTCCTTTCTGTCCCAGGGGAGATGGTGCGGCAAGCTCGTATTCTAGCCCAGGCCACCTCTGACCTCGTCAATGCCATCAAAGCCGATGCGGAGGGAGAGACGGACCTGGAGAACTCCCGCAAGCTACTGAGCGCAGCCAAGATCCTGGCTGATGCCACTGCCAAGATGGTGGAGGCTGCGAAGGTCAGTGGCGTGGGGGAGGATGGACGCTGGCGTTGGCCTCCAGCCCCATCTGATGCCGTCGGCTCGGTGCTCTGGAGGGCGCAGGCAGACCTTGGGTGGTGGAGCAGTTCCCAATATCAAGGTCCTGCACGGAGCTGAGGACCTGTGCAATGGAGTGGGGCTCCTCCTGGAGCTGTGGGTGGCAGCAGAGGAGCTGTTAGTTCTCCTGCAGCTGAGCTCTCCCAGAGGGGCTTTGGGCATCTCCCAGGCACTGCAGGCAGCTGGGCTGCCTGGGGGTGCTCCCCAGCATCAGGCCAAAACATAGCTGCTGCTTCAGGAGGACAAGGGACCCGGTGGCCCCGGCGAGGTGTGATGGGTTTCCTCTTTCTCCAGGGAGCCGCAGCCCACCCGGACAGCGAGGAGCAGCAGCAGCGGCTGCGTGAGGCGGCAGAGGGGCTCCGCATGGCAACCAACGCCGCAGCCCAGAATGCCATCAAGAAGAAGCTTGTGCACAAGCTGGAGGTGAGACGCCAGGCCAAGGGGCCGTGGAGGGCAAGCAGGCACGGTCAGCGAGTGAGACCCATCCGGGAGCCCCTGCATCCCTGCGCTTTCCAGAGGGATAAAGTCCTTTTGTTGTACAGTGTCTGTGCTGCATCCTGCAGAGACCTCCCCGCTGCTCCTTTTCCTTCCCTTGTGCACACCGTGCCACTTTGGGATGGTGGGCGCTGAGGGTGCTGGGGATGCTCCAGTGTCACAGGCAGGGGCATGGGAGGAGAAGTTCGGGGGAGCTGTGCCCCAGTGCATGGCGGGGGGGTTCGTGGCAGGCTGCCCTGACACTGGTGCTAACCCATGCCTCCCCCCGCCAGCATGCAGCCAAGCAAGCTGCCGCCTCCGCCACCCAGACCATCGCCGCTGCGCAGCACGCTGCGTCCTCCAACAAGAATCCTGCCGCACAGCAGCAGCTGGTGCAGAGCTGCAAGGTAAGAGCCCAGGCCTGATCCTGGTGCCTCCTGCGCCGCCTCTCCCCATCCATTCTCCCATCGGCTGCACTGGGGTTCCATGCTCAGCTGCAGCAGGCAGGCGGGACCTTGGGGTCCTCACGCAGCTCCCCCAGGAGCCTATCTTTTGATCACTGGTCCTGGATTAGATCTGTTTCCTCCCAGCCAAGCCTCTCCAGTGACCCTTCTCTCTGGCAGGTGGTGGCAGAGCAGATCCCAATGCTGGTGCAGGGTGTACGAGGAAGCCAGTCCCAGCCGGACAGCCCCAGCGCCCAGCTGGCTCTCATTGCTGCCAGCCAGAACTTCCTGCAGGTACCCACATTGTCCGGAGCCTCCCACTCAGTCTCTGGCACTGACATTACAACTTTCATACTGTGCGTGGCCCTCCTAAGAAACCTACTGCAGGTGGGCAGCAGAGAGATGCTGCGTGCTTGTCCCCTTCTCATGGCTTTTTCTTTTGGCCTGGCAGCCCGGCGGGAAGATGGTAGCTGCAGCCAAGGCCACCGTCCCCACCATCACGGACCAAGCCTCCGCGATGCAACTCAGCCAGTGTGCCAAGAACTTGGCCGCAGCTCTGGCTGAGCTCCGCACGGCCGCCCAGAAGGTGAGAGGCTGGGTACCATCCTGCGGCAGGACCCCAGCTGTGCAGAGCGGGTGGGGATGGACCAGTGGCAAGTCACGGTCTCTGCCGTGGCAGGGTGGGCTCGATGGTTGCCCCACTCACCTTCCGTTCTTCCCCGTCACAGGCTCAGGAGGCATGCGGACCCCTGGAGATAGACTCTGCACTGGGTCTGGTGCAGAGCCTGGAGAGGGACTTGCAGGAAGCCAAGGCAGCTGCCCGCGATGGCAAGCTCAAGCCTCTGCCAGGAGAGACGGTGAGGGCACAGGGAAGGGGTGATGCGAGGTGGGTGCTGGGGTGGCAGAGGAGCCATGAGGGTGGAGGCTGGAGGAACAGCCCACCAGCATGTCCTTGCTCTTCCCTCCACAGATGGAGAAGTGTGCCCAGGACCTGGGGAACAGCACAAAAGCTGTCAGCTCTGCCATCGCTCACCTCCTGGGAGAGGTGGCCCAGGGCAACGAGAACTACACAGGTACTGGCCTCTGTGCTGGGACTGCGAGAGGAGAGGGGGCCATGCCAGTGGCCAAACCACTGACTTATCCGTCCCTCCAGGGATCGCTGCCCGAGAGGTGGCCCAGGCCCTGCGCTCCCTCAGCCAGGCTGCCCGTGGTGTCGCGGCCAGCACTCCCGATCCGCAGGCGCAGAGTGCCATGCTGGAGTGCGCCAGTGACGTCATGGATAAAGCCAACAACCTCATTGAGGAGGCGCGGAAAGCAGTGGCCAAGCCTGGTGACCCGGAGAGCCAGCAGCGCCTGGCCCAGGTAGGGGGAATGGGGACGCCAGTGCCCCCTGCCAGCCTGCGGGAAGGGCATGGTGCTGGACAGGGGGATGGTGACCGCTCTTTGCTTCTCCACAGGTGGCCAAGGCGGTGTCACAGGCCCTGAGCCGCTGTGTGAACTGCCTGCCAGGGCAGCGGGATGTGGATGCTGCCATCCGCATGGTGGGAGAGGCCAGCAAGAGGCTGCTCGCAGATTCGGTGAGCTGAGCAGGGGCGGGAGGAGAAGGGGGAAGCCTTGTAGGGATGCAACTTGTCCATCCACACCAGGTTCCTCTGTAGCGTATCCCCAAGCATGTGCCAGACCTTCATCGTCCATCTCCATCCTCCTAGCTGCCTTTCCTAACCCTTCTCCCTTCCTCCAGTTCCCTCCCAGCACCAAGAGCTTCCAGGAGGTGCAGAGCCAGCTGAACCGGGCGGCCGCGGGCCTCAACCAGTCCGCCAACGAGCTAGTGCAGGCATCGCGTGGCACCCCTCAGGACCTGGCCAAGTCCTCCGGGAAATTTGGGCAGGACTTCAATGAGTTCCTGCAGGCGGGTGTGGAGATGGCCAGCCAGTCCCCGGTGAGAGCAAGCACCTGTTGGGGGATCCTGGGTATGGTGAGAGGTTTGGGGTGCCTGGGAGGATGGCTGACCGCAGGCAGGGTGGCCGGGCAGAGGTGGTTGGGGTGGCTGTGGCCAACACAGCTGGTGAGATGGGGTCTGGGGCTGTGCAAAAGCGCAGCAGCAGGGAGAAAGTGGCGTGGGTTTGTTCAGCAAGTGTTGCCACCTTATCCCTGCTGTTGGTGGATGAGTTAGCTGAAGGGAATAGACTCAGCTTGAAAACCAGCAGAGAAGACCCAGGGTGGGCGTGGAGCTTGGAAACCTGCGGCAGGTAACTCTTTTTGCCTCCTTGCAGAATAAGGAAGACCAGGCGCAGGTGGTGTCGAACTTGAAGAGCATCTCCATGTCCTCCAGCAAGCTGCTGCTGGCTGCAAAGGCGCTCTCTGCCGACCCCACAGCCCCCAACCTCAAGAATCAGCTGGCGGCAGCAGCACGGTAGGAGGACCCGCTCCCTGTGAGCTGTTTGCTGTAGCAGTGGGGCCGGGTGGCAGAGCTGGCATTGATCTGCGGGTCTTTCTCCCTTGTCCCCGGCAGGGCTGTGACCGACAGCATTAACCAGCTGATCACCATGTGCACCCAGCAGGCGCCAGGCCAGAAGGAGTGCGACAATGCCCTGCGGGAGCTGGAGGTGAGAAGCCACGTCTTGACGAGGCAGTGGAGGGGCTGAGATGTCTGGGTGCTGAGATGGTGGGGAGGGGGGAGCTGCACCCCGCTGCGAGGGGCAGGAGGGAGCAAAGAGGAGATGCAAGCAGAGGGCTTGGACCCTTCCCTTGGATGTGACACCTGTGTCCCTCCAGACGGTGAAGGAGCTGTTGGAGAACCCCACCCAGACCGTCAATGACATGTCCTACTTCAACTGCCTTGACAGTGTCATGGAGAACTCCAAGGTGAGCCCTGAGCTGGAGGTGGAGGTCTGGGGAAGGATAGGGATGTTTGGGAATGATGTGGGCGCAAAAGGAAAGGTGTTTCCACCCCTGATGATGAAGCACAGTGAGCTCTGAGCCTGGGAGCATGGTGCAGGAGTGGGAGGTGGTCTCTAACAGGTGCGTGGTGTGTCCTGCAGGTGCTGGGTGAGTCCATGGCCGGCATCTCCCAGAACGCCAAGAACAGCAAACTGCCTGAGTTTGGTGACTCCATCAGTGCCGCCTCTAAAGCTCTCTGCGGGCTGACAGAGGCAGCTGCCCAGGTGAGAAATGCTCAATCCCAGCCCTGACTATTACCCCTGGTGCATAGTTGCTGTACACACCTCTCCCCTGCCCCTCAAAGCCTGGCCCCATGGTATGGTGCTGCCAGCCTCCTCTGGAGCCCGTGCCTGCCCTGGGCCTCTCCCCTCTCCATGAGCTCTCACCATCTCTCTTGTCCTCCCAGGCTGCCTACCTCGTGGGGGTCTCGGACCCCAACAGCCAGGCTGGACAGCAGGGCTTGGTAGATCCCACTCAGTTTGCCAGAGCTAACCAAGCTATCCAGATGGCCTGCCAGAACCTGGTGGACCCTGCCTGCACCCAGTCCCAGGTGAGTATGAGCTCTGGGGCACCATTAGAGGCATTTTCTTGCACGAAAGGGAGTGTGAAGCTGGTTGGAAGAGCTGTGTCCCAAGAATTGGCCAAGATGATGGCTTGTGTCTCATCAGGCCCCATCAGCTATACTGGGAGCCAGCTGGCACCTTTTGTGCAATGGTGACAGCCCAGATGGGGGGCTGTATGGGCATGTAGGACTTTGGCGATCCTGCTCGGGTCCCAAGAGGGATTCTGCCCTCACTGATGCCCCATGTGGGGCTAGCGGGAAGGGAGAGCTGTGGGCATGGGGAGTCATGGTGGATCCTGCCTCACCCTGCCCTTCCCCGCAGGTGCTGTCAGCAGCCACCATTGTAGCGAAGCACACCTCAGCCCTGTGCAACACGTGCCGCCTGGCCTCCTCCCGCACCACCAACCCTGTGGCCAAGCGCCAGTTTGTCCAGTCAGCCAAGGAGGTGGCCAACAGCACGGCCAACCTGGTGAAGACGATCAAGGTGCGGTCTCCCTGCGTGGGGCTCTGTGGTGGGGATGGGATGTGGGGCATGGCAGGGGTCGGGTAACTGCTCTGGTCTCTCCACACCAGGCCCTGGATGGCGAGTTCAACGAGGAGAACCGAGAGCGGTGCCGTGCCGCCACCGCCCCTCTCATAGAGGCTGTGGATAACCTGACTGCCTTCGCCTCCAACCCAGAGTTTGCCACTGTTCCTGCCCAGATCAGCCCAGAGGTGGGACACTGCAAGGGCAGGGAGGATGTGGCCTGGCTGTGATGGGGGCTGCCGAAGGGTGAGGAGGAGCTGTGCCTCCTCCTGAGCTTGGGAGATAGCCTCAGTGTGGGGCTGGTGCCTTGGGAGGGTGTGATGGGAAGGTGGTGGCAAGCCCTGGGCTTCGAGGAGCTGCTCCAAGGTGAGGGTCATGGGAGGGGGGTAACTTCCCAGGCACAGTCTGTCGCATGCATCACCACCAGTCCTTCCATTTCCTCACACAGGGGCGCAGAGCCATGGAGCCCATCGTCTCTTCAGCCAAGACCATGCTGGAGAGCTCTGCTGGCCTCATCCAGACTGCCCGCTCTCTGGCCGTCAACCCTAAGGACCCACCGCAGTGGTCAGTGCTGGCTGGCCACTCTCGCACTGTCTCGGACTCCATCAAGAAGCTGATCACCAACATGAGGTGAGGCGAGTCCTGCCTGCTTGGCCATGGCCCTGTCCCTGCTGGCAGGTACCCTTGTTCTGAGCAAGCATCCCCAGGGATGTTTTGGCTTATCTTCTTGGCCACTGCTGGCGAGGGGAGGCAAGCGATGGGAGGAAAGATGTTGTCCCCGTTGCCTGCGCAGGAGCTGCTCCTCCAGCCCTGGCATGGGTTGACAGCAACCCATGCCAGCATGCCTGGACTTTCTGACTCTGGGTTGCCTCAAAGCCCAGGAGAGGGGTCCTGTCCCACCAGCCGAGGTGGGGGGGCGAAGGGGTGTCGGAGCACCTGCCAGCACTGGGCTGATCCATCTGTCATGCAGGGACAAAGCTCCAGGACAGCGGGAATGTGACGAGGCTATCGAAGTCCTGAACAGATGCATGCGGGAGGTGGACCAGGCCTCCCTCGCTGCCATCAGCCAGCAGCTGGCCCCCCGAGAAGATATCTCCCAGGAGGTGGGTTGGGGACGCGCTGCTGCAAGCTGAACGGGGCTGGGTGTCCTTCCCCCTGGCTCCCAGCAGCTCATGGTGACCCCAGCCCTGCTGCAGCCTCACACAACACCCTCTTTTTGCAACAGGCTTTGCACAACCAGATGATCACGGCTGTCCAGGAGATCAGCAACCTGATTGAGCCCGTGGCCAGCGCGGCACGGGCTGAGGCCTCACAGCTGGGGCACAAGGTAACGTGGGGACAGGGAGCTGCTGCTGAGGCGATCCGTGAACGTGGAGGAGCTCACGGTGGGAAGAGAGGTGCGAGACAGCCAGGGCTGGAAGCTGCTGGTGCTGATGATGCTCTTCCCTAGGTGTCCCAGATGGCTCAGTACTTTGAGCCACTCATTATGGCGGCTATTGGCGCTGCTTCCAAAACACCCAACCACCAGCAGCAGATGAACCTCCTGGACCAGACCAAAACACTGGCTGAATCCGCCCTGCAGATGCTGTACACAGCCAAGGAGGCTGGTGGGAACCCCAAGGTGAGCAGGAGGGGCACGTGTCAGTGGCGTGCTCCCCTTCATGTGTGGGTGCCATGTGGTCCACGCTGGGTAAATGTTCAGCATCCCTGTTGGGATGTCTGCCCTACCACACTCTGTCTTGTCCTCGCAGCAAGCTGCCCACACCCAGGAGGCTCTGGAGGAGGCCGTGCAGATGATGAAAGAAGCAGTGGAGGACCTGACCACCACCCTGAACGAGGCAGCCAGTGCTGCAGGTGTTGTGGGGGGCATGGTGGACTCCATCACCCAGGCCATCAACCAGGTGAGTGGAGTGTGGAGTGCACCTGGCCAGGGCTGGGGATGAGGGAGAGGAAGACTCTGAGTCAAACCCTGCAAGGTCTCTGGGCTGGGGCTGGACTCCTTATGGTCTCTTGCAGCTGGACGAGGGGCCAGTGGGCGAGCCAGAGGGGACCTTTGTGGACTACCAGACCACGATGGTGAAGACAGCCAAGGCCATCGCAGTGACTGTGCAGGAGATGGTGGGTGCAAGCAAGCCTGTCACTGCAGAAAGCGCTGCCCGCCACCCAGGCCGGGTGACCGCCCTACTTGTTTGCCCATCCCAGTGTAGGGCCCCTCCAACCTCCTGCTCTTCTTTCATCGGCAGGTCACCAAATCCACCACCAACCCGGACGAGCTGGGCATACTGGCCAACCAGCTCACCAATGACTACGGGCAGCTGGCGCAAGAGGCCAAGCCGGCTGCACTCACCGCTGAGAACGAGGAGGTGCGAGCATGGCGGGAAGCGTCGGAGTGTGCTGCGGGGCAGAGCAGGGTCTGCTGGAGTGTGAGAGCAGAGGACAGGGGTGCTCAGACCTCCAGTCAGAGCTGGGGACAGGCAGCATTCACACTTGCCCTGCAACACGGTGTGGAAACCCTGAGCAAAGCCGTGTTTCCTTTTTCCCCCTGCTGAGTGGGAGGACTGGGAGAGAGGAGCTGGGGGCAGGTGGCTGTTGTTTCCCAGTGGGTATCACGGGTGCAGGGCTTAGTTGCCTCCTGGCTCTCTTACGCATGTGTTCCCCTCCAGATCGGTTCCCACATCAAGCGCCGGGTGCAGGAGCTGGGTCACGGCTGCGCCGCCCTGGTCACCAAGGCTGGAGCCCTGCAGTGCAGCCCCAGCGATGCCTACACCAAGAAGGAGCTGATAGAGAGTGCGCGCAAGGTTTCCGAGAAGGTAAGAGGTTCAGAGAGAAGGGTAGTGGCATGGCAAGGTAGGAGGGATGCTGGATGGAGCCATATGCCCTTGAGCCACCACCCCAGGTTCTCCCCTGGTCCTGTGGGTCTCTCGGCCACGCTTACCCTGCCCAGCTGACAGGGTGGAGGATGGATCCCCCTCTCCAGGCACCATAACAGCAGCTGGTGCTGTGATGGATGAATGTGATGCCCAGGTGCTGCCTGCTGATGTGCGGATGATGGCCTGCCAGGGGACACAGATCCACGCAGTGGTGGCAGGCCCCAGGGCTTTCCAAATCAGCTCTTGCAGTGGTGGGCGTAGCTTTTGCTGCGTCTTCAGCCAAGCCTGCAGCTCATGCTGGGTGATCAATCTCCCCTTCATCTTTTCCTGGTGTGGTGGAAAGCATCCTGTCCCTCAGTCAATCTAAAGAACATGCTTCTGAAATAACAGATGAAAACATGGCTAAAAAAACTCTAGTCAATAAGGTGGCAATAGAGCATCAAGACTTGTAAGCAGAACACTTGTTCATAGTGCCTGGCACATGCCTGCACTGCAGGTCCTTCCATTCCAGGATTGCTTTCCATCAGGAAACTTGTTCTCCTATGAGTGCTTGCCCAAGTACAGAAATTGAGTTTAGCAGCTAAAGAAGGAATGAGCTGCAATGTTCTGATGCCTGTCATGTAAACGTTATTAATTTGGAAACCAGCAGAGTCAGATATCTCCCGGACCCCCAGACGCAATAGGTACACGGACAAAATAAATTGAAGCTAAGAAGGGTTGTCCAGACCACATGATTCCCCATTCCCCTCCTTGATGTGAACCATCTCCATGCTGAGGGGTGTCAGAGGATGTGTGTGGTGGGAGTTGCCTGAACTTGCTGTGCTGCTCGGTCACCCTCCTCATACCCCGCAGGTGTCCCACGTGCTGGCAGCCCTGCAGGCTGGGAACCGCGGGACACAAGCCTGCATCACAGCAGCCAGCGCCGTCTCTGGCATCATTGCGGACCTCGACACCACCATCATGTTTGCCACGGCAGGAACCCTCAACCGGGAGAACTCAGAGACCTTCGCTGACCACAGGTATCTGGGCACCTCATCCAGCCTCTGCCCAGCCAGAGACGCGGGGGGTCAGGCTGTGTCCCTTGGTCTCCCATCTTTCTGAGGTGTGGACCAGCCCCAAGGAGAGCTGGAAGTTCAGGTCACACCGGTTCTGTTTCCCCTTCAAGTTTGTACATACAAAAGGCAGGGTCCACAGTCTCCTTACATCCCAAGGACCACGTGTGTATGTAGAAGGTTACATCTTCTCTGTCTCCCTTCTTCTCCCTAGGGAGGGCATCTTGAAGACAGCCAAGGCGCTGGTGGAGGACACCAAGGTGCTGGTGCAGAATGCCACGGCCAGCCAGGAGAAGCTAGCCCAGGCTGCTCAGTCCTCTGTGTCCACCATCACCCGCCTGGCAGAGGTGGTGAAGCTGGGTGCTGCCAGCCTGGGATCTGAAGACCCGGAGACTCAGGTAGGATGGGGTGTGTAGGGTGAACGGGGGCTGCTCATAGTTTGCTTGAAGGGGTTGAGGGTTGCAGGTGTCGTGTGGTGCTCTGGGCTAGATCCTGCATGTTGTGGAGAGGGTTGTCTGGGCTTTGGCTGGTGCTGGCTGGGTTTTGGCTGGTGCTGGCTGGGCTGGATGCCCTGGGTGCCCAGATTTCTCACAGCTGGGCCACACCACCCCCAGCCTGAGTGTGACGGTAGCCAAGCCATTGCCCTGGTCTTGCTCTCCCCAGGTGGTCCTGATCAATGCTGTGAAGGATGTGGCCAAGGCACTTGGAGACCTGATCGGTGCCACCAAGGCAGCTGCTGGCAAAGCTGGGGATGACCCTGCTGTCTACCAGCTGAAGAACTCTGCCAAGGTCTGAGCTGGGTGTGATGGGAAGGAGGGGATGGGTCAGGGGGGGCTGGAGAAAGAGCAGGGGGACCTCTCTGCCTGTCTGGGAGCAGGAGGACAACTGGTGGGCAGTCAGAGCAAGAGTGGAGGAAGGGGCACGTAAAAGGTGGGGCACAGCATGCCGAGGAGGCATTGCTGGGAGAACAAGATGAGGTGGTGTTAGTGGAGTATGGGGATGGGGCGATTTTGGACCAAACCACGAGGGAGGGACAAGTGCCGGCAGCTGCGCAGAGCTTGCGTGGGGCTTCATCTGGCTCTGTTCCCTTCCACAGGTGATGGTGACAAATGTCACTTCCTTGCTGAAGACGGTGAAGGCCGTTGAGGACGAGGCCACGAAGGGGACACGGGCACTGGAAGCCACGATAGAGCACATACGCCAAGAGCTGGCGGTGAGTATAGCTGCGCTGCTGCAGCTGCCGTCCCTCCCGATGGCTGCCCCACACCTCACCGCCACCTCTTGCCTCGCAGGTCTTCTCCTCTCCGGTGCCTCCTGCCAAGGTCTCCACCCCGGAGGACTTCATCCGTATGACGAAAGGCATCACGATGGCCACGGCCAAAGCGGTGGCCGCTGGCAACTCATGTCGGCAGGAGGATGTCATCGCCACGGCCAACCTTAGCCGCCGTGCCATCGCAGATATGCTGCGCGCCTGCAAGGTGGGGCGGGCAGGGGACGTGGGTCTAGCACGGGTTTGTGGGTGCCAGCGGGGATGGTGCTGGATGTGAATCGGGGCTTCTCTGTCTCCCGGGTTTCAGGAAGCCGCCTACCACCCGGAGGTGAGTGGGGACGTGCGGCAGCGGGCGCTGCGCTTTGGCAAGGAGTGTGCCGATGGCTACCTGGAGCTGCTGGAGCACGTGCTGGTGGTGAGTGTCCCCACTGCGGTTCCCAGGGTGGGCAGAGGCTGCTCGTGGATGCCAGGGTGCTCCCCAAATCCCCAAGGTCCTCTGGGCTCTACACCTCCCACTGAGGGGTTTGCACGGCCCCCTTCGCTGCCGGTGCTGGCACAGCGTGTGGCTGAGCCCCTGCCGTGGAAGCAGATGTCAGAGAGATGAACAGGCTCTGAAGAAAGGTATTTGGCTAACAACAGACGGAGATTAACTGGCTGTAAACAGATGGAGGCTGGAAATTCAACAACACGGGAGCAAAGTCCTGAAGCAGCTTGCAGTAAAAGTGGTGGGAGTAAGAGACTTGAGCCAGTGTGAAAACAGAGCTTGTTAAGCTCGCAGCAGAGTGGGAGATGGGCAGTGCCCACGGCAGCAGAGGTGATAACTGTGAGCACCAGCTGCACCCTTCTGATCCAGTCTTCCTCTGTCCGCGTCCTCCTGAGGACTTCAGCTGGCCGCTTTAATTAGCTGTCCTACAAGATGAGCGTAGTTTTACAAGGAGCAAATTAGCAGAGCCGTAGAGAGGATGCAGTGAGGTCCTTCCAGCGGTTTGCATTCTCGGCGGGGTGGCAAAGGTGGAGTCGAGGGCACTGGAGGGATGCACAGAACCCAGCCAGCGGAGCTGCGGGAGCCCTTGAACCAGAGTTAGGATAAAGACGGAGGGCGGGTCGGCTCTGTGGCAAGGTTTCACTGAGCTGGTTAGAAGGGCTTGGTGAGAGCGTGCCGTTCAGGTTCACTAGGTACGAGGCGGTTGAGCTCAGACTGCGGTTTCCTGCAGGGAAAAGCCCCTTTGGGCAGAGGGTAACCAGCACTGGCAGCACACAGAGGGGGCGGGCAGGACTTGATGGCCAGAAATTGAAGCTGGGCGGAGGGGAAGTCAAAGGGTGGTTTTATCCAAAGGTGGTAACTGCTGGGGTATGGTTCCAAGGGGAGCAGTGATGTCTCCATCCTCTGCACCTAGATCAAATGTCTGGAAGATGCTTTAGCCACTCATAAGTCATGGCAGCCAAGGCTGAGCAGAAATTCTCTGGCTGACCAGTTGTTAACACATGATTGGGCTAATGACTTAGTGGGGCAGTGCCGGTGTTGTCCCAAAGCGGGGTCGTTCACCTGGTGTGCAGATGCTAATATACACACAGAGTGGAGGTATTGCCTATTTATTTAATTTCTGCAGAGATGGGTGCTACGTGGTAATGCACAAAGCTAGCACACTGGCCTAAAAACTCTTAGGAATATTTATACGGTCCAAAACACAGAAATACATGCTCTTAATTACAAATATTGGTTAGTACCTTATCTTAACAATTTCTATTGGTTAGTACAGTCTCTCACTTTCATTTAAAGGTAGAAGGTCCTTTAATTGATGTGCGTGTGCTTCAGGACCATGGGGGGGTAGTCTAGTTCAGTCTCCAATTGAGTTGGTGGTCGCGATGTCCCACTGCCACCTTTACCTTTCCCCCAGTTACTGCAAATTGTTGTTGACTTTATGCCTTATTAAGCAGCTCGCTGTTTTTCAGCTGGTTTCGGCACTTCCTGTGGTGGGATGTTTCCTATTATCAGCCTTCTTCAAGGTTATATTCATTAGTAAGGCACTGATTGTTTATACCAAGTGTCTGGTTTCACAGGGCCTTGTGACCTTTTTTACAGCTCTTCATTCTTATGTAATGAGAAATTCTACCTTCTAAAATGTAGAATCATAGAATCACACAGGTTGGAAAAGACCCTTGGGATCATCAAGTCCAACCATCAACCTCACTCTGCAAAGTTCTCCCCTACACCGTATCCCCCAACACCACATCTAAATGACTCTTAAACACATTCAGGGATGGTGACTCCACCACCTCCCTGGGCAGCCTATTCCAGTGTCTGCCCACTCGTTCTGTGAAGAATTTTTTCCTAATGTCCAG